>OX438841.1:7256200-7856200 GCA_949315975.1 Eudonia truncicolella
CGGAACCGTCCCAGATGTGCGAGCAATACTCCACGCAAGACCGTACCAACTGGTCAGGCGTAAAGAATCGCAGCACTCTGTTCAGGACACCGAGTTTTCGTGAGGCTGTTTTGATCACGGCTTCGATGTAGTCCTTTTGATTCAGATCGCAGCGAATCGTCATACCGAGCATGTTGATATTGTTCTGCAGGCTTAGAGATGTGACCTGAAGAGTTGGAAGAGGAAGGAATGGTAACTTTTTGGCCGTAAACGCACATACCTGTGTTTTCTTGGCATTGAACTCAACCAGATTATTGGAGCCCCAATTAGATATGAGGTCCAATACCCAAATACGTGTTGTCAGAGGTTGAGAAGATGGACGACGATATTTTATTTTTAAACGAAAATTCATACCTAAAGTAAGATGCCTAAAGGGAAATCCAAAAAATTTGAATTGGTGTGCACTAAAAAACTCTTCTGTATTGAACGACATGATAAAAACGTGCTATCGTTTCTAGTGACAAGTTCAAACTGGTTGAACTTACCTGACGTCGCGAGTGATTCGCGCGCTCCGCCGCTGGTTCGACGTGAACACACACAAACGTCTCACGCGTTTGATACTGCCGCGAGCGTGCCGCGCGCGCCAGTCAGTAGTTTGCCCGCTATTTAGACCGCACGTGCGTTTCGTACGTGAACACGTGAACAAACAAGCACTATAGTCTTACAAATAAACAAAGAATAGTTATTCCGTGTTTGGTAACTCTAATTTGAAATGACGTTTACATAACAGACATAACACGGATTAACTATTGGGTGCTTATTCTCTGTTTATTAGTAAGGAGGTAAACGTATAAATGACATCACGTAAAAGTTCTTTAAAACAATAACTTATTTCTGTAACCTTATTTTTTTTTGATACTTATCATTGATAACAATTAACGGAACACAATAGTGACGTCATAATTAGCCATTCCCATAATTTTTTACTAAAAAAAACTTTTTGGCAGTTGCTAAAAAGTTTCTCTAGTGGCCACTTAACTACTTTAAAACCACAATTTTATACAGTTAAAGACATTTATTTCTTAAAAGAATTTCCAAAAGTTAGATAAATTTACTATAGCACCGACTAGCATTTTTAAAATGTAGGTAGATTAACAATAAATCTTCCGGTGCATAAGGTCCATAGTATCATTACGTCTACATTATCATTTCGTCTATAGTATCATTACGTCTACAGTATCATTTCGTCTATAGTATCATTACGTCTACAGTATCATTTCGTCTATAGTATCATTACGTCTACAGTATCATTTCGTCCATAGTATCATTAAGTCTACAGTATCATTTCGTCTATAGTATCATGGGTATTTTTTTAAGTGGCATTTCGTTTATCTACTAGTTGAGAGCGGTCGCACGTTCGTGATGCTGGGCAGCTCTGAGGTGGACTACGACCCCCACTTCCGCATGTACCTCACCACCAAGCTCGCCAACCCGCAGTTCAACCCTGCGGCATACGCTAAAGCTGTGGTCATCAACTACACCGTCACCGTTCAAGTAATTGCCTTCATATATTTAGTTAACAAGTAAATAAGTCTAAAAAAAAACTACCACATAGCAGAGGAAAAACATTGCAATGTCCAAGTCAGCTTGGACATTAGTCAGCTTGGATATAACGTAATTAAAATTACGTATATAACGTAATTTTAATTATAGAGATATACTCAATAATTTTAAGTAAATAACACTGTCTGTATATAACGCCTCAGTGGCCGAGTGGCAAAGCGCATACCACTTAGTATATAAGACCTTAAAAGAAAACGTATGGCTCCAATTGTGGTGAATAGTAAATTGTATTCTTAATTCCTCCAGGGCTTAGAAGACCAGCTGTTGAGCGTTGTTGTCCGCGCTGAACGTTCAGATTTGGAGGAACAACGCGAGAGTCTTATCATCGAGACGAGTGCTAACAAGAGTTTGCTCTCCGGGCTCGAGGACTCGTTGCTGAGAGAACTGGCCACTTCCACTGGCAACATGCTTGACAATGTCGAGCTGGTTAACACTCTCGAGAACACCAAGTCCAAGGCTGCTGAGGTAAGTCGTTTTAAAGACAGTTGCAATGTGTTATGGTATGTGCGGAGCGATCAGACTTGGAGGAACAACGCTAAAGTCTCATCATCGAGACGAGCGCTAACAAGAGTCTGCTCTCCGGGTTCGAGGACTCGTTGCTGAAAGAGTGAACTACCTCCACAGGAAATATATTATAATTTCGAGCTAGTCAATACGCAATGAGACGCATCAAGAACTGTTGTAGTGTGTAAAACCGGCTCGCTCCACATGATACACTCAACCCGACTCCTAGCCTTTAAATTGCAGTATCAAGCAAACTTCTTTTAATTTTTTCAACGTTTATTTTTTATTTAGGTAAATGACGATCAAGACGAAAATAGAAGGGAACTTGTCCTAGAATCCGCAAATTTTAAGAAATTGTCTATCTATAACTGTCTGGACACTAATACCACTAACATTGTTGTTATTATACCATTGTTGTAGCTACCCACACCAAGTACAAAAATATTTGCTTTCCGCAAAAAATGGACCTGGGGCTTCCGATTTGGTGACCGGTCGGTGGTCTAACCACTAGACCACATAGGCGGTTAAAATGATTTTTCAATTAATAATGTCTTTTGCAATTTTGTCCAGACGTTGACTATGCGTTTCGAGATACCGTTTCGCATGTTTTTATATGTTTGTCTAGGTGATGGAAAAACTAGCGCTAGCCGAAGCAACGACGAAAGACATTGAGAAGCTTCGAGACGGCTACCGGCCGGTGGCGAAACGTGGTTCGATACTGTTCTTCGTGCTCTCTGACATGGCGGGAGTCAACACTATGTACCAATACTCGCTTTCGTCTTACTTGGATGTAAGTACTGCCTACAGTGATCTAGAGTCAGGAGATTAAAATAGATAACGTTATTGTAATTACTTTTATGCGAATTTTCTTGCAAAAAAATGCAATTTGAAGAAATTGTAAAGAAGATCCCGCTTGTGGAAGCTTTTTCAACATTTTTTCAGATTACTTTATTGTACACAAAATACAGACTCATTATAATAAAAGCAGTTTTTTCGTACAAGTGGCGGGCAGTCAGTACCACTTTTATCGACTACATCGCCGATCAGATCCGAACCCCTCGGAGAATCTAGTATGGAACGGTACACGCACTAGTGCGTGTTTTAGTTTCGTAATTTGAAAAAGTGTTGAAAACCCATGATGGTGCTATGTTTCACACGGCTTAAGGAGCCCTTTAAATTTCTCAATGCCCTCAAAAAAGTCCGGTGAAGCTGAAAATGCTGCCTAAGCAATCAGCAAACTCTTTCAAAAAACCACTGACTATTTTCTGAACTGTATGTAGATTCTACATCTTCTTCATTGCTTTGCAGGTATTCTCATTTGCCCTTCGAAAGGCAATGCCAAACGTGATACTTGCAAAGCGTTTGAGAAATATCATTGATATGTTGACTAAGAACGTTTATGATTACGGATGCACTGGTAAGATTTTTTTTAGGTTATGATACTATGAATATTACCTAATTTCATACCAGTAGGGTTAAGTCAAATGACATTGTAACCACTGACATGAAAATGACAATTAGTATTGAGAATTCATCTTTTTCAATAACGATTGTGTTGAAGTTCGAAAATCATAACAATAATTGGTTTTAATGCCGAAAAATAATGTCCTGTCTTTTTTTAGACAACGAGAGAGGTTGATTTTTATATTTTTTCGGTAAAACAATGTGGTTGCAATAAAATTACTAGTTAATATAATAACACATTTATTTATAAGTGCTTTTATTTGTACTGAACTCGTCTTATTTTCTTTCTTTTCTTTATCTATTTATTAACACCAACAAGATTTACACCTGATTTACTTATAATAAACAGCTTTGTAACTATCCCAGGCATCTTCGAACGTCACAAGTTGCTTTTCTCCTTCCAAATGGACATAAAGCTGGAACAGAGCGAGGACCATGTGAGCCAAGCGCAGCTCGACTTCTTCATCAAAGGCAACGTGTCTTTGGAGAAATCGCCGCGCGCCTGCCCTGGCGCTTGGATACCTGGACAGGTGACATAGGATTTTGTACCTTAACACCTTAGTTAAAGGCTCAGATTGATGCGGCAACCACATGTACTAATGGTTTTAATATAGCTAGTGACATTCGAGCAACTTTTGTAAGCCTACTCGCTGCTTAGATCACAGAAAAAGTGACCCACAATTTTACACCTTAACTCTATAGATAAGGGTTTGTATTGGCCCGCCAGCCAGATGTAGCTCAATTGTTTTCATGCGATATTCAAAAAGCTTCCGTTGAATCCAACGAACCTTGCGACTTAATAAAGTGTTTAATTAAAATATATTAATTGCGCTTAATATATTTCTAAAAAAAAATTTTACAATTTACATTTGTACAATTCTACACCAATTTGGTTGTTCTTCTATAGAAAACATTATGAAATATTTGTTTCAGGGGTGGCAAGACATTATGAAGCTGAGTTTGGACTTCGAAGTATTTACTGATCTTCCAGATAACATAACCAGAGGCCTCGATGCATGGCAAGAGGTAGGTGTACCCTATTTTAAACCTGATGGACAAGCAACCTTATTTCTTTCATATTAAGCTCTTACTCAATTGCACGTCATTTATAAATGTAAAGTTTTACTCGTTTTAAACTATTTAAGCATTTTTTTATGTATCTATGATTGTATTTATGTATATTTTTCTTTAGTTTACATTTTTTATTAAAATGTCGCCACCTCACGTCCAGGGAGCTGTCTGAAAATTAGTCCGTATGTGGCATTCTGTGTAATGCTACAAAAGCAACGCAGAGACAACCCGTTAGCTTCGCACTGTCATAATTATATATCTTTTATTTTCTTATACCATGCTGATTTGGGACGTGAAAATAATGTATCAGCCACCTAACTTCCCGTGCGTATCGTAAGAGCCGCCTAAGGGACAAGAGTTCCAAGATGCTCACACATCAGGCGCTCGGCTAGCGACCCAACACGGATGTTATCTACACCACCTCTTAGTCCTACTTTGATCATCATTACCATAGTAAATGTGGCGAGTTTACTCAAAATTGGTGATTTCTATGCTCTGTCTGCCCCTTTCTGGGAGTAGGACGTGAGAGTATGTGTGTGTACCTAAATGTTTATTTTCTTTTCTGTGTTTCTATTTGTAGTGTAAATTATTAGTATTTTATGTAGTTGTTATAAAAAATTATATAAATTAATTTTATTATATTAATTCAAATAGAGTATGTGTTTTTCTTGTTCTTATATATAGATAGATAGATAAATAAAACTCTTTATTGCACACACACATAAAAGTAAAAATAAACAATGAAATTTTTATATCGGGGTGGGCAAAGGCGGTAAAGGTATATAGTTCTTAGAGTGTCCGCTGCGTTAAGCGGGCGGCCGCGTGGCCTGCTGCGACCCGCTTATCAAAGCGCTGCTCTAGGAAATAATACGAAACAGGCACGCCGCGCGGACGCCCGCTCCGTATAGTAGGCTCTTATATATTTTCGTTCTCTTATTATTCGTGTAAGGGTTATCACCATCCTGTCGGTTTTTTTAACCTTTTGACCGCCACAGCATAAATGCGACGCCTAGCATACGCCGTGCATTCGCCAGTAAAAACTTGCGACAAAATATCATTATTTTGTGTTTTTGTGAACTATATATTGTCGATCATTGCCGCTCTGGCATACAAACCTCGTTTTCACCTGCCGATTATAGACGAATATGCCGGTCAAAAGCTTAACCAATTGCATATTCGTCCGCAGTGGTTTGACAGTGACACACCGGAATCGGCGGATATCCCGAACCACTACCGCGATAAATTGGAGCCGTTCGAGATCCTGATGCTGCTGCGCTGCTTCCGCGTAGACCGCATCTACCGCGCGCTCACCGACTACATCACCGTCACCATGGGCGAGGAGTACATCACACCGCCAGTTATCAGGCACGCACGCCATTATGAGTCTTGTTACAGCTAGCTTTAGAATCTTTTTGCCTTCTTACTTACTCACCTAACTTATTTCACTCAGCAAAGGTTTTAAAAACCCACCACACGGGACCAGTGCGGATTGGTGGTTGTTAACGACTGCTAATACAGCCAGGGACCAACGGTTTTACGAGCCTTTATAAAGGTGCTTGAGATGAAAATTTGTTGGCCATGCAGGTCATCGAATTGGTGATGTGATGTGAACCTTGGCAATCGCAGATCGGGCGCGCCAATAGGTTCCTCCTAAGATTCTCAACCTTCGCCTCCGCCTTAGCTTATCAACCTCTATACTGGTTACAGCTTGGACATGATAGTGGAGCAGACGACGCCGTTTACCCCCGTGGTGTTCATCCTGAGCCCGGGCTCCGACCCCACCGCTGATCTGATGAAGCTGGCCGACCGCTGCGGCTTTGGCGGCGGCAAATTCAAGTACCTTTCGTTAGGGCAAGGGCAAGAAGGGGTGAGTAGTAGCAAAATAAAAAGAAAAAAGAAAACCTTTTGTATTTTTTTTGTAAGTCTGTGCCGAAAGAAAACTATTTTTAATAGTAATTTTCTTTAACGTATCATAAATAAATGTTACCGATTATTGGTTTAAAGTGAAACTAACATTGAGATGTTTAAATACTATTTAATTTTAATTATATTAACTATATTTATATAACGCCTTTATTTATTTCATAAAGATGAAGCACCTGATCGCACGAGGCTACAAACGGGGTCGTTAAAGCGACAGACTCAGATAAAATGCTTTGGCGGACTAAAACAAATCTTACCACTTGCCAAACCAACTACTTTAATAGACCTGGGATCTCTGTGTCTGACTGAGATATAGATGCTGTTAAAATATGTATTTCATCAATTCATTATAGCCAATCCGTACATAATCCCTCCTATTTTACAGGCTGCCCTAGCATTGCTAGAAGGTGCGATCTCCCACGGCCAATGGCTGATTCTGCAGAACTGCCATCTCCTCGTCTCCTTTCTACGAGAACTGGAGAAGCAACTGGAGCTAATGGAGAAACCGCATCCTGAGTACCGATTGTGGCTGACCACTGATCCTACACCTACTTTTCCTATCGGTATTTTACAGCGCTCACTAAAAGGTAAGCCCAGTTGTCATCATCATCACCTCATTTTATGTCCCCACTGCTGGGGCACGAGCCTTCCCTATGGATGGATAGGGAGCACGGGTCATAAACCACCACGCGGGCCAATGCGGATTGGTGGTTGTCAACGACTGCTAACGCAGCCGGGACCAACGGATTTACTTGCCTTCCGAAGCACGGAGGAGCTCGAGATAATAAATTTTTGGTCACCCATCCGATGACCGGCCTATGCGAAGGCTGCTTAATCTTAACAATCGCAGACCGGGTGCGTTAACCTCTGCTCTATCGATTTCCGCTTCCAGCCCAGTGTTCAGATAGTAGTAAAAACTAAATAAAAGCTTTTAATTAAGTTAAAATGGTATTTTTAATGATTTTTTTAAAGTGCTATTATTTTATTACTTTAGTAAAAGTGTTATGAAGGGAATAATGAAAGTGGACGAAGCGAAACAAGTATGTAAGGATCGTAGCAAGTGGAAAGAAGTGGTCTCTGCCTACCCCTACGGGAAAGAGGCGTGATTATATGTTTTTTATGTAAAAGTGTTTGACCTCCTACAAAGCTAATATGCTTGTGTTAGGCATGGATTGAAGTCAGTAGTCTTACGGAATTATTAGGATTAATTGAAAAACGATTTCTCGCATTAAACCCGAGTAATCGAGTTCGGCTACCGACACTTATATTACATATTTTTACACATACACTTACTTACTACACTTTTACACGTCAAATAATGTCTACGCTTATTGACAAGTAACGGTTATGTGGTCAAAAAAGAATTGGAATTTTTTGATTAGGAATGTTTGGCGTTTTGAAGTCGTTGAGGAAAAGTTGTATTTGTTTTTGAAATATTTGGGTTATTGAGTTAATTTTATCGAAAACTTGTTTCAACTTTATAGTGATCGTAGAACATGTTCGACTACTCAATTCTCTTCTATACCTTTTCTTTATATAACAAACAAAAAAGATATCCATAGGAGACACATAAAAACTCCTGCATAAAACATCTGTAATCACATCTGCCATCTGCTGTTACCAGTGGTGACAGAGCCTCCCAACGGACTAAAACTGAACCTCCGCAACACGTACTTCAAGATGCGTACGCACGCGCTCGAAGAGTGCCCGCATGGCGCCTTCAAGAAGCTCGTCTACGTGCTCGCCTTCTTCCACGCGGTCGTCCAGGTAAACACATACATTTATTACTTTTTTCCTTAGCTAATGACTTTGGACAGCACATTAAGCCAGTGTCAAAGTATTTTTTCTTACAAGATAAATGTACCTATAAATAAACAATATTTTCTTTGTTTATAGTTGATAATTAATGGTAATAGAAATGAGTAGTGATAGATGATATTCCACCCAACCCCTTGAGTATCAGTGAAGATAATTTGAAAGTGAACTCGCACTGTTTGTTTCATTTGCCAGCATTCATGTACGTTTACGAACACTAAGTGAAGGTTAATAATCCATAATTATTTTACACTAGCGGCCCGTCCCTGCTTCGCACGGGTGGACCTTTTTTTTTTTGTTTGATACAGCTTATGATACTCAGCGCTAATGTAGCATTCTAATGGTGAAAGAATTTTTAAAATCGGTTTCGTATTTTTTACGTTTTTTCTCTCCATAAGAACCTTCCTCAAACTTCATCAAATTCAACAAAAGAGAAATCAGCCAAATCGATTTAGCCGTTCTCGAGTTTTGCGATTAGCAACACACTTAGCGATTCATTTTTATTTATATAGATAGATTATTATTGACAACACCCAACTTTTTTTTTCTTACGGGTAAGCACTTGGCTTTCATCTCACCTGATCTTAAGTGATGATAAGGCCGAAGGTGGAAGCGAACTTCTCCCGGAATTCTCAACTACTGAGGCACTGGCTATTTTATTTGTAGCTTCCGGAACACAACAATGCTATAAACATTTATGTTATGGCGACATATTTAGATAAGATGGTGCTAGCTAGCCAGGCAGACAAACAAGCCCTACCACCAACCAAACCTAGTACACAAACATGAATGTTGGAAATTGAACCTGGGACCTCTGGGTCCAAACCGGTGGGCTTAACTACTAGACCGCAGGCGGTAATAAAAGAAGTGTTTAATTTTGTATGGAGAAAATGCCTTTTAATATCAAAGTACTTGTTAGAATGCGCTCTAGGAGGGTACTCCTGAAAGCTGCTTACAAGAAGCTCGGCTACGTGCTTATCTGAAGCAAAACCATCGCAAGAAGTTCCATGATATTATTTGCACAGTAAATACAATGACCAGACCAAACATTTTTCCTAAACTTCTAGCAACATACCATATTCAGGTTCTTTGAAAGCAAAACTATAAAAAAAACAGCAAATACAAATAAAAACGATAGACATTTTGGTGTAAATTTTAATTTAATTTTCCTTTTGACAATACTTTTTTTTAAATAAATTACATTGACAAATACGAAAAAGTAAAACATGAACATAAAGTTAGAATGAGGGTTTCCATACTAAATAATACACCATTTCAGGAGCGGCGTAAGTACGATAAGATCGGCTGGAACATATCGTACGACTTCAGCGAGTCCGACTTCATGGTGTGCATGCAGATCCTGCAGTGCTACCTGGAGCGATGCCACGCCGCCAAGGGGCCCATACCCTGGGCCACGCTCAAGTACTTGTTCGGGGAGGTTAGACCAAAGTTACCACTATTGAAATAGCTTATTAACTATGAATCGCTGGTTTTAATCTGGCTCGAAGGACCAAATGTAAACAACAACCCGTAGGTCCTAGTGCAATAGTGAAACCTTCACAGGCCCCACTAGTAGTACCTACAATGAGATCTAGCGGTTGCTCGCGCCTTTTGTTGAATTGACGCCTTCGTGATGCAATCTCCTCTAAAAAAATCCGGTTACGTTGTAAAAGCCATAAACGGCCAACAGCAATCCCTTTCGAAAAATAAATCGCGCTCGTTTTTTTTTTAATATTAACGGGTAAGCACAGTGCCTTGATCTCACCGATGAGTGATGATAAGGCCAATGATGGAAGCGCACTTCACCCGGGAACCTCAACTAGTTAGGTACTGGCTATCTTATTCCTAGCTGCCGGAACACAGCAATGCTACAAACATTGATGTTATGGCGACATATTTAGATAAGATGGTGGTAGCTAGCCAGGCGGACAAACAAGCCCTACCACCAACCAAAGCGAGTACACAAACATGTACCCCCCGCTGGGAATCGAACCCGGGACCTCTGGATCTAAACCGGTGCTCTTATCCACTAGACCACAGAGGCGGTGTTAATCTTGGTTAATCATTAAGTGCCTTACAAATATAAACAAAGAATAAGGTCCGAATAGTTATTCCGTGTTTTGTCTCTTTTACTCTAATTTGAAATGAAGTTTACGTGACGGGAACAAAACACGGAATAACTATTCGCAGTTTATTCTTTGTTTATTTGTAAGACCCTAAGTAAACAGGTTAGGATATATGTGCGTGGTAATACACCTTTGGATGGCCCGATCAAGAGTCACAGTAGCATTTTAGAGACTAGTGGTACCAATGTTCGATAAGAACCAGTGATCGTCATTTTTTCCTTTAATCATAAAAATAGGGGTCCGTAACTCATTTTGGTCTTTAGCAACAACTGAATCATCATCATCATCTGACCATCTGCTTCCTAGCTGTCATCCTGTAAAATTTAAATGAAAATAAATGTTATTTTTTGGCGAAGGAAAATGTGTCGATCAGTGGTGCTATTATCCTATATTCATTATTTTTATATTTACTAGATTATTTTGCTGCAAGCCTCGCGAACTTACTTACTTACTTACTCAGGGACCCGAAGTGGATCTTGGCCTCCGACACGAGATTTCGCCACTTTGCTCTGTTCTCCGCCACCTCTCGCTAGTCCGGCCGTTGGATGTGGCTAAGATCCTTCTCTACCTGGTGTTTCCAGCGATACCTGGGACGTCCCACCGGGCGCTTCCCGGTAGGTCGGCCCAGGTATGCTCTCTTCGCAGCCCGATCCGACTCCATTCTCTCGACGTGGCCGAGCCAGCGCAATCTAGTCGACTTTGTCTCGCCCATTATGTTCGGCACGGCCACGAGCTCCTCTATCTCGGCATTCTTTCTCAGTCTCCAGGACCCGTCCTCGCGTTTGGTCGGCCCCAGGATTTTTCTCTCTGCCGCCAACAGCTTCTTCTCCTCCTCCTTTAGTGTTAGTGTCCAGGTCTCGCAACCGTACATCAAGACCGGTCTAATGACAATTTTGTAAACGCGGATCTTGGTTTTTCTGCTTTTCTCTGTCGGTTTCGTAACTATAGTCTTTTTTACGTGGGCGGGGCGTTAACCCACCGCACAACCCCCAAAGTGCCGGAGGACCACACCCTACTTATGTCAGCGAGCCCATCGGACTTGGCCAGTAGCTAGCTAGGCTGTGCTACCGACCGTTCCCCCATCCGCCACTCGGGGGACGCTTCACTACGCCGTGAGGGCCAGCGCGTGGCCAGCAAGACTCGCGAACACAAATAAATAAATAAATAAATAATTTATATGTTTTTATCTATTTATTTGTTTTTTAGGTGATGTACGGCGGGCGCGTGATAGACGACTTCGACCGCCGCGTGGTGCGCACCTACATGGAGGAGTACATGGGCGATTTCCTGTTCGACAAGTTCCAGCCGTTCCACTTCTACCACGACGCGGCCTTCGACTACGTCATACCGTTCGACGGCGAGCGCGACCAGTACATCGGTTAGTAAGCTTAGATATTGACGGGGATTGTGGCATACGACATGTATCAAGTTAAGGGAAATATAGTCCTAAAATGTGTGTACATATATAACTCATATGACTGATATGCCCAGAGTTCATCGACACGCTGCCCCTGGCCAATACCCCGGAGGTGTTCGGGCTGCACCCCAACGCGGAGATCGGTTACTTCAGCCAGGCCGTGCGCATGATGTGGGGGCATCTCATCGAGCTGCAGCCGCAGACCAGTAACCTATATACTCTATATGCATTACACACGCATACACACACAACATTGTACACACGACAGCAGTTCAACTTATGCAAAACTGTCAAATCTCCAATTGATATTAAACCCAAAGTATTAATGCTAATTTGTTATTTATATTTATTTTGTTCCTTTCTACAACTACTTTGAGATCGGCTACTTCAGCCAGGCCGTGCGCATGATGTGGGAGCTGCAGCTGCAGACCAACTTATACAAAGTGGAGATGACACTAAGACAATAAATGAAAATATTGGCTATACTAGTTTATATAAATAATTTGAATCTATCAAATAAATCTTAGCACTTGATTTTTTTTTTCAAACAAACTAAATATCACAAAAACGCAAGCAAAATAGAACACCATTTAGAATTGTTGGTTAACTGACCCTTGATAAGAGCGGCAACGGCGCAGTGTCAGGTGACGACGTTATGGCGCCATTAATGCCGTATAAAATCACAACGTTGCACTTGCAGGTAGAGTAATAAAAAAAGAATAACTTGTTATTCGTATTAAAATAACTAAAACACTATAAAAATGTATAACTATAAGCGTCAATTTCGCATAATTCAGAATCACTTAACTAGATACCTAATTCTACTTTACGTGTCCACCACTAACAAAGCGTTAAATTTCGCACAATTCGCACTGCGTCATTATCAATCACTATATATTTGTCACTTATATTTGTCCCTTTCGCACATACTAAATTTTCGTTTGACACGAGTCATCACGAATGCATCACTTACGCATGCAATATTCTTCTTTCCGCTTGCTTTATAACTCAACATTAGGCATGATATGCTTTGATTAGCATCGGGATTTAACGTCTAAGAACAGATGAAGTTTTGCGACGTGTTTAAAACACCGATGAGAGGTCTCTAGTTTAATAACAGATACATCATGTGGAAATATAATTATTGAATGTTTTTAAATGTCTTTTTTTTTATATGGATTGGGAGCGTCATTAGGTATACAATGGGTAATTTATTGTCGTAGTGTCATATCCACTTTGTATATTATATTTTTTACTGCATGAATAACTCGCATACAAAAAATAATGTACAGTCGACCAAATTGAATCATGATGACGTAATGTCATTATCCTACAGTCATTCGTGATCCTCTGTGGATCGCGTGTTATCGTAACGCCACAAAGTTAAGCGATCATGTTGAGAAGAGCAAACGATTTTTCGTCTGTAAAGATGGTGTTTGTCCAGTCGAAGTCTAAGTAATTACGTGCAAAATTTTATTTCGCAGTTTTGTGTGCATCCGATATGTGAGCTTTCTTAGCATAATGTCTGTAATGCAAACCAGTGCGGTGCAAATTATTTCTTATTGTTTGTAGACATACGTCGTAACGTGTCGCCAATACCGGGTATGAGAAAAGGATGTTATACGTAATGGTGTTGCATTTCCGTTCTCTGTTGGTTCGTGATCCGACGAACGCCATGATTATATCGTCGTCTGTTCAAGGGTACCCTCTTTAGCGTGCCTTCTGACCCAGGTTCTGACAGTGATCCGACTTATATTTAACTCTCGTGATATTTCTCGAATGCTAGAGCCTTGTTCACTGAGCACTACAATCAGAGCTCTTTGTTCTGCCAAATTGGCCGTTATACGATTCGTTTCAATTCAATTCAATTTTTGTTTCAATTTTTTCAGACTGACTACAATTTTTCATTTGACACAACGTCACTTTATTTTTAAAATTATAATACCATTTCTCCGTGTTAGGTACATCACTATATAGATTGTGCATAGTGGTACATCCCTACAGAGCCGCCATGGTTTATTATACACTGGTGTCGGCGCGGCCGACGAGAGACGCTGTACCTGTTGTTAATATATACCTATTGTTTGATTAATAAATAACGTGGAGCTGAAGACAAAAGTAGTATTATTGTGAAGACCCAAACCTCAACAAAACGAGCATAACACTCCGTAGTAAAAAGAGTTTGGACTTGTGACATCTTAATAGAAATTCAAATTAAGATTGCTTTATCAAATGCATATCTAGTGTATATGTTACAGTCAAAACCCTTAACCAGTCAAAAACCTTATTGACCGGTAAAATTAGTCAATAAGGTTATTGACTAAGGGTGTCGGTCAAAACCCTTATTGACTGATTTTATCTGACAAAACGTTTTGACTGTAACATATATATTTAATGCAGTGATAACAAAGGTTAAAATTGCATAGATCTCTGACACGTAATGACGCATTTTTAGTCATATTTAAAACGTACAGACGCCGGCACCTCAACCTATCCAAAATTGTCAAATTTATTCAATACACTTTCAACCATATACTTAAGGCATAAAGTTCAAAGTCTATTGAAGAAACTTGACAGTTTGTGGTAGGTTGATGTGCAGGCGTGTGTACTAAGTGCAACATGAATAATAGCAAAACAACTAAGGTTGTTTTGCTATTATTCAACTTACTACATTTATGATTATAAAGGAATGATCAGCAAAGTGGGTCATGATTCAATTTGGTCGACTGTACAAACGATGCTCTGCTGATGAGCAGCCAACCTAAGGTGGAAGTAAGATTGACTTTTGTATTTACGAATCTGAGCACAGAGTTTAGAATCATTTCATAATTTGTGGTATAAGTATGTTTATATTTTTGTATTTGTATCTCATCATAATTTTATAATTTTACGCTGCTAGTTACCGTAAAGGAAGGTAAGGTGGAAATTAAATATTTTTTGTTATATGGTTTTTTGGGATATTTAACGAATTTACATTAATTAAATATTTTATTTGCTTGCTAACAAGTGAGAAAAAAAGGTAAGAAAATTACGCTCTTTCCCGTTTTGGTTTAAAAATATTTTTTACACTGATTCACTAACTTATTAGGTAACTTTTTTTTTAAATAGCAGTTTAGTGAACAGAAGATTCCATAATTCCGTATTATAATATTAGGTATATAGAAGTAAAAAAAATAAGAGCAATCCATACAAACGTTGGCTCTAAATAGCCTAAGATAAAGATGAATCAAAAGAGGAAAGTAGGTCTTTGCCTAGCTAGAACATTAAAGTATATAAGTTAATGAAGGAGTTAGTATAGTAAATAAAGTATAAAAAGTGTTATGTATGTAAGTGTAACACGGTACGTGGCTGCGACCACCATCCCCTTGTCTGTTTGCAATACACGAGTGTGCTATTAACCGCCGGCTATTTCACTCGCGTTCCTGATTGGCGACGAGTACCCACATTTTAAGCATCGGGAAAAAATGTCTTGTCAATTCGGAATTTTAAGTGCATTTGACCATAATTTGCAGAGTTGGAAGGCTTATAAAAGCCGACTACTGCAGTGGTTTATCGCGAATGATGTGGACAGCAAAAGTGATGCTACAGGAACGAAGAGGCGGGCCGTATTATTGAGTGCACTCACAGAAGGCACAGACGGCCTCGCTGCCGATCTCGCACTACCGAAGGAACTCCACGAAGTGCCATTTGAAGACATACTGTGTTTATTGGATGGTCATTTTACACTTAAACGTTTTGGGTTCACCGAGCGCCATAACTTCTACGCAGCCACGCACCGTGTTACACGTACATAACAGGTCCTACCTCTAGGAGCTTAAGATTGCTCTGCAAAGTTCGTAACTCAATAAAAATCCTTCATTATAAACCTAAACGTCGACCTCATAATTACACTTTTTTAAATCTGTTATGGAAGTCACAACTGATTACCTACTCATAGTAATCCATATTATAATAAATATAAGGAGAGCTTTCTCTGTTTTTAATTAGTTAAGTGTCTGTTATTTTACGAACTCTTTCATTATTTGTAGGATCTCAAAACTGTATTATGTACATATGTTTATAATTTGCTCAGTATTGATCATGCTAGAGATATACATGTTTTAGGTTATAATATGCTCCTTGTCCACATACTTTGTAAATTAATGTTACCGTAACTGTAACCTGTTTTGTGTCTATAAAAATAAATAAATAATCGCACCCAGGCGACTCCGGCGGGGCGATGAGCCGCGAAGACTTCATCGACACGATCGCGGTGGACGTGCTGACGAAGCTGCCCGTGCTGTACGAGATCTGGCGCGTGCGCAAGCAGTTCGAGATGAACATCACGCCCACGCTCGTCGTGTTGCTGCAGGAGCTGGAACGGTAACCACACATAACACTATGATGATTATATATCTACGTCTTCTTTTATCATGTAAATATTTTTTGTAACATCACTTTTAAAAAAGAAACCCCTTACCGATCCGAAAGAGATAGATACAAAACCACAAAACCCTTTTTTGAACAAACAATTATTTTTATAGAAATAAAAAAGTTATCGTCATTAATCTTTTATCTCCCAGTGGCTCCATATGGAGCCATAGAACAATTGAATTTCTATTGTGTCATTGTGTTTTATGGATAACGAGAGGTTAAGTATTCATGTTTTTAAAAAACAATTTCTCCAAAATGTTACTATTCTATCATTGGCAGTTTGGCGGTAAGTTTGATAGTGTGGCAGTATCTGGCGGCAAGATCCTGTATTTATTTATTTTAATATAACGGATTAGTTAAATAGAACCGAATATCGCCACCTAATAACACCTTTACGGGTTGGTCAGGAAATTTGCACTAATTGTAGGTATTCATTCTTCATCTAGTAAAGTACTGTTTTGCACTGATCAGCTGTTTGCAAGCCATCTAGCGGCGTATTTGTTAACCACGTACGCACAACCCTTGTAATGATGTTAGCGGGAGCGCTAGCAGCGATCGACGCGTCGTTCTAGTGACGCAACAAACAATTCAGCTTATAAGATGCTTACGGCTAGATCTGTCGTACAAACCACTAAAATTCTATAGGGTGCCTAGTGCGAGTTTCATTTGCCATTTGATCACGTTAACGAAAACGAAAATTTGTATGGCAAAATGTTAACTCTTCTGTCGCACAGGAGGCGTTGCTTCAATGCCATATTAATTATCGTTTTTATAAACGTGATCGAATGATTCCGGATAGTAAACAAAATTCACACTAGGCACCCTGTATTCACAGCAGACAACCGATTAATGAACTTTTAAACTTTGATGTAAAAACCCTGCTACAAAACAACTATAATTAAATTATAAACACTTTAATCGTCTCAGTCATAATGTTTATTCATTACATTTTACTTCATACAAAATATTATTATGCCGAACATTTAGGTTGCTGGCTCAAATTTACGTTTGCATGCTAAAGCATCACGGAAACAACTTTGTCGCCACAAGCAAACTGATCTAGCATCATGTTGCGTACGTGGTTTCCAAATGCACCGCTAGATGGCGTGAAAACGAATGATCATTGCAAACTGGTACTACTTCATTGTAAATGTATGAAGTCCTGAATCGCGCTAACAAGAATATTTGACAGTGATACTATATATACAAAAATTTTACCATACTAACTGTACTTGCTTCGGCAGTACATATACTAAAATTGGAACGATACAGAGAAGATTAGCATGGCCCCTGCGCAAGGATGACACGCAAAATCGTGAAGCGTTCCACATTTTTTGGTTGATGTTATAATTTATATTTTACATAAACTTTTTTGACTAACACTGTTATGTATGCAAATGTTGACACTGATTTCGATGTATTTTCAAATGAGTCAAAATATTTTCCAACGTATTTTGAATTTTGTCCAAATAGTTGTGAATATGTAAGTATTTAACTAGCCTTATACTGTTCCATGTATGGGCATAGGCATTAATTATTAAAATCCAGTCATTATTACAATTGATTGGGAATGGTTCAATCACACGCTTGCCAAATGTGAGTGAAAACCTTCGATCGCACTAGGATTGAACCCAGGAACGAAGCGTGAATTAGTGCAAATATATATATATATATTAATAGCGTAAGCCGATTTTTGTCCCAGTGATTATGGGACGATAGCTGCACATAAAAAATCGATTATAGTCTCATTTTGAATAGCTCCAGCCGTAGATGTGCAGAAAAATAAAGAAACCTGTCATAGGTTTCGAAATTCCTAAAAAATCTGTTGAATATACGCGAAGTTTTGCGGGCGACCCACTAGTCTATATTATACGTAAAGAAAATGTTTTGTACCTCTTTTAAAGCACATTGCGCGCACGGAAGAGTGTGAGATTTGGCATACCTAGTTCATGAATATGGAGCAGGAAAGCAGAAATATAACATTGTGTAATGTTCCATTTATTATATATATTTTGGAATCGAATTTCGACCACTGAGCGATCACTACTAAATAATTAATGTCTCTGCCTCACAGGTTCAACCGGCTAATAAGCAAAATGCGTGCAACACTTTCACTCCTCCGCAAGGCTTTAGCGGGCGAGATCGGCATGGACGCAGTACTGGACAACGTCTCGTACAGTCTGTTCAACGGGCAACTGCCCCAAGTGTGGCGCAGCCTCGCGCCCGCTACCTGTAAAGGGCTGGGTGGATGGATGGACCACTTCATTGAGAGGACCAAGCAGTACACTGATTGGGTAACGTGAACCATAATTGTGATGGTATTTTAAAAGCATATGTTTATTTATTTACCTTTGCTATATATGTATTTCTCTGTCAATCTTCCTGGAAATAAAAAAACGTTGACTGGGTTACGTTACGCACTGTTTGAATTACGTGACATACTGACTTGATAAAGTGAGACTGGGTATGATGAAATACTGACTTAGTAACGTGAGTAAGGGGACACACTGACTTGGTAACATAAAACACTTTCTGGGTAACGTGAAACGCGTACCTCGAGTAGGTAAACATGACATGTAACTATACAAGTTACCAGTCACCGCACCTCCTTAAAAAAAATTCATATTTTGTCCGTAATATATATTTATTTTAAAAAACGCCTTAATTGTTGAACTCCATTGAACTCTTGTACAAAGCTATAAGTTAGCTTATTTTCTATTACTGAATTCCTATTTATCTTTTAACGCTTGGCAGTTATTGTTACTTTGTAACGATTCAAGTGTCGTTTTGACCGTCTCCTAATTGGCAGGCGTCCATCGAGGAGCCGGTGGTGATCTGGCTGTCGGGGCTGCACATCCCAGAGTCATACCTGATCGCGCACGTGCAGATCGCCTGCCGACTGTACACGTGGCCGCTGGACCGCTCCACGCAGTTCACGCGCGTCACCACCTGGCTGTCCCAGGACGAAATCGAGGAGCGCCCCGTCACGGTACGGTTTCACAGCTAGGGTTGTCGCAAGATAGCCCATTGTCGATAGCCTATCAATAAAAACAATTGTACAGACGCCTGCACATCAACCTACCACAAACTGTCAAATTTCCTCAATAGACTTTGAATTTTATGTTTAAGGCTTTAGGTTGACAATGTATTGAAGAAATTTGACAGTTTTGGGTAGGTTGATGTGCAGGCGTGTGTACAATTGTTTTTATTACAACCCGATAGTATTGCTTCTCAATATTACATAACTTACGATAGGTACTATCGATAGTTTTGTTCGATAGATAGTTATTTTATTTCAATAGTAGTCAGCTTTCTAGGTATAAGGACATGAGAGCGGTTTGATAAGTCACATGAGATTTTTTTCTCTGGTAGAATGGTAGAGAATGCCACGGGCCTTGCTGTATTTTTGCAATAAAGAATAAATAAATAAAAGGATTTTCTTTTTATATTTATAGAAGAGGATTGACGTAAAATGTGCAAACTTGTTAGCATAGCAAAATGTGCGACCAAGTCATTATTAAAATAATTTACAAATGTAAAATCTGTTAATTGCTGTATGTTTAGAACTAAAATACTGTATTTTAAATTTATTTCTTAAGCTGTGGGTTTTGAATAATCAATTCAATAAAATAAAGTACTTAAATAAATAAAATAAATAATAAGTTAGTCAATATACTTATTAAAAACTACGTGTGTTTATGAAATCATAGTTATCTAATTGTTTAGGGCTGCTACGTTCGAGGGTTTTACCTGGAAGGGGCGCGCTGGGACGTCGAAGAGGCGTGCCTGCGCCGCTCGCACCCTAAGGTGCTGGTCACCGAGCTGCCCATCATGTACATCATCCCCATCGAGTTCCACAAGCTCAAGCTTCAGGTGAGGATCGAGACGCAATCATCATCATCATCAGCAGCTTATACTAGTCCACAGCTAGACATAGGCCTCTCCAAGTGCACTGAGCACGATCCGCGGCTACTCTCATATAGCACTTGCCAGCCACCTTACGAAGATCGTTGCTCCACCTAATCTGAGGGCGTTTTACACGTTTGCCGCTACACGGTCTCCACTCGAGAACTCCGGCCCACTGCACGCAGTTATGTTAAGTGTCTTAACACTTCCTCGGCTATATGTACTTATAACCGCCTTCGTGGTTTAGTGGTTAAGACCGCTGGTCTCAAACCCACAGATTCTGGGTTTGATTCCCCTGCGGGAGGGTATATGTTTGTGTACTCGGATTGGTTGGTGGTAGGGTTTGTTTTAAGTCTGTCTGGCTAGCTACCACTATCTTTGTTGTTGTGTTTTGCCTATTAGACGTAAGATAGCCAGTTCCTCAGTGATTGAAGATTCCGAGTGAAGTGCGCTTTCACTTTCCACTTAAGGTCAGGTGAGATTAAGGCCAAATGCTTACGTCTTATGTTTATAAATGTCCTATACAAATTGCGAAGTTCCAGTGCGTGTTTTATGTATATAAATAAATAATTATGGGTTCAAAACTAGAAGAATCTTAGTCTTAACAGCAATTTAGTCTTGACCTTGGTAAGAATGTAAAGTGTGCAACTACTTAAGATACAAATAAAGTTTTTGCTTAAACTATGAAAAACAATAAAATGAATAATCTAATATATAAAAATTCTCGTGTCACGGTGTACGTTATTGAACTCCTCTGAAACGGCTCGACCGATTTTCGTGAATCTTAGCGTGCATATCGGCTAGGGTGGAGAATCGGACAATATCTCTTTTTCATCCCCCTAAATGTTAATGGTGGTCCACCCCTAAATTTTTCTTAGATTTTTGAAATTTTTCCAATACAAAATGATTTGTTTGTAGTGTTGTCATGGAAACTGTCAAAGCGGTACGAAGTCCGCCGGGTCAGCTAGTCTATATATATAAAAATCAATTGCTGTTCGTTTGTCTCGCTAAAACTCGAGAATGGCGGGACCGATTCGGCTAATTTTGATTTTGAAATATTTGTGGAAGTTCATGGAAGGTTTAAGCGGTGAGAAACATAAATAATAAGTAACGGAAAATACTAAAACGAGAATCTAATTTTCTAATACAAAATTATGTTTCTTTTGTTATCATGGAAACTGTGAAAGCGGTACTAAGTCCGCCCGGTCAACTAGTCCCTACTATCTCTTAGGTACTAATATTAGAAATGTGAATGTGAGTTTGTTTGTTACGCTTTCACGCAGAAACTAGGTACTCAACCGATCATCATGAAACTTTATACACATATTCTCAAAGGTATTGGGAAGGATACTTTTTATTAAAAAAAAATATATCCGAAACTAAAAACGACAATTTGATTTTCCAATACAAAATGATTTGTTTGTTTTGTTGTCATGGAAACTGTGAAAGCGGTACGAAGTCCACCGGGTCGGCCAGTAATATATATAATTAAGTAAAATTTAAACATTGCTTCATCAATCTTAGAAGTTTTCACCTCTGAGATCCGAAAGAAATATCAGATATCAGAGGTGAAAACTTCTAAGATTGATGAAGCAATGTTGACTAAAAAACATAAGCATCAAGCACTGAAAAATTTCGACGGGTGAAAGCCAGACCTCGGTAGCCAAGTGGTTAAGGCAGCCGCCCGGAATGCGGAAGGTGCGTGGTTCGATTCCCGCCTGAGGTTGTCGTCTTTTTTCAGTTTTTAAATTTTACTTAAGTATATTTAAGCGTTAATAAAACGCTAAAATATATAAAAAACACTTAATATATATAATATTATAAATGTGAATGTGAGTTTGTTTGTTACGCTTTTACGCAGAAACTACTCAACCGATCACCATGAAACTTTGTACACATATTCTAAAAGGTATTGGGAAGGATATAGGATACTTTTGATAAAAAAAATATAAAATACTAAAAATTACAATTTAATTTTCCAATACAAAATGATTTCTTTGTTTTGTTGTCATGGAAACTGTCAAAGCGGAACGAAGTCCGCCGGGTCAACTTGTCTTTATAATATATCTTCTGTGCGTGTGTATGTCACTGAACTCCTTCTAAACGGCTGGACCGATTTGGATGAAATTTTCTGTGTGTGTGTTCAAGTAGATTCGAGAATGGTTTAGATTTACAACTGAACCCGGTATATCAGCGCCGGTGGCGCTGCTATACCGGGTTCAGCAAATGTAAAAGCAATATTTTTTTTGTAGCATAAAATTTAGCATTAATTTGTATTTGCAGAACACGTTGCGGACACCTGTGTACACAACATCGACTCGGCGCAACGCTATGGGAGTCGGCCTGGTGTTCGAATCAGACCTCTTTACCGCAGAGCATTGCAGCCATTGGATACTCCAGGGAGTATGCCTTATTATGAATACAGATTAAAATGCTGTTTAACCACTATAACTGTTAAATTCTTTTATATTTCGTCAGGTCTAAGGATGTGGATCTTTGACTCTAGGATAAAAAGTAGCTTAAGAAAGTTATTCTACCTGACCGGATTCTTTAAAAAAGTATTTAGGAGAAAGAAGGCCTTTGTTTAATTTTCTAGATTATTTTTTCTGATGTTTACGAAACTAGAAGGATACCAAATGTATGCTAAACAGTTTAATGTTAACGAATAACTAGAATTAATTCATATTAATAAAATTAGTACAAAACTTAGAATATTTTGCTTATATTATGTTATGTGATGTTACTTTATGGGTATATGTAGAAAGAAATATAGACTGATTTTATATAATTGAAAATTTTTTTTAATTGCGCTTTCCATTTAGTATAATACAAATTTTCTTCTGATGTTAATCTCTAGATCTTACCTGTGGCAAACAAAGATTATAAAAGGAAGAACTCAAAAAGTCTTTTATTGGTTGCCATTTAACCCACCCCTTATTTTGTAGCAATTCTTTTGTTGGCTCCTTGCCAACATAGTGCGGGTCCTGGAAAGATTATAAATATTATTGTAGGTAAGTATATTTTAAGTACCTCAGTTCTAGTGTCCAAGCCCCTGTTGGTTTAGCCACATCACAGGCCCTAGGTTAAATTCCAAGTGGATGCGCACATTTTGTGTCTGTTAAATTGGTGGTAGGGTTTGTTATAAGTCCCAACAGGTTAGCTAGCATCATCTTGTCAAAGTCTTTCTGTAACATCAAATTAAAGTGGCATTTTTTTTCTTTTCCAACAGTTGAAATGAACACCAGTTCCTAAGTAACTGAGCTTTCCAGGTGAAGTGTGTTTCCACCTTTGGCCTATATATACTTACATGCAATTGCAGCAAATTTCAAACTTACCACAACTAATAAACTTGCATCGCCAGTTGCTACTTGTATCCCCATTATGCCTTTTGAAGAGCAGTCAACGTCACCACCCATCATTATGGGGCTTCCAAACTGCTGGAAGTGACTGACCAATGTGTTGACAACAGCATTTAGTTCATCACCTTTGTTGACATGAATGATTTTACATGGTACGTCATATAATTTATCTATCACTAAGCAAACCTGAAAATATAAGTTGAAATATATCTAGGTACTCATAAAATGTTTTTGTTTTGTTAATATAATTTTAACTCAAATTTTGTTGCGAAACAAATTACAAAAACACAAAAAAATTTGCACATGCGCAGTGGCCCGAGTGCCCGACAGTTGGGTTCCGTAGCTCATCTCATAATGCGGACTCTGAGAAGAGATTTTTAACAATGGCTCATATACTTAAATGTAGATACTACCGGTATCACACACCTGACAATGTTATTTAAGTAGTTCCCAATGAGGAATATTCACTACGCCAAGTACATGACTGTTACTCGTAAATTTGTAAAGCCTACTTAGCTGTGATAGTTTTCCTTTTAACTTTGTCATGTACAAATACCGTGAATTTTTCATGTATTCAAAAACAACCATTTGGCTGGCAGGGGGGACGGACACTTGACTCTAAATTTTGTACTTTCAAACTTAATAGTTCACAAACGGATGCCTTAATCAAAAAACTGTTTTTACAAACCTGCAATATTTGTGAAATTGCTATCCAACGATGCCACACACTATGGGGCAGACAAGAAAAAAAAAAATTCCCACTTCATGTGCAGGGGAAAAAAAATATGTTTTTTAAATTTTACATCACTACTTTGTTGATGTGATTAAAATGTATATCCATGCCGAATTATAGCTTTCAAGTACTAAGATTCTATAAGCTAGACTGGGGACAGACAGATAGACGGACATGGCGAAACTATAAGGGTTCCTTGTTGACTATGAACCCTAAAAATGGTTAAAATAAAATGTAAAACAAATTAAAATAAAATAAAAAAATAAATAGTAAATAGGTTCCACCTACCTTTATATAAGTGTTTCATTTAATGTGTAGTTTTTATATAAACATTCAACAATGAAGGCAATATTATTATTGTACTAATATCAGTCATTATTTTCCCACTGCAAGGCAGAAGCTTTCCTAATATAACTAATATACTTTTGGAATTCAGTCCGATTTGAAACTCACTTCAAAACTACCAATCCATTGTCTCGATTTCAAAAATGTGTGCGGTTTATCACCGATTTCTACTAAAATTTCTTGAATTTCTGGTATAGAAGGCACAACACCTTCCCGTTTATAGTTTCTGTTTATCCATGAGCATATTGTTTGTAGTGTTCTGTAACCACAGCCCCAACCCTGAAAATAACAAAAGTTTTACAAACATTTTTTAGGTTAGGTTTTCGGCTCAATATATTCTTAGCCTCTTGAATCATTATTACTCTATCATTGAAGCCATCGCACAAATAATGATAATAATCATAGTTTCCAGAAACTAAATACACATTTTCCGATGTTTTTAAAGTTTGTAAACATGTATGAACATTTGTCATTTTTTTTTTTTAATATTGTTTTACGGCTCCGGATGAAATCAATGAAGCCTATTCGTTCGTTCTATCTTCTTAGGTAATAAATAAATAAACAATATCGATGATGATGAATGATAATAGAAATGGGAAGTGAGAAATAATATACCCCCCCAACCCCTCGAGTATTTCAGTAAAGATGTGGGGCTTTACTTAACTCTATAAGTTTGGATGTTGATGTTAAACGGTATGTTTTCAGGTATACAATCAGGTGATTCAGGACTAGAATTCTGCTATACTTACAGTATTCTGCAGGGTACGAAGAAGTACATATACTTCTGCAGTAGGTACTCTGATCACGTCTCATGAAGTCATGATAGGTAGGTACCTGCCTATCATTATTAACGATTTTTTTTCGGAGGGGAAATCTTTCTTAATATTATGAGTATGTATAACTGTGTGATAATTATAAATGTAAGGGTCATTAAAAAGGGTACTTACACAGTCAGATCATAAATTCTGTCACATGTTTAATATAAAATAATTGAGACAAGTTTATTCATTATGTAACCATTTATATACCAAAATGAACTTAATGAACATAGATTCTTATGACAATAAAGTTTATTCAAAATGACCTCCGTGATTTTAAATACAGCACAATACAGTCTATCGCAGCACGAACGAGGTCCATGTCAATATCGGCGGCTGCCTTAATCAAGGAAGTCTTGAGTGACTCCAAATTGGGATGAGGCTTTGAGCACGCCTTTTCCTCCAAGTGTTGCCATATCTTGTAATCTAACGGACTCAAATCTGGACTGGAGGAGGGCCAGTCTTCGTGCCGGATGAAGTCGATTTCACGCGCCGCCAGCCAGTTGGCGCCGAATCTTGTTGGAATACCCAGTGCCTGTTTTTGAACATGGTATGAGAAACAGGTTCCACAAGGTTCGTAAGGACTGTATTTTGATACACAACTGCATTTGTTTTTACACCTTTCTCACAAAAATGTACCTCTGTTAGGCCCCAATACCTCGTTAGACACGCGGAACACGGTTACTCGCTTATTCACTACTGTGTGCATACACCTTATCATTTTGTTTGTTGTAGCTCTCTTCTACGGTAAAAAAATTCCCGATATTTTTTTCCCGCGTACCGCTTCAACAAAGCGCGGCATCTCTTCAGGTCCATTGGACGAGCATTCAAACGATGTCCTGTTTTTCTTCGATATGCCCGAAGCCAAAAGTCTTCATTTAACACCCTTTTCACCGTGGTTCTGCTTAACCCCATCTGAAGGGCCAACAGTTTCTGCCTACGTTTGGGATTTCTTTGAATTCGCGCCTTCACAGCTTTTATCACTGCTGGAGTCCTAACAGACCGAGGGCGACCACTTCTTGACCTGTCATCTACACTAGAGTCTTCATTGTATCGTTTGATGGTACGGTAAACGAATCTTTTGGTTAAATTCAAATTTTCCAGTATGTCTAAAATTTAAATTGGCGCGTAACCGCAACGATGCAACGCAATAACTGCAACACGGTCTTCTTTAAGCGTCCACTCCATATTTAAAAATGAGTAAAATTCTAAAAAGTATACATTTTTATTTTCATGAACAATTCGAAATTCGAATTCAATAAACTTTTTTGTGGCCAGCATTCTAAAAGAAAAGTTTTTACTGTGTGACAATACTTATGACCTGACTGTGTATTTAAATTTAAAAAATTAAATAAACTTAACATAAAATAACCAATCTAAATACCCAATGTTTTAAGATTCCTAAGCAACTAATACCTACCAACGAAATATCTAAGATTAAAATACCGATAGGACTAATTACCTAATGTTTAAAATGTTTAAAGTTATAACACCAAAGTTTGTTAAACCAACAATTTAAATACCAAATTATCAAAATACTTAAAATAATGGGGTTTAGGACCCCATTATCATCATCAACTCAAAATTGCCCCACTGCTTTGCACAGATCTCTGTAATATGAATAGGCTATCCACTAGAAGAAATTTTACTTTCGATGACGTGGCATTCGCACAACTGTACCATTCGATCTTATGGCTTTCGCATATTTGTCTTTTCGATTAAATGGCCCATCGGCTAAATGGCGTTTCGTTCATATGGCACTTCGATTATCTGGCGTCGCACAAATGGCTTTCTAAAGACCCGATTTCTAAAGACATTTAGTCTTTAGAAATCGGGTCCTAAACCAGTTTATAATATGGATTGGCTGTGCCGCCGCGCCGTCTCTGTTTGTGTATTGTGTCTTTTAATTGAACTTACTGACCTTGAAGCTGATTCTGTTTACACAAATTGTCTACGACAAGATGGAACCGATAAAACAATTGGAACTTAATGGATTACTTACCTTTACTTATGGATCTTATTTTGTTAAGATGCAGTAAATTTTATATAAAAAACTAATTGTATTCCTGTGTTGTGTTATGATATTAGTGCTTCTGGGTGCCTACTGTGAATATTATTTGACATTCGATCACGTCACTGAAAATGAAAATATGTACCTATGGAATTGGAGCAGCGCCTCCTGAGTATAGTTGTAAATTAGCGGCTTGTAAGCCAGTAGTTACCGAAACCAGTGGCTAGATACGAATAACCAGCCGCTGGATACCGGGTAGATACCCGACTTGAGCATCGAAGAACAAAAATATTTTTATTAATTTTTTATTGTTAAACTCTTATTTTTTGTTATACATTAGCACTTATTATGTTGCTGCTGTTTTTGTTTTTTTTTTTTAAATAAACACCGAAGACACCGTTTATACCTACTAATTTACTTAATTCAGAGACGAACAGGAAACTATGAAACAACGTTTGTGTTTATGTGGTGGTGTATGAAAATTATAAGAATAAAGGTAGCTCTAAATTACTTTACTTTGGATTTAATCATCATTATAAACCAATCAAAGAAATACAACTAAATGCTTACGATTACAAGGTATCTGTCCATACTTATTTCATGGATAAATACCTATTTCCTAAACATCTCTGACAACTAAATTATTAAATTAAATAGTCCTATTCCACTGCTGTGTCACATTTTGTATGAGGATTTTGAGTTTTTAACACTTAATACAGATGCAAATGGCATTGTTCATGTCTATTTATGTTAAATGTATCCTATAGTAAATAAATCAGAAGAGAAACAAACAAAAACAAAAAACTAATCATGTGATATCAATGAAATGTAAGCTGCCGTTTCCAGCCGCTAGTTATCGCTAGAAATAATAATGAGCCAAATATGCGGTTTCTAGCCGCTAGGTCTAGCCTATGTTAGTAACCAGCTTCACATCTATACTCCTGAGTGCCTAGTATGAGTTTTGTTTACAATCCGTATTGATTCGATTACGATAACGAAAACGAAAATTAGTATGGCATAAAAGCAGCGCCTCCTGGCGGCATACGAGAAGAGTTAACATTTTGCCATACAAATTCAACTCATTTTTCTAAACGTGATCGAATAGTAAATGAAACTCACACTAGGCACTCTGGTGACAAACAAGGAAAGTAAAAGAATTGCCATCAAATTCTCGTTATACTTAGTTAATGTGCTCGAATGGCAAATTAAACTCGCACTAGGCACCCTGCTATCTGTATCAGCAATCTCTTAGAAAACGTACGACCACCACCATATTCTTTCATAATGCTATAATAAATTAGCGGTAGCTACAGCGAATATGTTTTGTAACGCTCTATGCTATAGCTACATAGACATCAACTAAAACCATCAATTCAATATATATTCGATGTAAATGTATCGATACTTCATTTGCACACAATAAAATATGCAAAATACCTAGATATTTTTTTATATATCTTACGCGTAAGCACTTAAAATTATTTAAGTTTTTAACCAGGGCCTCCAATCTAAAATTTTAAAACGTCAATCGTGTTTCAGTAGACTGTATCTGACATTTTTTTACTGAAAATCAGGCTGCAGAAATACGATTGTAGGACGTTTTAAAATAGCAAAATCGCGACCCAGCTGTGCCACCTTGCGGTAGACTGTTTGTATATCTGGTACTAGGGGACTTACCAATCTTTTTGTTAGTTCTTTTGCACGTAGGTACCTAAATACTAAATAAATACTGAAATCATTACAGCTATTTTATCTATATTTTTTATTAATTCTATAATCATTAAAAGAGCAAAAAACAATGACGAAACTTCTAGACATATTAAAACAACATTATACAAAATCGTTGACGCAGCGGATAGCGCGTACGAGTTGCGATCGTGTGAGTTATGCAAGTTTTGCAGTGCCGGGTCACCGTCCGATCCGATCCGAACTCCTCGGATAATCTACTAGGGAACACGCACTAGTGCGTGATGCCATTCCCTCTATCGATGTGTTGATCACACGGCTTGAGGAACCCTTTAAGTTTCTCGCCGCCCCCAAAAAAAAGTCCAGAGACACTGAAAATGCCGTCTAAAGCAAAGAGTAAACTCTTTCCAAAAAACTTCCTCCGTTTTTAAAATGCGATGATCCCGGTCGATGTCATTGTAACCGCTTAGCGTGAGTTTTATTTACTATCCAATTAATTCGATTACGTTTACGAAACCGAAAATTAGTATGGCATGGAAGCAGCGGCTCCAGGCAACATACGAGAGGAGTTAAAAGTTTACCATACAAATTCTCGTTCTCGTTAACGTTAACGGTTGGCGATTGAAACTCGCACTTGGCACCCAGAGTGCTGAATGCGAGTTTTAGATACCATTCGATCACGTCAAAGCTTTAATGAGAATATATATGTCAAGATGATAGGAGTTGGACTCGTAATAATTACGAATTATGAAATCACACTGAGAATTAATGTTTTACTGTCGTCTGTCACCCCGTTGAAAATCGCACACCAATTTCTATTTATGCACTAGGTATGCTTTGTATTGTACGACTATATCGGGCAACCGTTAAAAATAGATTTGGGGTTTTACGCCTCATTTACGAGGCGAAACTTTTATTTCGATACCTGCGTACAAATAAGTTATTAAATATTTTGTTTGCAAAGAATATGTGTCATTAATAATACTCATTAAACTATTTGTTTTGGTTTTATTACTGTTGCTGTGCCATCATTTTTATAGAGGATATTTCTCGGTAACTACACGATTTTTTACGCTAGGGCGGGCGTCGCCGCCGGCGTAGCATAATAGCTGCGATTACGAATAGTCATTGCCTACGACGTGATAATATAGTTGTAGTTATGTCTAACGTTTTTAAACGCACTAGAACGTTTTCATACAGTGAAATATTATATACCTACCTAACCTAGGTAGTCCTAGCTGTTATCATGTCACTTTTTTTTATGAGAGAGATTGCTGATTGCCTTTACGGCATTTTCAGCTTCACCGGGCTTTTTTGGGGGCGGCGACGAACGTAAAGGGTCCCTTAAGCCGTGTGAAATGAATCACCTTCGGAGGTTTTCTAGAGGGAACGGCATCGCGCACTAGTGGGCGTCCCCGTGCCCTACTAGATTCTCCGAAGGGTTCGGATCGGATCGGGGAGCGGAGCAACCCGAGGGCGCCTCTAAAGGCACAGACCTCGGCTCGGGTTGACCGGGCCGTGGCGGAGGAGAGAAGCGCCCAGGTACATGTCTGTACCTGGTGTAGAGCGAGTGTGAACCGGTTCTTCGTACCCTTGTTCTACGAGTACGGTGTCTTGGGCCTAAACTGGTGTGCATGTTTAGTGTATTCTGTAAATGTGTGGTGTCATTTAGAGGATCGGGCGGGGATTTAGAGGATCGGGCGGGGTCATGTCACTGTGTAGTGTTCCTGCATACAGAAATATAAGAAAAGCCTAAGTCTTCTCTGAACGAGTTACTATGACTACCTACTATAATGAGAGTGGGAGAAAGTATTTTTATTATAGTTAATGATTTTTTTTGGAACTTACAGTTCCAAAAATAGATACTTGGGTCTTTTAAATTAGTTAATTAGGTAATCCACAGAAAATATATTTTTTAAAGGTTACAGAACTTTAATACTGATTTAGCATTGTAAAATACAAATAGAATTATTAACCAGCTACTGCTTACACAAAGTCTGTAACTACATATCGCTAGCAGGGCTACCACTTCTATAAAAATAATATATAGGCACATAGGTGTTATTGTTTTCAGAAAATATACAGTGACACTATAGAATAGAATATAACAATAAACTATGTCTTAAAAACTATACCGACGTTCTGCCATTTACGAATTTGTAGGTATATAAAGTAATGCAAGGAAAAAGTGTAAGTGTGCTGGACAAAACAGAATGGAGACGAAAATACAAGACCATTTGGCAATAACCTACGTTGGGTGTGCTATTTTGGTTTGGATGGGCTATTTATGATTATAAAATAAGCTGTTTTAAGTGAAAGTCGAAAACGCTGGGTTCTGTTATATTTTGGCAACATGTTTTCATCATGTTTTTATATTTTTTGTATCCATTTCTATAACGTTTCATTAAAGTTTCGTTAATTTTCTTTGAAAGCCTAACATAATATTGATGTTGCTCGTTAGAATTTTTCTATTCTTAGGTAGCTAGGTATACTAAAACTACAAAAAGAAGACGGATAGAGTGAAACACGTTAACCTTTAAAAGGGCTCTGTCGATATATTGGTCATAATTATATATAATAATTTTAACTTACTTTACTTTATTACTAACAATAATAAACTACTTTATTAACAATGAAAACCAATAAAAAAATTCAAAAGGTTAACGAAAACGAACAATTGTATGGCATTGAAGCAGTCCTTCCGCTAACAAAGGACGAGAGTTAAAATTTTGCCTCACACATTCTCGTTTTCGTTAACGTGATCAGGTAACAAATAAAACTTGCACTAGACACAATAACGAAATCGAAAAAACTAAACAAGACCGTAAACTTAAGCTTGACTAAGCAAGGATGCATGACAACCCTAATCATTGTAGGTACTCGTAACGCGCTGATTATCTAACTAGCCTTCAGTCAATGTTAATAAAGTCTATTTCCGCTTAACCAACAAAGGTGTCACCTATATCGCAAATACCACCAAGTACTCAGAAATTTGAGAGGAAAATAAGTGTTTGTAAAAAAGGTGACTATACGTGTAAGAAAAAACTGTGTTTATTTACTCGCCGACAAGCCGTGATTCCTCTTTAGTAGGTATAAAAACAAGGTTCACTAAAATCTTGTCTAGTACACATCCGTAGTTGAAACAAACTAGTATTGAAACTCAGTGATATAATATAAATCATTTAAAATGAAGGCTATATTGGTAAGTGTTTTATTATTCTAATTTACGTGCGCGTTAATCTAGTGATGGTCTAGCTATCAGTTAAAACGATCTTTACTGTGGCTGATGTTTGTGTAAGTAAAATAAACAAATTAGGTACTTTGGTTATGTAGGCATTTTTAATTTCTATTAAAAAACGCATCGGTTTGAGAGTGGCTAAGCGCTCGGCCCGATACCCGAAGGTCCCATGTTCATGTGTGATTCGAATTTTTCGATACGTAGCCCTGCCCCCCGACATATAGCTAGCTATAGGCTATAGCTTCCGATATTGCTTTCATATTGCTTTCGAAATGAAAAGATGACGCCTCCTCGCCTCGCCTTCAAAGCGATCGAAAGCGATCGAGTTAGGCGGTCGGCCCCCGGGTCACCAACCCTAATTTGGCAAGCGTGGTCATTAATCCGTTACCCATTAATTGTAGGGCCTGATTTCAATGATGGAGGTCTTTGCCCAGCATTGGGACAGTTATAGACTATTTAATTTTTTCTTATTAAAAATCGATGTACTAAATGTTGTAAATATTTATTAATTTCCTTCACATAAAAGGAGGTACTTACATAATAACTATATAACTAGTTGCTGTTTAATCTGGATGCCGCTCCCTGTTTATCATAAGCTGTAGCGGAGACGTTTGTCCACTCAAATATTTATTTTTATTTTTTATTATTGGAGCATAAAAATTCTGGTGCTTTATCTGGCTTTCAAAATTCGTTCTGCAATTCGTATAGCCACTTAAGACCTCATTTCTGTCTAATATCCGTTAGGGCTCAATGTTAGGACAAGGGCCAACCGCCTAACCGCCAACCGGCCAACCGCCTAACTCAAAGCGATTGTGACAGCGATTGCGATAGCTATAGCGATGCACTAGTCTTCACTTTAATATCGAGCGACCGTCTAAAATTGGAGTTTATCGCTATCGCTATAGCAATCGGGAATGAACGAAATGGACTGGTGATCTTGCGTTTTGTTCACGCACATTGTTTTAAAATTATACTATGATACAAATTGACAAATAAGAATTTTACACGCAAAGATGCAGGCAAAAGCTAACAATAAATAAGAATACATTCTGAAAACAATTATTTCTTACTACCAACAAACACATTTAGCGAGTGGTACATCTTTCTGTAAAAAAAACCTTCCTCGTAGTCCTTAGGGCGAATGATGGCAACATGGGTGCCATCGATACATCCGAGAACTCCCGGAAAACCAAATTGATCATTGAACCTAGAACAACATCCTAGCTGATAATTTGTTTGAGCCAGTAGGTAAGTAACTAAAAATACCTACGTACCTACCTCCTCACAACTGCATTGCGTTCATTTGCAGATCTTGGGAAAGTGATATATTTCCTCAGGATTTGAGGTTGATTCAGCACAGTTGATTGATGTCACCTCCGCGAGACAATCAGACACAGATGTCTGCGACAGTCCAAGGCTAAAATCGTTGCCTACACTCTTTTGGTAGGAACCACTGGCATAAAATGCCAATGCAGCCAGGATCTGTAACAACAGCACAATGGTATATTAACATCGTTTATAAATCACTTCTTGAAGTTTGTATTGGATTGATAAATACCTTTATCTCTGGCTTAATAGCCGTTGTATTTTGCGATGGTTGCAAGAAGGGCATCACGTCGTCGCAAAGCGTCATAAAATCGTCCTTCCCCAGGCGGAATGTGTCGACGAATGTTCGATCCGGCAGCAGCATGGGCATGCTGTCTTCCCGCAGCTGTCTCCTACGCAGCGTGAACTTTTTCTTCAGCCTTTCCTCCTCCGCCTCAACCAGCAACTACAATCGCGTGCACTAAAACAGAAAAAAAACAAACCACAAGCCGTATACACAATTATATTATCCTAAAAACTCGAAGATAGCAATTTTTTTTAACTAAATACAAAGCACAAATTAATAAAATTGATAATAAAAATCTTGATAAATTGAAAACTGTAAGCTAGAAGCAACCGTCATCATGACAGACGAGTTCGCTTTGCTGAAAGCGATGCCGCCATTTGGAATATTTAGGCGGTAGGGTTTCTGTCAAATCCATACGTTTTCATTCGTTCTTCGCTTTCAATATTGCCTTGGCTGCGGTAAAGCGATATTTTCGATATCGCTTTCATAGGCGGTACGAAATGACAAGATTACGTTATAAACAATAGCAATGGCCAAAGCGATCGAGTTAGGCGGTAGAGCCCCAGCTCTCTACATAATTTTAACTTAGGACCTATCTAAAATCATATACTAAAATGTAATATATTATCGTCGATGACACGATGACACTGAAACAGCGAACCGTGAAGTCACTCAAATGCTCCATTCATTAAGGCGCTGAACACCCATGCACATCTTTATGCATGTTTTCTATAAAAAGTTATTTGTTAATAAAAAAAGTTAAAAATCATTTAATTTAAAAATCTTTGCGTTTATATAACATACATTTAGCCCTTCATTATTTTTCTTTTGCAATCACAATGTAACACGCTTTTATTTATAAAAAAATTGGGTCTGTGATAAAAACGCAAAGATTTTTAATTGTATAATAAAACATCTAGATTTTATATAAATAGCGTTTTTTAGGCTTTTTGACTTGAATCTATTCGCATCCATTTTGCTTGTATGCAGATGGACAGAGAGCGCTGTTTCATGGTTGTTAGCGCCTTAAATTAGTGTTTAATGTAAACAAAACAGCAAATATTGTTTAGAAGAATTGTTATGTGACATCATTGTATTTAGTACTATTGTTGTTGTTTTGTCAAAATGAATGAAAAAGTTGTGCGTTAAAATTTTTCTACAATTTGTCTAAAGCTTTACAATAGAAATATCGGAATAGGAAGAAGGCAAACGGCTTTCGGCATAGTATACGTATAGTATCTTAGGCATACATATTTCAAACAGTACCCGAAATTAAAACCGATTTACACCAGCCGCGTTATACTTTTCATTTTACTTAGAATCGAACGCATAATTTTCAAAGTCAAACACTTTCAACACAGAGGTACTAAAGTTATTGCTTTAGTTGATCATTCAAAACGAGGTAAATAAATAAATTTACAACGGAACCCCAAAAAATATTGTCTGCACCTACAAAAGAGACAATTACTATTAAGTACAAAACTATGAAATTGACAATTTGTTTAACAAAACGGAAATGTGTGTAACAATCAGCTAAATGACTATGCTTCTCGCATTATGTGTTCCTGTCTGCTATGGGCAGATTGAATCGGCAATTGAATCACACTAATATTATAAATGCGAATGTTTATGTGTATGTCACGGGTGTATGTGTGCATATTTGTTGCTTCTTCACGCTGCAACGGATGGATGGATTTGTATGAAATTCGGCATACAGATAGTTTATAACCTGAATTAACACATAGAATAGAATAGAATAGTTTTTATCCCGATATTCCCACGGGAATGAAACCCATACCTTTTCTCTATATTTGGTTACACAATTCACTACTTAGGTCTTGGATTTGATGTTGGGAATTTGTTTGTTTTGTTGTCATAGAAACTGTCAAAGCAGTACGAAGTCGCCGGGACAGCTAGTGTGTAATAAACTTTTTGGTACTTAATAATAAAGTGAAAAATTATGTAAGTAGGTACTTAAGTAGGATACCATACCAGTGTTCGACTTTTTAAGCCCAAAGTTTGACAGAGTTTTCGCCGCCAAAAAATAATATAGATTTTCATTCAAATTTTACGGCTAGGAAGCACATGGTCTGTATTCAATCAATCAGTGGCCGATTCCTTTTTTAATGATTATTATTATACTCTTTATTTATTTTCTTTCTTAAAACTAGATTTTTACAATATTTTAATAAAAAAACAATAAAACATTATAAAAAAAACTAATTCTAGAGTACCACCAGCAGCGGGGCAGGGCCCAAGCTACCGGTGATCAGGGCTGCAGAGTGAGGAACCTCCTGACAATACGTGCCGTGTCAAGGAGTACTGCCTTCTGAATCTGACCCTTGATCCAACCATCAAGCGAGAGCCTCTTAAGATGTTGGTCGAGGCTCTTCGCTATCAGACCGTTCGCTGAAACGACTATCGGGACAATAATGGTTGAATCAACATCCCACATGGCGGTCACCTCGTGAGCTAAGTCAAGGTACTTACTGAGCTTGTCCTTCTCGGCTTTCACGAGGTTCTCATCATGAGGTATGGTGATATCAACCAGTTATTATTATTATTATAATAATAATAATAATGATTATTATTATTATTATTATATCAGCCATAGCGGTCCCACTCCTGGGCAAAGGCCTCCCCACACTTTTTCCACACCTTCCGGTGAATGATTAAGGAAAAATAAATCAATCAGGTTCCTGTCGCTGTTCCATATCTAAATGAATGTGTAGGTAATACGCCTGATTTTATTTAAAGGTTATTTTGACTATACATACCTATGTCGTAAAAACTACTTGACAAAATGTTAACTCTTCTCGTATGCCGCTAGGAGGCGCTCACTAGGCACCCCGCCTCGTGTGCGCTTTGTTTATTATCCGTATTCATTCATTTACGTTTACGAAAACGAAAATTAGTATGGCATTTTAGCAGTGCGAACCCCTGGCGGCATACAAGAAGAGTTAAAATTTTGCCAAACTAATTTTCGTTTTCGTTAACGTGATCGAATGGCGAATGAAACTCGCATTTGGCACCCTGAGATTAATATCCAGGGCTCGGAAACCGGTTAAATTTATTAACCGGTTTGGGATGTTGACCCCATATCAGAATGGTATAAGCTTAAGGTTTCGGTTACCGGTAATTAACCGGTTAAATTGAATTTCAAACAATTTGTGATCAACGCTATCTGTTGTGTTTTGTGTAAACTTATTGAAACTAATGAGGCTCTCGCATCATCTCGCGGCGAGCGGCCGCCGGTGAGCGGGGCGGCTGCGCCTGCCTGAGTTGAGGAGTGTATATGAGATTAACCGGTTAAATCAGTGCCAAGTATCGGTTTACCCGAGCTTCAAAACTCCGTTCTCTGTTTTAACCGGTAACCAAAATTTTTTCGATTTGGTTGGATCAGTTTATTTAATTAACCGTTTAAACAATGAACTGAATCATACCGGTTTACAGAACGATATTAACCGCTTTTTGTTAACCGATTAAGAGCCCTGTATAATATCGCACTTAATTTCAAACTAGCCTCTGTGCTACGGTGCTTACACGAAATATTTTAAATAATAAGTACCTACTTATATAGGTAGTTAAAGATTTATCTCACAATGTACTCTTTTATTTTCAGATATTTTTGTTCGCTCTGGTGGCCATGGCCTTTGGTCAAGGTAAGAAATTGAAGCAAATTGTAGGTATTTGATCCTTAAAAAAAAATAACTCGTTTCTTGATACTGTCTTATCTTTTTCTAAAGTTTACGAGATCACACACACGTGTACCTACACGTTGAAACAATACACTGTCTATTCGCACATACCTATATTGCGTTATTTAAATTTTACATTTCGCATTCCTACTTTCATTTAAAGGCTACATTTTATTAATCCCGAACGCCTTCAAATGTTTTTCCTGTGTTTGAATATTTTCTTTTTTAAAGAACATATTATTTTTAAACTTGCAGTGTTTTTAATGCTTTGAATATAAGTAAATGATTTAAGTTAGATAGGACCTACATAACTTAACTGACTTCGTGGATTCCTTAGGGATTTTATTACATGGCCATGTTTTGAGAAACTTCACTTATCTAGTTTAGTTATATACCTTTTTTTTAAGCCTGTCTGGTTAAACTTAAACTTAACAGGGAAATTTAATTTTTTCAGCTCGTTTCGGTAATGGTAAGTCCACTTCAAATTATAAAATTCAAAATTTAATTAATTTATGATTCAGTTTAAAAGTTTAGGCAAAATTTAGCTTTTATAATTGTCATTATACCAGTCCGTAAGTGTGTACAAGGCGGGAGACCTTGTACTGAGAAGAACCGACAAGAAACTCAGCATGGGCATTTTGTTTCGTCCCTTTCGTTTACAACATGACATATTGGAAAATGTCCACCCTGTCAAAGAGAAACACTTTCGGATAAAGTTAAAGGCTCAGATTTAAACAATCATTTGAAGATTTATTCAATCATTTTATAAAATATAAAAACAAGAATATTTATGTTTCGTATTTAATACAGTGCTGGTATTTTAGTACAGGGTGCCTAGTGTGAGGTTTGTTTACTATACGAATTCATTCGATTACGTTTACGAAAACGCAAATTAGTATGACAATGAAGCAGCGCCTCCTGGCGATATACGAGAAGAGTTAAAATTTTGCCATACAAATTCTCGTTTTCGTTAACGTCAATGATTGGCGAATGAAACTCACACTTTGCACCCAGTGCTACCAACCCATATGGTTGGTGGGCATCAGCTTGATGATTGAATGATGTTATGTTATGATTTGTTATTATTATCTATATTTACAGTCGACTCGGCTTTCAATCGGCCCTCCTTTGGCGGCGGCGGTGGCCGTAAGTATTGTTCTTTAAAATTAAACTTATTCGTTACCTAATAACATACTAGTATATTATTAGACACATGCCTAATCTAAATAAAATTAAATCATTTTATTTTATTTTATTTCAGGGCCCAATGGTGGATACCAACCAATAAGTAAGTTTACAACTATTATTGCAACTACTTCTGTATTGTAACTATTAAGTAAAAAAAGTGTAAAGTTATAATATTGTATAAATTGTGTTTTTAAAACCTTAAAATTAAGTGTTATTATAATTATACGCAAATTTTGTTGCGAATTTTTTCAACACTGTCTTTTTTCAAAATGTAGTGTCAACATATAAAAACCTTTATAATAGAACGTAACAATTCCAAAAGTGAAACAAAAGCATGAGGTTTACTATAACAAATAGGTATAGTCAGCAGCAAAAACTTATCACCACACTTTGCTTACTAATCTAAACTTTTTTATTGACAGGCACCGGCCCAGCTTATGTGCAGAACTACCCCGCTAAAAGAAGTAAGTAACACGGTCAAACCCACAGACCCCGCATTGGGCCAACGGGTGGGTTGTATTGTGGCCCGACCCCCAATGTGCATGTTCAATCACGAAATATGTGTAGACTTTGACTGATAATCCATTGTATTAAAAGTTGCAATTAGGTAGTTGACTGGTTAGTCAAATAAATAAATAAATAAACATTCAAGCAACTGTCAAACCGTTTTTTTATATTTATTGTATGAGAATAGCAAATTATGACGTCACTATCGTTTTCCGTCAATTGAATGTTTGTTAAAAACTTTTTAGGTTATAGAAATTCATGCTTAGGTCAAATAAAAAATAGGTTAATGTTATAAAGAACTGTTACGTGATGTCTAATAAATTTTACTTTTTATTTTCAAATGCTAATTGCTGCACTGAAGTTAAATTAAATATTTATAAAATTTATAAAATACAGTGAGAAAATTAAACGCCCACCCGACCCAGGAACTGGCTCCTGGCTGGGTCGGGAGGGCGTTTACTTTTTTCACTGTATTTTATAAATTTTATATACGTTTAATGTTCTTGAATTAATTATTGACGTTGCCAACTTCCCTATGGTTTATATATTTTTTCTCGTGACTGTTTATTTGAGAAGGCCTATACCACATTGTGTCATAATAAGCCCTATGCCACATTGTGTCATGATGTAAACTGTGAAAGTTTTATTATTTGATGTAGTAGTAATTAAGTAGTAACTTATGTAGAGTAAAAAACAAAAATTAAGAAACGTGTCCTAAAGGGACTTCACGTAACATTTATTTGTAGCATTGAACAAATCACTACAACAACAAAGTTGGGGCACTAGGGAATAGGGAAAGATATCTTTACTTTCCCGCCAAGATAACAAGTATCTGTGCTGTCACATTTATAATAGACATTTAGTATTTTTTTAATGGGTATGGGTGCTTTTCATAGACAATGTGTCAAAGAAAAAAAATGCAATCTTTCAATGTTTTAAAAATAAAATAGTCAATGATAATAAGTGATGATTAATGTTAAAGATATATTGTATTTCCCCAATAATTTTGAGTTTCAGTAAAGATGTACGACCACACTCGGACTATACACTGTTCCATTGCTAGGTAAAAACCTCCATCACGTTGGAATGAAGACTTCGCTACAATTGTAGGGTATTGACCTTGCCAAAATGCCGGTTGGTGATCACAAACCCGAGCTATGCATCGAAAAATATGAATCAGAATTGTCTAACCTGGGAATTGAACCCAGGGTCTTTGTGTATAAGGCCTAGTACTTTGTTTGGCTTGGTTACCGAAGCGTTTGATGGATTTTTAATAAATGGTCAGCACATTTCGATGCTGGCTATAATTTTAAAACTAAAATAAATAATCATAATTAATATAATTTTATCTAGTTAATATGAGTTTGACATGTAGTTTTTTTTTGGATTAATATTAACTGTAATATAATATAATATAATATAATATAATATGTGCTATTGTTTCAGACCCCAACCCCTTGGCACGCGGTGGCAAGTAAACGACCAACGAACTCTTTACCGGAACCTTTTTCATGAAAATCGAAACCACAATAATACAATGTTTACCATAGATTAACACCTTTTTTTGTTTTTTAGTTATAAAGTAGTAACCTTTCTACGTCCTTTTCTTATGTAAAGTCAACTGAAGAATGAACAGTTTTTTTAAAAGAGAAACAACACCTATTTTTGCCGGTTTGCCTATAGCTACGTTCCTACAAGACGCACTGCATACGGTATGATAAAGTACTAAAGGATTGTTACATGTTGTTGATGCAGTATGTTTCTATTTGTTGTCGTTTAGTTGAAGTTAAATTAGTTAAAAAAAATCATTTTAGTTTTGTTTTCTTATTATTAAGAATTGGACTTCACAGCATTTCTGAGAAGTAGCGTTAGTGACACGGGTTTTCAATATTTGTCAAGAGCATAAGGTCACTTTGTATATTATTATAACTTAAGCTTAACAAACTTAACTTTTGATTTAGATAATAGACACACCTCGTTTGTCTGAGGAGGCGCTGCACTATTACTTAGTCATTATGTGGCTACTGGCGACGCTGTAATGCAATATGCGAGTATGATTGAATTGGATAACTGACAGGTTAATAGAGATCTGCCAATACTATTTTTTTTAATAGTCATTGTATGAGAATGGTAAACTATATGGCGTTACTATTCTGTTTCGTCAATAATTGTGAGTTTATCAAAAAATTCGCGGGTCTCATGCAATAGAGGCGTACACGCAAAAATGCTTTATATTTTTTTATTTTACTAATTGGTTCGTCTTCCAGGTACCCACAAACCCTCAATTCGTCATATTTTTCAATATAATATTTCAAAAAAAATATTTTTTAAGTGCTTATTAGCGGCACTGTGCGCCATCTATCCAACGGTCATTTTAACCGATGGCCATGCAGATTCACCTTTGCAGATGAAATACCAAATTTTTTTTAGATTTAGCTTCAGTGCAGCAATTAGCACTAAAAAATAAAAAGTAAACATTTGATATAATAGCCTATTTGCTTTCCCACTGCTGGGCAAAGGATCATTGAAATCAAGTTATCGCTACAATTATTGGGTATGGCTTAATCATCACTTTTTGGATAATATCTAGGTACCTACTTGGTTTTTAATTTTCTTTTGAAACACAATATTACTGTCGTGTTGTATTTTGGTTGGCGAATGTTGTGAAAGTTTTTTTTATTTATAAATAAACAAAACATATCTCGCCACAAACATGACTCACGATAAGGACATCAATGATAAGGATAAAACTCCAGGTTCAACGTCATTAAGTGTGACGGTCCACAAAAATATACTTTATTGAGATGTGTTTAAAGCATAATTTTTTCTGCAACCCGAAATGCCTGTTCAGAACATTGGAATCTTAACTATGTCAGGAAACTGAATCTCTTCTGTCTGTATCTGATTTTAAATCAGAGCCTGCGTGTGCATTTATTTTGTGCATTTTTATAATCTCTAGAGTGTATGGACATAACACTTATTGTTATTGTCTTTTGGCACATATTCCTTTGTTAGCATTTGCTTTGGCAATATTATCGATTTTGATGATTTATCTTTTTCACGTGACATTTTTGTTGCCTGCCAATCTATTTGTTAGGTATACTTTATTTGTTTGTAAACATTTTTTTGTCACACCTTTATCGCGTCAAAGCAACAACCAAACGTTGCAAATACATGGGGTACTTGTAGTACAATGACATGGAGCCACTCATGAGAGATTGCAACACACCTGTGGACCAGTGTGGTTAGCCACCCTAGAAAAGAAGCGCCCGCTGGCATAACCTGAAAGGTAGTTTCTTCCAGTAGGTACCATTATTAAACGCTCTAATAGGCTCCAAATGAAACGACGTACCTATTTACAACTGCGTGCGTAAACAGCAACTATTATTTTTGTTCTGTGATTTATATACGAGTTTGTGATACATAATTAGTGCATCTTGGCTATCTATCGGTACCTATTATCGGTAGGTAACTCAAAAGTTCACTGCCTAAGAGAACGCTTTGCGTATACGCTCAGTTTTATTAGGTAACACTTTATTTTATACAAGTGGTCGAAATTCGACCGTAGCACACAAAATATACAATTTATTATAGAATGTAATGTAACGTATTACAAAAACACAAATGTTGAAAAGATTTCCACGAGCAGGATTTGAACCTGCACCCTTCTGACATACCGGGTCAGGTGCTCTTCCAATTAAGCTATCGTGGTTCTAACCAGCCCGCCGAAATTATTCAACACTATTTACTTTTTTACTTTGAAAGCCAAAGGCGCCAATTCAATGTCAATGTAAATGACGGTAGTTTTTGACATTTAATTGGCGCCTTTGGCTTTTAAAGTAAGCGTAAGCAAAGTGCGCGCAATGTAAAACACAAAATGGGCAAATGGGTAAATCGTTTTTACGTATAAATGTAGTTTATATTATATATATATGACTATCTAGACTACCTAGTCTACATAGTTACAAAATATAACATAGTATTAAAAATATCAATGTATGTGCACGGACAAATTAAAGCATATCTAAACTTTAATTTACTTAGGTGTTTAAAATTGTTTTTTTAACCTTAAGTCTTTTCAAATAAGGTTTACATATTTAAATTAATACATAATCAAATTCTCAAGATATTATACTTTTAAACAAGGTGGGTACCTTAAATATACTTTAAAGAAATTAAAGTCCTTTGGTTAGAATTTTACCCAAGTTAAAATAACTATTCGCCTTATAAATAAATGAGATGGGGTGTTCATAATTTAAAATAAATTTCTAAATGCCAATGGTGTGCTTGTGTTTTAGGTCTACTTAAACCTATAGGTCTACTTTAAACCTATAGGTCTACTTAAACTTACATATGTGTTTGCTGTATTTTGATTGATTTCTAGATATATTAATCAAAATAGGAACAGCAAAATATGAAGTCAGTTAAAAAACAACAACGTTTTTTACCATCATATTTTGCTATGAATGTTTGTGCACGAGTCTTATCGGTTTGCTAAAATTAATAATGCGTCATAAAATAACTTAAAGCTACTATGGTTTTAACACCACAATGTTTTGCATAAAGTTTACAAGAATCATTGCAGGAAAATATATGGCCCATTTAATACCGCGAATCGTATCAGCCACAGCAAAATTAAACGTAAAAATCTGTATGTACTCATCAGTTCAGGATAGTGTTGTTAAAGATTACTCAGTCTTATTTAAAGACCAAGACTTTTAAAGTCTAGCCTTTCAAGTCAAAGCCCGAGATTTAAAATTGTTATATTAGACTAACTTGTTTTGGGTCCGAATCCTTAGTAAAAAGACTCGAGTCTTATTAAAAGAACTCGAGTTTTGTCGATAGGACTCGAGACTAATTCTTTTAATCGGGTTTTAAATAGATTTATTATACTTACAACACATATCTCAAATATGAAGGCAATATTTATTATAATCTAGTTAGAGTATAATACCCTAGATTACCTTAAATGCGTATATACCTTTTTGTATGTTCATATTAGTTTACGTTAATGTTCCGTTTGTAGTTCAAAAGGCTTACCGTAATTCTAATAAATAAATACTAGCTATAAACAATACATGCTACGTAAACAGCTTGCGCCGTCAAAAGGACTCATTGTGCTCGCACATTTTTTGATAGAGTTTAGTCTCTTAATTTAGAGCCCATAAATTCAAGACTTGATAATAAAGTCCTGTAAAGTTAATGCCTTAAGTAGCGACATTTAAAAAACAGAGTAGAGTCTCAAAATTAAGACTAAAAGACTTCTTCTTGAGTTCTTCGCAGCTCTAGTTCACGGCGCGTTATCAATGCGCTTGTGTATATAAAAGGTTTCACCGAAATATTTCGGCTAGTCTCAACTCGTTTCAGTTATCAACACATACGCTACATTTCCACAATGAAGGTGACTTTGGTAAGCGATGCGTGAAAAATCCTATGTTTTGTATTATAGAACAGTACTATTTTTTTTAGTCACAGTTCTACACATTTGTATTTCTATAGACGGAAGTTAGATGTGAAAAAAGTTGCAAAGTAATTGCCTCTTCCTGTTAAGTGATTGTCTCTTCCTGTTAACTGGTTGAAATGAATGAAAAAAATGTTGCAATTTAAATACAATAACCTAAAATCTACTTGCGTTTATTTTTTAAAAATGTTTATAACCTGACGGACGTTTTGATTACACAGTGTTCATTAAAACTTTACAAAACAATTGAAATAAGTTCGTATCCCGGTCGTGGATTTTTTTCAACACTTTGCCATTTTGTTATAAAATTGAAATAGCTTTTTCACTGTGACTTTATTTTAAATTCTTTCAATAGCTTTAATAATAATTACAATTAATTGATCATAATTGACAAAAATTAAATCAACTTGACGGACGATCACATAAATAATACGAATTATCGTAAAACGACACGATTGATAAATTATGGGATTAATTTACAAATGACAAAAAAAATATTATCCATAGATAAAAAAAAACCGGATAACAATATTAGTAAAGAAACAACTTCATATTTTATTATATTTATTTATTATTATTTTTAATATTTTATTTATTTTGTTACTTTAAGGGCGCATGGTAAGGCCCCAAGCCTTCGATTAGCTTTTGATAAAATGTCACTACTTATCTAAGTCATTTATATAGCACTTATGTACAGTTACAGCTAGGTCAATTGCTACATTGTATAATAATAATATAATTTGTTGGTGAGCCGTCAATGATTGATATTACTTTTATTTTTAAACATAAATTAAGTTATTAGGTATTTAAGTACTAGTAATTATATAAGTTTGATGTAGCAAGTTTAAGTTATGATGGGACTGACATGGCATATTTAAAGTCCCTTAAAAAATATAGAATAAAAAAAAAATTAAAAAAATATCTAATTATGTCATGATAAATTGTAGTACATATAATTAGATACAAACAACGAAGCATGTCCTCGTATCACCATCTCATTTTATGTCCCCACTGCTGGGCTTGAGTCTTTCCTAAAGATGGATAGCTCAGTACGGATTGCAACCGGGACCAACGGCTTAACGTGCCTCAACACGGGAGAGCTCGAGATGATACATTTTTGGTCACCCATCCCATGACTGGCCTTTGCGAAAGTTACTTAACTTTCGCAATCGCAGACCGGGCACGGTAACCACTTTGCGTAGGTATCTGATATGTTTAAACAAGTGTATGCACCATGCGCATTTAGGTAACTGTGCCGAAATATACTTCACCGAAACTTCTTGATAAAGCTTACTATTCTATAAAGGAATATTTAGAAGTTAATTTAGAAACTTAAATATGTAAATATAAATATTTATGTATTTATTATTTATAAATTTTATGTTACATAAATAAATATAATATACTTAATATAATAATAATAAATGTCAGCACCTGTTATAATTAAGTGTAACAATAATAATATGAATAAGTTTAGTAAGTAAGTATAGTATATAAGTATTTTGCCGTGCCCTTACAGGGTTCTTGTTTATGTCAAAAAAATTTGTAACACCTGTATACTTACAACAAGATGCAATAAATGAATATGAATATGAATATGAATATGAATATCAATATGAATATGAATATGAATATGAATATGAATATGAATATGAATATGAATACGAATATGAATATGAATATGAATATGAATTAATAATTTAAAATATATATTTGAAGAGAGAGTGATTACAAATTAATTATAGTTCATAAATATTAATTAATGTAATGAATGTGGTGATTAAAATAGCTTTTTAGTGTTATTAACAAATATATTGTTTATTGACAATGAATTCGTTGAACAATTAAATTGGTAAACATTAAATTACAGATAAGATTAAGATATAAAGACGGCAAACCACAACGTAGTTTTATACACAAGATAGATAAGATGATAGCGCAGTGGTATACGTGTAGATCACTGATCATTACTCCCAACCTGATTCGACCAACTAAGTAGAGTCACAGAATTAAGGAGTAGCTTAATCGGGATCCTGTAAGTTAAACAGTTTTCGCTTTGGTGTGTAAAAACGGATGGGTGACCAAGTCTAATAAGTTAGCAACTTTCGCAATACTGGCTGACCGGGTGGGTGACCAAGTTGAAGTATCTCGAGTTTCTCTGCGCTTTGCAATGCATGATATGCCAAAGCCGTTAATTACTTGTCACCTGACAGAAATTTAAATATGTAGACCATTGACACGTAATTTTCTTTTAAGGTATTCTTATTGGCTGTAGTGGCTATAGCCGTAGCACAAGGTGGTAAGTATTATAAACCTTTTTTATTATTTTGAATTTAGCATTCACAACGCTCTAATAATAATACACGAAGACTTTTTATCGGTGATCAGGACCTACTGATTCAGACTAAGTTAATGATAGCCATTGCAATAATAATGAAACTTACATGTCAGCGTTCCATTTTTTATTTTTTTGTCTGGGAAGTAAAGTTAATAACTGTGAATTTTAAAATCATGGTCATCCTACGCCTCCTTATTACAAATAAAACCTCCTCATAAGTACAGGTACAACGATGATAATAACAAACTTCATTGAATATTTAAAGTTTTGCATGTTATGAGTAGTAAACTGCCAAATGGCAGACAACGTAAAAAAAGTCACTTCAATCTTCACTTCATAAAAATGTAGGAAGACCATACATTCTAATTAATTTTGGTTACTTAATTAAAAATACAAAATTAAATTTATAAAAAGAAAACATGTAACTACTATTATTATTGCAATTGCCATCATTTACCTAGTCGGAATCAATAGGTCCTGATCACCGACAAAAAGTTTAAGTGTATATAGTTACAAGTTAAAAAAAAATTACTAGAAAAAGTGAATTCGATTCCCACTCGAGCTTCCTATAGCTGGTTGATCGTGGTTTTTATCACACTTTTTGGAATTGTATAATTAAATAAACGTTTATTACTAGCTACGGTCAGGTATCAGGTTAAGTAATCATGGACGAAATAAGAACACTTTCAACAAGGAAGTTTTTCTATTTATTTTATAATTTTTTTTTGCTCGTTTTTCCTCGATTCTTTGGCGTTTGAACTTGTGTCCACCTGACTAGCTACCACAATCTTTCTCTATCACTATAAAGCAGAATACCTCGCATTGTTGTGTTCCGACAGGAGACAAGATAGTCAGTGCCTCAGTGGTAAAGTGTGCTTCCGTCTTTAGTCTCATCATGACTAAATAATGACAATAAGAGTGTCTTAATAATAAAAAAAACCTTAAAACATCCGTTAAACACTGTGCAATGTAAAATCTGGTTATAGAAGGCTATTATGTATGTCATTGTTAACGCTTCTGCTTTTGTGAATCGATTTTGTCTTTTTGTCACACATTGATAACAAAATTAAAATAAAATATAGTGAAAATTCGGAAGATGTTGAAAATAGGTCCACGAGTAGTATTAGAAAATTCGAAATCACAATTACTTAAAAAACAATCAAATGCACTCCAAATTTCCGTTTTGTAATTTATTCGCAATAGAATTTGAGCAAAATTTATATATTTTAGGTACCTACCCGTATTTATAAATACCAACGGTTAAAATCTAAAATATTAAGAGGTATCCATTCATCAATCTAGCATTTTGGTACTGCGACACAAATTTACCTACCTACCTACAACCTACTAAATGTAACATATTATATTATTTTTTTTTTGTTTTGTTTATATAATTTTAATGCAAATTTTGTTGCGAAACAAATTACAAAAACACAAATGTTGAAAAAATTCAAATCCTGCTCGTGAAAATTTTTTCTACATTGTGTTTTTGTAACATTTTATATTGTTCCAAAAAACAGTTTTTTTTACAGAACCTACAGAAAAAAACAAAAACATAAAAATTTCACTTCTAATAGGTATCCTACACGGTGTCCTAAAGATGAGATAAACTTATAAAAAAATTACTAAGATTCTGCTACAGTGTCTGCATAATCAAATTTTTTACAACAATTTACAAAATCATATCATATTACTATACGTATAGAACTATACGTTATACTCGTATTATTTAACAAAACTTTGCAATTCATTATCAAAATTTGAATTTAACATAAGGAACAGTTTTACAAAAAGAAGTCTTGATTATTTTGTTCAGTCTACTCATAAACTAATAATAAATCCAAGTGTCGGTTTGTGGCACGCTAAGGTCACGGATTCATGGCCGACGTGATAATATGGTTTATCACTCGATTTGGCTTTGAATTATATGTAGTTATACAACTAAGTATGTTTTAATATACAATTTTACGTCACTTATTCTATGAGTTTTATAACAAGAATTAACAGTTTTATAATAACATCACGTACCTAACAGTTCTTTAACCTATTTTTTATTTGTCATAAGCATAAATTACTGTAACCTAAAACAGTTTTTGATAGTAGGAAGCATTATTGTATTTTCCGTTGTAAAGAAAGTTTTAAAAACCATAGTGTGCAACGACTCGTAGCCTCGTAGCTAACAAGGCAACACTGTCGATATCGATAAAACGAGATTATCTATAGCATCCTACATAAATGCTGACTGCAATCTTGATAGTATCGATAACATTGCCGCATATCACACGATCGATAGTATATTTAACTACAAAAGCTCATTTTGGCTACTATAGTTCTAAAAGCAATGAAGTCTCGGTAAGACGGTGTTGTATTGTGTTGTTTTCCCTTCTTGCTTAGTCTTGAGCCCTTTAGGGTAGTAATTCTACCCCTAGATGACTCAAGCCGTCAAAAATCCCGAAAAATCCGCGAAAGCGTAACCGCGATACCGTAACTATCGATCTAGCGTACCACTTAAAAAAGAAATTTCGTGACAGTGTGCGTCGCAACGAGGGCATTCGAAACTCCGTCCGTAACCGTATACGGTTAGTAGGAACTTCGTTCGAACGACTTCAAAATCGGATGATAGTATGAAAATGGTTTAAACGATGTTTTTGTTTTGTTTATATAATTTTAACGCAAATTTTTGTTGCGAATACAAATCACAAAAACACAAACATTGAAAAAATTTCTACTAGCAGGATTTGAACCTGCACCCTTCTGACATACCGGGTGCTCTCCCAATTGAGCTAACGTGGTTCTAACCAGCCTGCCGAAATTATTCAACACTATTTACTTTTTACTTTGTAAGCCAAAGACAGTTGGTTTTTTTTTTCAACATTTGTGTTTTTGTGACGGTTTAAACGACTAAATCGCTACGATATCGTTACGGTTTTCGTTATGCAGGAGTGAGAATCGAGAAGAAGTAAATTTTAACAATTCAACTCAAAATGTCGCTTTCGTTAACGTGATTTAACCTTAGGATTTAACTGTCAGTAAAACTTGTACTAGGCACTCTGATTCCTCGGAGTTTTTATGACATCACATATCGTGTTTTTTGTTATTTTTCTACTTTACGTGGCTTCTGTAAACATTTACATGTGTCTTTGTGTCTTTGTCCCTCAGGCGTGAATGTGGTCGACAACAACAACCCAGGCGGTAAACATATTTACAATCTGTCACTTTATTTTTCGTAACATTTAGTTAGCTTATTTTGAACCTTTAAACTAACTTTTTTGCACGAGCATCTATTACTAACAAACAGTCGGACACAAAAATAGTCAATTAGTATTAATTATACTAAAAAAAATCTGTGAAAACATATTAGTTAGATTTGAGAACGGCATGTCAGTATAAGGTTGTCAGCTAAATTAGATCTTATATTTTTTCTAGACGACTTTTTGGCGGACTTACATCGATGTTATACTAGTACTATATGTAAAGATATTTGGTCTGTGATGCATTCGGTTGCTTTTTTTTCCACTTAAAGCCGGTTATACCTAACATTTTTTTGATTTAATCTAACCATAAAAAACCAAACGAACTCTTGAAACGTGTCGAAACACAAAACACTAAATAATAATTTTGTAAAATAATGCATGTAAATAATGCTGCATGACATGGCTTTGTAAGATGATTCAAAAGGTGTTCTCAAAAATCAACTAAGTTAATTTAAATAAATATTTAACTATCTAATACTAATATAATATTTAACATTAACTTTCGAGTACCGTTTATACAATGCAATTTAATATAATATGCTTATAAAGCATATAAAAAGCATGATTAACAAATATGCATAAAAATAATAAAAAGCATGTCATGGTTTTGAATATAAAAAAACACACGTTATCTGAGCTCCTTCTTTACTTGTTTTCAGGAGTTAATGTTGTGGACAACATTGACCCACCACCACAAAACGGTAATTATTCAAACTGCATAAAGATTCTAAAATATCGCATAAAATACAAAATTATTAGAACTAGATCTTGGTTTAAATATCTATTATTTGAACAAAGCCTATGGTAGAACTGAACTTTAAACCAAATATAAAGAAACAAACGAAAGTTATTTATTTAACTGATTGTTTTTCAATATAAATTACAGAAAAAAACAGCTCACTATAAATATTGTCAGTTTTCGTAAAAATAATAATCAGGGAGCTAAGTTACGTTTACAGTTCACCATTCGATCAAGGCAAAATTGAAACTCATCTCATTAGTAACCAATTAAAAAAATTGTGTGCCATACAGCAGCACATTTAAAAAAAATACAATTTACAATATAAGGGCGCTTTCAATTTAGGCGTTTTGTGTCGGACCGCTGTCGTGCGTTTGCACTGCATTCCATATTAAATCAAGCGTGCGATTGAAGTCCAACTAGCACTTGGTGATGGTATAAGGGCGCGTAATTTTATGGCTTTGCACAAGCATTTAGCCAATGAAAAAGTATTTTTTCTTACAAGTAATACATAAATAAACAATATTTCTTTCCTATACGATGATGATGAATGATAATATATGATAATATATATCACTTTAAAAAAACGTCCCTAACAGAGGTACGAGTGCGAATTTTCTTCACCATTTCGAAATAGAGTTTTACAAAATGGGAATTTGTATCGCTTTTATGCAGCAGCGCCTCCTAGTGGCAAAAATAGGTGTGTTGCAATTTTGCCATTCAAAATTCTCGTTTCCGTTTACGTGAACGAATGGTGTAATGGTAAAAGAAACTCGCACTCAGCACTGGTGTTCCTTCAGGGTTTTTGTTACACACTGTAAGTACTTGTTTAAAAAATAATTCCAAGTTTTATTTCTTTTTGCTTGCTTTGTGTGGTTTCTGTATTGTTTTGTCTTTGTTTCTCAGGCGTGAATGTGGTGGACAACAGCAACCCAGCCGGTAAACTATCTCTTTTTTGAACTAACCTTTTTACATGACAATTTCTGTCTGCTACAGTCATCTACAAACTGGTTGGGTAATACGAGTTTTATTCGCGATTCGATCGATCGTCAACGAAGAAGAGAATTTGTATTGCATTAAAGCATCGCCTTCTGGAAACAAACGAGGAAAGTCGACTTTTTGCTACTATACAAATTGGTCGTTCTCGTTAACGTGAACGAATTGCAAATACAACTTTCATTAGACACCCGGTATACTCGTCGTATATGAGTTCTGACAAGACTCTTCTTGTTAATAAAAAATATTTGTGAGGTTGGATTAACGAACATCACTTTATTGTTGACAGCGGGAATAGAATTAGAATCGAATTAGAATTAGAATTAGAATAGAATCTTATTTTATTGTAATCCCAAGAAGATCTAATTTCCTAAGATCCTAAGTTTATAAGTTGGAAAACCTATTCTGGGCTGAAATTCATTGCAGGCATCCTATCCTATTCTATCCTATTTCATAAATTGTTCAAAAAGCCCATGAAATCACAAATCTAAGATATTTGGTCTGTGCATGAAGTAATGCCCACGATGGTATGATGTGACCACAGAATGTATACCTATAGATGGGATATAATTTAAAACAACACACGTTATCTGAGGTTCATGTTACTTTTTTTACAGGAGTTAATAATGTAGGCAGGAAATGTCGACGACCAAAGAAGGGTAAATATTAAAACTGCATTCGCAGTCTAAAAAGCTTAAAAAAACATTTGTTAAAAGAAACAATGTAATATGGTGTAAAGATTATTTTTAACAAGGAATATGTAAAATGTCACTAATTATTTTTTGGGTAAATTGTTACCAATTTCTTACTAACTTAGGAAATAAGGAGGACATTACGAAAATGGTCAATGATTTCTTTTTATCGTTCATTTAGCAAATGACTCCGCTTTACCAGATGTTAATCGGAAACAGAGTTATATGAAAACAATTTAAATTAAATATAAAAAATGGTAATGGTATAAAGATGCTGATTATTTTTATTGTGCTATTAACACAAAACTTATAGCCCCGTTAACACTTAGGCGGTTCGTGTTTCGGTTAGCAGTCCTTACACGTTTTATCTATGTTAGATAATCAATGTAAGGTTTAGAGAATATTTATTGGCTCAAGAAGCTTCTACATAACATATCATAAATATAACTTAAATACATAACTAATACATGCTAACACTTATGCTAAAAAAGTGAGCAGTAGTGCTGCTTGTTACAAACTTAAAACATATGTTGGTTTCGGTTTTTTACTATATGTGTCCTAATATTATTATGCATATTGTGTTGTTCTAAATTTTTGTCATTTGTTTTGCAGGCGTGAACGTGGTTGACAACAACGGGCAACAAAGTAAATATCTCGTTTTTCTACCTTAAATTATTCCATATTTACTAGATAAGACTTTTTTTGCCTTGTGATATTTATTTACGCGTACCATATGGGACCAGCAGGGTTAAGTAAGAACCTCACCCTAGATGCGATTTAAAGTCCACTATGCAAAGTTTAGAAGGCTTATATAGGCTAAGGTTTATAAATCTTATAAGGCTTATTGGTTTGAATCTCAGATCAAGAGGTCTTAGGTTCGATTCCCTGTGGGAGGCACATGATTGTAATCCGTTTCGTCCGGGTAGGGCTTGTTGTAACATCAATGCTGGTAGCATTGTCGTGTACGACAGTTAGAGATAAGATAGCCAGATGAATAAAAAGAAATACCAATGGTATTAAATTGTGGTATTCGATGGGAATAGATCTGTTTAGTGTTACGGCTGAAGTGCCCTTCCACCTTCGGCCGTATAGTCATTTAGCATAAGGTTAGATGAAGGCCAAGTCGTTAGGGATAGAAAGAATAATTTGGAACTTTCAAGTTTTTTTATAGTGCCGGCTCATTTACGTTCTTCTTCGTCATCATCATCATCAGCCTATACTAGTCCACTGCTGGACACAGGCCTCTCCAAGTGCACGCCACTGATCGCGATCCGCGGCTCCTCTCATCCAGCTCTTGCCACCTTGCGAAGATTTACATTCTTATTACAAACTAATTCCGATATTCTTTTGTTTCAGTTCACTTGGTAGACAACAGTAAGTAATCAAAGTAAGATTGTGGACCAAATTTGTTTTATGGTTTTCGGAACCTTCTACAGACTTGAGTACCTGATTTGTTTATTATTTACATAATATATACATTTGAATAAATAATACATCCCTGCACAAGTGCACAATTTTTACTGGTTCGTTGAAAGTGACACAACATTTATAATACGGTTTCTTTGTAAGTGCAGTCGGATACTTTAATATGTATACTATATTATTAATATTACATTTCGCTTTGCAAATTATGTATCTGAAAAATTATGTCACCACTCCTACATTACAATATGTTATCAATAACCGCAATAGTTCTGTACATTCGCATATATTAAATCTATACACGAAGACTTTTTATCGGTGATCAGGACCCACTGATTCCGACTAAGTAAATGATGGCCATTGCAATTTTAATAGTAGTTACATGTTTTCTTTTTGTAAATTTAATTTTGTATTTTTAATGAGGTAACCAAATTAAAAAAACAAAATGTTGAAAAAATTTCCACGAGCAGGATTTGAACCTGCACCCTTCTGACATACCGGGTTCCGCAACAAAATTTGCGTTAAAATTATATAAACAAAACAAAAACATTTTATAGGTAACCAAAATTAATTAGAATGTATGGTCTTCCTACATTTTTATGAAGTGAAGATTGAAGTGTTTTTATTTACGTTGTCTGCCATTTGACAGTTCACTACTAATAACATGAAAACTTTAAATCTTCAATGAGGTTTGTTATCATCGTTGTACCTGTACTTGTGAAAAGGTTTTATTTGTAACAAGGAGGCGTAGAATGACCACGATTTTAATATTCATAGTTATTAACTTTACTTCCCAGACAAAAAATAAATAATAGAACGCTGACATGTAAGTTTCATTATTATTGCAATGGCAATCATTTACTTAGTCGGAATCATTAGGTCCTGATCACCGGTAAAAAGTCTTCGTGTATACGAAAGTCAATGCTACATAACCTCAGTGAAGCTGTTTCTATAAAGAAAAGATGTCACAGTGGTTAAATAACTGTATACTTATAATTATTTTTATTTCGAAATGTAAACATATTTTTAAACTTTGAAATTTTTTTTTTTTTAAGTATTTGTTTTTTTTTTAAGTGTAGTTCGTTCCTTGAGGAACCGGCTAAGGTCATGGACCATGCTGCCATGTCATTAGTTTCTTAATTTCATTGTAATACATAAATAAACAATATTGATGATGATGAATGATAATAGAAATGGGTAATGAGAAATGATATTACCCCCCAACCCTTCGAGTATCTCAGTAAAGATGTGGGGCTTTACTAAGTCCTCACGCAGACTTCTTGTAAGAATTTGAAAAGTAATGTTGCACTGTTTTGTTTCATTTGCCAACACTCATGCACATTCACGAACACTTAACGGTTTATTAACGGATTATTATCCACCATTATTTCACATTAATATTCGACATAACACTAATTTTAGAAAATAAAACATAACCGCAGACATTACTCTTCACTTTCCCGCCAAGAAGTCTTTTAAGTATTTGACTGAACCAGTTTTGTCATACCTTTTATAGTATACCGGTTTGGTGAACTGCACTTTTTGAATAGACTTTTATGCACGTTTTTTTTTCACAGTTGACCCATTATTCTCCCAGCCTTCAGCACGTAAGCATATTGTTTTTTTTTTTAAATTCCTATCGTACCGTTTCATTATTGCATGCATCCATCAAAATACAGATACGAAGTTTGCTCAGTTATTGTATTAAACAAGTAAATAAAATGTCTAATATGTTTAAAAATTATACTTATCAAAATTATGCCACACACAATTTACTTATTCTCTATGAAACTGTGCTGCCATACTGTAAAACGGTCACGTTATAGTTTTTGACGTTTATATCGCTTTCAATAATCACAATCACCGCCTTGTATACGTATTTTTGGTATAATTGTATAGATACATACATAATTGTGACTTTTAAATGGTTACATAATTCTGAGCTAAACAAGGTGCATATAATTCATAAGTATAAAATGATTATTATTATTATGTCTTAACTAATGGCTCCGCGTTTAGCATGCTAATTTCAAATAAAATTGTTTATAAACTAAGAATTTTTAAATGGAGTCCAATAACAAGCTTTTGTTTTAGAATAGTTCAAACTTCTTTTACGCATGTGGTGTTTTCCTTTAAGTATTTGTTGCATTTACCTAAGCATAGTATAAAAAAGCATATTCTAGTATAAGTGTAGCAATTGTTGGACAACCAAATAAATAAATAAACACGTGTCATTACGGCAAGAACTTGAGTAAAACTCCTTTAAAATGATAACATAAAATAAAACCATTTTAATAAAATGTACCTATACAATTGAATCTTACACAATAATTTAGCTAATCATCCTTCTTGTATTTAACGTCAATAGCACGATATCTTCATCATAATCGCTTATGTTATCATTAAAGATAGCGCTAAATAGACTAAATTTTATACTTTTTTACAGCGAACGGTGGCTACGAACCTATTAGTGAGTATTCAAGATTTTCCTCTATATTGTATTATGACAGAATAAAATGTTTTTGTTTTGTTTATATAATTTTAACGCAAATTTTGTTGCGAAACAAAATACAAAAACACAAATGTTGAAAAAATTTTCACGAGCAGGATTTGAACCTGCACCCTTCTGACATACCGGGTCAGGTGCTCTTCCAATTGAGCTATCGTGGTTTTTAACCAGCCCGCCGAAATTTTTATAACATAAGTCTATTCCTGTCATGAATAAACCAATATAAATAAATTTAAAAAAAAAAGATATGGTTGAAACCTAGAAAAAATTTCAATTAGAAATTTTTTAAAAATGTTGATATTATATATTATATTGGTATTATTCCATAGTGCAATTTAAATTGCATAAATTCGGTTCAGTTAAACTTTATTTTTTATGTATACTACTACTACTACTTAGATCTCAGTATTTGTCTAAGCATCTATAGAAAGTTTAATATAAATTGGATTGATAAAATCAAGCACCTTAGCGGTTATTTATATTTTGGCGCTGACAACCATGAAACAGCGCTCTCTGTCGATCTGCATACAAGCAAAAGGGATGCAAATAGTACGTATCCACTAGATTCAAGTCAGGCAGTTCGAAAAACGTTATTAGATGTTTTATTTAAAAAAACAATAGCGTTATTATTAATATTAATAAATTTCTTTATTGTCAAAGTACAATACAGAAAACTTAAATTCTATAATTGCCTTCACAAGGAGACCTGAATTGTAGACAATTAAATATTCTATGTCTCTAATTATTCGAATAAGAATTACGATACGTATACTTTATTTCATCGTCGTACTTTTAGTAAGTAAATATAAAAGATAACCATGCTAATAGATACTGTTAGTCTTTGGTTTTTTTATAATTCTGCATTTGGAAACTATTATTATAACATAAGTATATTTTTCTTGGCGTTGAACCACTTTTCATATAAATAAACCATGCATAAGTGAAGCGCATTTTACAATTATCAGCGCCTGAAAGTCTTGAACAGCTGAGTTTAATCAGTTTGTATTGATTATTGTAAAATGTGGGGGCTGTGGGACATACTGGTGATGATGATAAATAATTTCGTATGTAAATCTTTACAGACACCGGCCCAGCACTTGTTGAGCCATCCTACCCACCCAAAAAATGTAAGTAGCATTCGTATTGGAATTGGAACCTTATAGGGTTCCACAGTATACCAGGGACACATTTTGTTTAATGGTTTTCTGTTCACGTGTGGAGTACTCAACTTCTTTTTGTTTTGTATTTACAAATGTCAAATAACATTTTAATAAGGCCTATGTCTAAGATAGGACTAAGAAAGGCCGATGATGGTTATGATGATGATGAAGAATGAAGTCTACCTTACATGGAAACTGGGCACTTTGACCGCAGTGCAATTGATTTGGTTAGACTAATTAATCTATTTGGGCATTTAACTTCACTGGTGGTCATCAGAAATGACCCAGATAAAGTAACTTTCCTTCAAATTTCGAAAACGACTTATTTAAAAATATGACCCGCCCCGCCATTATTCGTCACTTTTGAAAGCGTCGAACGCTTGCGTAATGCCATCCCCTGTATAATATACATATACTTAAATACATATATGTATACCAAATCATCATCATATATTTTTCATTCGTAAACACTCTGAGAATGTTCTGTTTCTAAAGCTTCTGAAAAAAGGCGGTTAAAAGCAATCCCTTAAAAGCTATTCCTATTAGTGACTTTGCACTGAGTCCGTCAACTTAGTAACGGTGGCTGGGGTGTCTCGTGCGAATTTTATTCGCTGTTCAATTATTTTTTCCATTACAACATCGACCACGACCATGACCCTTTTACTACAAAACAGTGTTTAAAGTTAAACAATGGCTAAATACGTGTTTAAAATATTGTGTCTCTATCTAACTATATTAGCTAAAAAGTGACAGCATCTGTTTTAAGCATTGTTTAATTTTAGCCATCATTTTGTAGTAAAGCAGCGAGTGTCTTGCGAAACAACAAGTGTTTGTCCAGTTTATTGCTCATTACTATACTAAAAGCATCAAAGCTAAGCTGAGCTGAACTGTGCCGAGCTGTGTGAAAATCAACCAATAGCGTCCCTTTATTTTAACGGCTTTTCTCAGCTCTGCTCCAGTATTGGTTCATTTCTCCTCCGCTCAGAACGCCTAGTGTGAGTTATTTTGACATTCGATCACGTTAACGCAAACGAGAATTTGTGTATGGCAAAAATTTTAATTCTTCTCGTTTGTCGGAGGAGGCGCTGCTGAAATGCCATACTAATTTTCGTTTTCGTAAACGTAATCGAATGAATACATATAGTAAACAAATCTAATACTAGACACCCAGCTCGGCCCAGCGTCAATGTAGTGTCACCCTTAGAACAGCAAAATTGCAACTCGTTTGTCACAACTTCATACTCTCGTTTCCATTGACGTAATTAAAATGTGAATAAGTAGGAACTAAGTAGTAGGCACTAAGAGCCTACTACTTAAACTTAAATAAATAAATAAACTTATTTGTAAATAAACAAAGAATAAGCTTGGAATAGTAATTCCGTGTTTTGCTCTTTTACTCTAATCTGAAATGAAGTTTACATGACAGGAACAAAACACGGAATAACTATTCGAAGCTTAGTCTCTGTTTATTTGTAAGGAATTAAAGTAATAAAGTGTTAATAAATATATTCCTTTACAGACGACAATCCTCTGCTTCGCGAGGGCGGCAGACGTTAAAAGTGCGTCAAAAGTAACGAATATTGGAAGACAATATTTATAATTTATTTAATACGTACGTATATAAAATTAACAACAATTTAAATAAATTGTATAAAAATTTACTTTTCTTTGATTTTACCCTAATTGTTTTTGTCCAAAGGTGATGATGAGGTGATGTAAGTAGGTAAACAACATACAAATATGTAATTTAATTCAATAGGTATAATGTAAATAGCCCTATATTCCGTCTAACTACTGGGCAAACCATTGAAGTCAAGTCATTGCTAAAATTTATGGGTATTGGTACTTGCCATGCGAGTTGATGATCCCACTCCGGATCTAAGATTACTCCGAAACATGCTTCGCTCGAGCTGGCAATATAGCCAGAACCCAGAACCTACAATTATCGGGCAGAGCGTTTATCCATAACGGCCACTGAGGCATTAGGAGGCGTGAGCGGACTATAGAAGTTAATCAATGAAATAATTTGTGACATAAAGCGCTGACCTTAATCAGGGTAGAGCGATAATTAAAATAAAGCTATCACTTATTCATATCAAAAGACATCATCAAAATTATTTTTTACTCGCATTTAGCTCTTTGGCGCCCTTTGCTACTAGACGCCTGAGCGACCGCTCTACACGCTCTACCATAGAGCCAAAACTGATGACAAAGTACAGTGCAATCTATTGTCATAAGTCTCTCGGTCACTCTCGGCAAACTTCGTGTTTCGGCTGTCGTCGGATTTCTATTAGTATATACTAAATAGAGTTGTTACTACTCCTTTCGCTTATTATTAATTTATTTTAGAATGAGGAAAAATACTATTATGTATTTGTGTCTTACGTAATTGGTTTACAATTTATTGTTTTACAGCTCTTTATAGTTCACACTTCGTTGATTGAAGGATCACACTAAAAACCAAAACAAAACAACAATAAAGTACGTTGTTCTGATTTCTAATACATCATATTCGTTTGATAAATAATACTCTGATTACAAACAAAACTCTGTAAACAAGTACATACTTTATTTCGTTACTCTAAGACAATACTCTCTCTCTACTCTACTCTCTTCGACGCTGCCCAGCGAACAACTACCCGTCCGCTCAACTCATGCTAGCCCACATCATAGAATTTGAGTACGCAGCTAAAGTTACAACAATCATTAATAATTGAACGAACTTACCTTGTGAAGTTCGATTATAATTAGTATACGATTATCACGAAGAAGATGTTTACCAGTTAACATGCAGCAGTACGTAGTCTGGTGACGTCCGTGTCACATATTTTAAAGCTAGTAAAGAAATAGTAGATTATTAACCAAGGGGATAAAGCAGTGTCTTCTGCCGCGGGTGAAGATTTAAATCGCGAGCGTAACGAAGGACTCGAGGTTTACTCCCGAGCGTAGCGAGGGTGTTAAAAACTTAAATCACGAGCGAAGCGAGGGATTTAAGACGAGTCCTGAGTGTAGCGAGGGATTTAAGTTCACCCAAGACTAAGACGCCTTTATCACCGAGGAAAATACTCTACTTTTCGTACCATTTGCGAAAAAATTAACACAATAATAATATGAGATAAGCCTTTATTAAATATAATGACAATTAAAAGTAAAAGTTAACATTCGAAACATTGGTCCAATTATTGATAGAGAGAGTTACATTTTTGTTTGGTACATTTATTGTTGATGAGTTGATTTGAGTATTTATATACAAACTCAATGGTGTAAACACAGATGTAGTTCAGTATACATTTCGGTAAGTATTCCAAATTTAAATCACATTCTCCCCCTAGAGGATGAATGAAATTCAGTACAATTTTCTTTCCCTGTTTTTAACAGATTAAAAATGACTATTGTTATGTTCGCTTTTTGTGGCATAGAATGTCACTTTTTTGAGCAAGTGGTACGAAAAAAATATCTCTGTCTCACTCCCTGCCGCCATACACAACCGGTCGCCAGAAGGCCACCATTAATTTTAGAAGTAACTGAAATAAAAAAATTCAAAGGGGTAAGGAAGGAGAATGTATTCGAAGCTGGGTTGGGTCGGAATATGGTAATCATCTTCTTCGTGATACTCGTATAATTAGAATCGAACTTCACAAGGTAAGTTCGTTCAATTATTAATTATACTTCGTATCCCTTCGAAGATGATTACTAAGTTAACATGCAGATGTTTAGAGTTTCAAAAGAAAAATTTGATTTGATAAATGAATGATTCTTATGAAATATTTCAAGACTGTGCATAGGAAAACTTTTATTACCATATTATCTCATTTTAACAACAACATTTTTAGCAGATAACAAAAAGTGATTTATACGTTATCTAAAGAAAACTATGCGCATGTAACTTTTCTAGTATTATTATTGTAAAAATGTACACAATTTTATGTTTTATGTATTAAAGAAAAAGTTTGCAAATTCGTTATTGTCTACAGATGTACTGATATCGCGATTATTATATTTAAGGAAAATCCTGCCCGCAGCCATAAGTTAACCCCGATGTAGCGCTCGGTCGAGGTGGCCACGTGTCGCGAGCTGCGCGCACTAAACAGACAGTTTCCCTAGCCATACAGCGGGGTAACGCGGCTGCAGGCGTGATGGGAACTTTTGGGCCGAGTACGGTTCGAGGGGGCTAGTACAATATATAAATTGTTAGCTGTATTTGTTTCGTTTTTGTAATGGTTGTACTTTAAGTTTTTATTTTCTTAAATTATTATTTACGTAAATTAATTATGTTAATACTTACTATTTATTTATTTGATACGATCTGACAGTGCATATGATATTTACAAACTGCAAATGTTGTAGTGTAGAATGTAGTACAATTAAAACTGTATTTTTCCGCTGGTGTAATGTAGGTATCGACTAACTAGCTTTTGCTCGCGGCTTTGCGCACGTGGGCTACACGACTTTGCATTTTCTCCTGTATGTACAAAGTGGTAAAGCCAAAAAGTACGTACTACCAAAGAGAACGTGTAATTAGGATTGGATAACACACTCTTTTACTAACTTTCGCAATAAAGTACGTTGTTCTGAATTCCAATTTATTGTTTTAAATGATAAATTAAATAATTGATGGACATGGAAATTTTTATTACAAAAACACAAAAGTTGAAAAAAAATCCTGCTCGTGGAATTTTTTTTTTAAGTTTTGTGTTTTTGTCAGATCTAATGTAGGTCGGTATTTGATAAGACTGTTACACTCATAATTTACTCGTCATTTCTTATTTACCTACTCTGTTGACAGTTTCCGTAAAAATAATACGTACCTATCATGCAAAATATTGACTTAGGAAAATTTGTCTAGCAAAAGCAATAACGTTATGTGGTCCATCTACATCAAACAAACTATATTAGTCATGTTTTTATGCTTTAGATAAAGCATGGACTAACTAGTCTATGGTTATACATTATACATTAACCCCCTTATTCATAAAACTATTTATACATTATTTAGATAATCATTGTTTTGTCTCTTTTTCTCAAATTCAAAATGACGTTTGTATGACGTTGACAAAACAATATTTAACTAAATAATGCTTAAATAGTTTTTGTGAATAAGGGGGTTAATGTTTTGATATGAAATGAAATGAAATTGATCTTAATCTTAAGGTTATTCAAGTAAACTTATTAAATAAATGCTTTTGAATCGTCTCAAAATATTTTCACTAACCTAGCTTATTTAATGGGTGGTCTATTCAGGACGTCTTTTAGCTGTGCAAACAGGCGCAAGAAACTGCACAGCTTTATATAGAAATAGAGGCATTTACAACATTATATGCCGTTACAAATTTATGCTATATACAAGTTAACAATGTCATACAAATATTTTATATTAGAAATACCAACAAAAAATATGGCAATTATGTAAGTATGTAGTCCGTCTTGGACTTCTTGGCGGGAAAGTGAAGAGTCATGTCTGCGGTTTTGTTTTATTTTCTAAAATTGTGTCATGTCGAATATTAATGTGAAATAATGGTGGATTATTAACCGTTAAGTGTTCGTGAGTGTGCATGAGTGTTGGCAAATGAAACAAAACAGTGCAATGTTACTTTTCAAATTCTCACAAGAAGTCTGCGTGAGGACTTAGTAAAGCCCCACATCTTTACTGAGATACTCGAGGGGTTGGGGGGGTAATATCATTTCTCATTTCTATTATCATTCATCATCATCAATATTGTTTATTTATGTATTACAATGAAATTAAGAAACTATGTAAGATTTCGGCATATGGACACGAATCCCTGCCATGTACAACTTCAAATAAAAAAAATAAAAAAAAGTAGTCCGTCTACGTCAAAAAAATGGATACGCCAAAGGTACATGCGCCTGCACATCAACCTATCAAAAACTGTCTTTCTTCAATAAAAGTTTAACCACATGCCATAAACATAAAGTTCAAAGTCTACTGAGGAAATTTGACAGTTTGTGGTAAGTAGTCTGATGTGCCGGCGTGTGTACCTACGCAGCCAATATTAAAGCGCAGATAACTCGAAATTGTATGTAAACAAAAGTTTAACAGGAATCCAAGCAGGAAAATAATTGGGAATTAATAATACTAATACTAATACTTTAGACGACGATATTTCTTTATTTAGTCAAGTCGAGGTCCAAGGTTATAGCGTAGCGATCCAGCGCAGTTGGTGTATATATATAGACTTAGCCAAAATCATTTCGGTTAGTAGTAGTCAAACTAATTGACAGTACGTACGCTAGTTTCCATATCAAGAACCATAATGAACAAAGCTGTGGTAAGTGACACACATTTTTTATATGGCGTTCATAGAAACCCCCTGCGACTTGGTCCGCGCAATGTTCCACGGGAATTTGAATAAACGAAGATGACAGTCATCGTATCCACCACCAGCTCATTTTATGTCCCCACTGCTGGGGTACGAGCCTTCCCTATAGATGGATAGGGAGAACGGGCCATAAACCACCAAGCGGGCCCATTGTGGATTGGTGGTTATCTCTGTATTGTATTATCTCTGACTTAATTTTCGAATCGTATTGCATGGTTATAGTAAAGACATATTTTTTGTAAATATCGTTACGTTTAAATGAGTAGTAGGAAAATCATTGTTTTAGTGCTTAGTGCAAAAACAATGATTTTGTTTGAATAAAGATATTTGACGCTGACTGTCATTATTCGTCACTTCGGAGATCCTTGGAGGAGGCCTTTGTCCAGCAGTGGACGTCTTTTGCTCGAGATGATGGATGATGATGATGTATATTAATAATCAGACAAGTTCGTAACCATATTTTTATCATTTCTACCAGGTTATGCTCTTCGCTGCTCTGGTCGCGGTCCTGGCACATGGTAAGATTGAAGGGTAACACAGACAGAGTCAGTACCTACTAATAGTTAGTACTCAACAATAATTGTAGGATGTTTTGAAATATTGCTTTTTCCCGCATTCAGTTTTAATGTGAAGGAGAATGCTCATCGTAGTAGTATCTTTAGTAGTGGCTTTAGTATCACTACAAATGATTTTGTACAATGATGATTTTTATATAAAAAATCAAGTTTTTTATTTTCATAAAACCCTGATAAATAATTTGCTTTAACTTCTCCTTAAAATCCCCATATTATTTAGTAATTATATTCACTTCCATTTCATTTGTTTTTTTTTACATGTTGAGTTGTCATTGTCTCCTCGGTGTTGCCATTTTGTAACAAGCAAATCGATTTATCAAACAATAATCGATTCACTTGTAGGTTATTTCATTAAAATAACGAGTTGGCTTATGTTTATGTGTCAATAATTCAATATGATATGGAAAATATATTAAATCTCATTAAAGTATTACTGGCTAGATTTAGTAAACTAAGTAAGTAAACAGCCTATAAATGTCCCACAGCTGGCCTCGATCATTGAAATCATGCCATCACTACAATAGATGGGTAATGGCTTAATCACCACGCTTGCCAAATGCGGGTTGGTGATCACAATCCCGGGCTATGCATTGAAATCTCCGAAACACACATTGCCCGACCTGGGAATTGACCCGGGTATAAGGTATCAGACTCGCTTTGCCACTGAGGAGTGGCCGAGTAGCAAAGCCGACTAAACTCCTCAGTTTAGTCTTACTATACTGTAAAATTCTCATGGCTGTGTATTGACTGTAGTTTAACTGCGTATATAGCTTTAACTGCGTAGCTATTTAAAATTAATTAATTAATACATAATAATAAATTGACTGTTTTATAAAAATTTTTAACAGGGAATCTTCAACTGCTTCCTTGTATGACTGATTATTATCTTAATTTTTCCTCATATTTATTGTTTTTTTCAGTGAGTGTGGTGAATGCTCGTCCAGGTAAATAAATATTTCAGTATCGTTTTACTCATACTATACTTATCTGATATGCTTAATCCAATCTGATATTTTACTTATTGATTTCATAACAATTATCTTTTGTTGCGTCTTTTGCTGCGTCTTCTTTGTAGAATCAATATCGTAATAACACAAAAATTACAATGATTAGAAATGTTACGCAAAAATAAAAAAGTAATTTTGCATCATGCCGAGTCTATTAGTTTATAACCCTGTGCGCGTCAACTAGCGCATACCTATTGAATGTAGAGCTATCCTCTTCGTCCTGCCCTAATGGCTAAATGTGCTAACCATAGAGCGCGATAGCGAGAGCGATGTCGATAGAGTTAGGCGGTTGGGGGGCTGGTCCCATGTTACTTGCGCCAGAGCCAAACGTCCATTGCATGTACGAGTAGAGCAGAAATAGATAAAGCATTCCATTTTTAACACAGTTTTATGATGGGGATTAACGCAAAGTACTTTATGGTCGAAATTCGACCGTAACAAAATATACAATGTTCATTGAATGTAGTGTTACATATTAATACATAAATTTTATCTTTCGAGACTCCTCTTTCATACCTATTAACTATACCAAATCTCACTCTTCTGTGCGCGCAATGTGTTTAAAAAGGGGCACGGAGATTTTTCTTCACGTTTTTTTTTCGTTTTGTTGATGGCTTCGTGCGGTTAGCACATTTAGCCATTAGTGTCAGAGTAATTTTTCTCAGAAGTATACACGTAAATAAACAATATTTCCTTCCTGTATGATGATGATGAATGATAATAGAAATTTAAAGTGAGAAATGGTATACCCCAACCCCCTGAAAAAGAATTTGAAAAGTGACGTTGCACTGTATTGTTTTATTTGCCAACAATCATGCCCGCTCACGAACACTTAACGGTTAATAATCCACCATTATTTCACATTTATATTTGACATATTACCTAACACTAATTTTAGAAAATAAAACAAAAGTGCAGACATGGCTCTTCTTTCCCACCAAGAAGTTTTCACGTTTTGATATAGGTAATAGGCAAGGATTTATTGAGAGTATTTGCTGATTGCCACTGGGTTTTTTTGGAGGCAGCGAGAAACTTAATGGGTTCCTCTCCTCAAGCCGTGTGAAACGAAGCACCGTCAGATGTTTTCTAGAGGGAACGGCATCACGCACTAGTGCGTATCCCCGTGCCATACTAGATTCTCCGAGGGGTTCGGGTCGGTTCGGGAGCGGAACAACCCGAGGGCGCCTCTAAATGCTATGACTTCGCCTCGGGTTGACCGGGTAATAGGCGAGTTGTACCGGCCGTGTCAGCCCATGACCACGGCCTATACCTATATTCTCTTATCTCAGTTAGGCCTGCTGAGGTTTCCTTCTCCCAGTAGCAGTTCGACCCATCGTCGGGATATTTTGTGCAAAAATCAATCTTATTCATGATACCTAGGTATACCTAGTAGTTTGCGTTAATCCCCGTTATAAAACATTATTTATCATTTTATTTAATTATCTAATTTGTTTTTTGCAGATAGTTTCAACGTGATCCCAAACGGTGAGTAACCAACAACGTTTTATTCAATACCGTAAATATATTTATATCTAGTTGACCCGACAGACGTCCTGTCTAAGTATTAAAAAATATGAGATGTTTTATGTGATTAGATACTTTCCGTAGTGGACTTTAAATCACATAAATTCAGTTAAACAAACTTTTCTTTAATGTTTCATTCTTTCATTCATTCATTCTTTAAATTCATTCTTTCCGAAATGTTAAAAGGCGTAAAGCTTTAACTAGCAAAAAATTATTCGTTTTGAAGGAGCAGGGGGAAAAATTGAGTTTGTGTTTTTTTGTATTTTTAAGAGTCTCTTAAAAATACAATTTTTCCCCCTGCTCCTTCAAAAAGAATATTTTTTTGCTAGTTATTCTCAATATATTTTCAATATATATGTATTTTCTCAATATTAATACCATTGTGAACACACAATAACAATTTCCATAATAATTTTTATATGATAATTTTTTTATTTAATACAATTTTTATTTTGTTTCAGTCGATTCATTTTTCTCTCAACCTCATGCGCGTAAGTGTTTTTCAGAATTGTTGGTCTCTTAGAAATGTTAACATTGCGACTAAACCGCTAATATTTTTTTTTTGAAGCACGCAGATAATTGCGCAAAGTGACAATAAACTAAAAAAAAACTGTTTTTATCTCCAGAGAAAATGACACTATCAGTGTGTCATTTTGTGTATTGTTTTGTTTTTTTAACGTTTTCAGATATTGAGCTGCTGTTTCTGACTAACCTTAATCTTTAAAGTATTATTTTGTTTAAGCTATGTAGCTAACAATTGTTAATTGGCGAATTTATATTCTGAGTGCCGTGCCGGTTTTTCTCAATGTCCTGCGATCTTCGATCAAATAGTAATATTATTGATCGAAGCCCGCGATTCATAAGGCGGGAAGTATTTTTTTATAAGCGGAACTTTTTTATTAATACTTCTTTTGTTTATATAAGCAACTAACGAGCTTTGTTCGTGTTGGTTTGTGTACGTAAACCACCCTCGAAAGACACTCTATCTATTAGAAAAAACCTTATCAAAATTCATACAGAGGTTACTAAAAATTATCCCATCCTAAAATGCTCTAAGGTCCTAACAGACAAACAAACGCGTTCCGGGAACTTTCTTTTGTACTATGTACCTATAGACATTTATTAGTCCATGGTATAGATAGATAATCATTAATGAATCATGTTGGAACTAACATTTTATTTGCAGCTCCCGGTGGATACGAACCAATCGGTAAGTGAATATTTAAATTTTTAAAAGAATTATAAAATAAACTGGAACACCAAAGGAGACCGTGAGTTCGTATTGCGTAAAACGGTACGCTTCCAAATAAAATCCTCTATGAAATGTTATTTTGAATTTTGCATTCACAATGTTATTACAAGAAAAAAAATTACTAGAAAAATTAACCAGCCTTAGGAAGCTAGGGTGAGAATCGACTGTGAGGGTAGTAAATGCACAGTGACGTAATACTGCGGTATTACGTCACTGTGCATTTACTAACCTCGACGTAATACTGCGGTATTACGTCACGTAAATCACAAACTACTAGAAAAAATCAACGAGTCTTCTGGGGTCTCGGTAGCTCAGCGGTCAGAGCATTGGACCGGTTATCCAAAAATCGTGGGTTCGATTCCCACCCGAGCTATATGATATCCTGAATATGATTGATTTTTTCTAGTAAAATTTTATCTTGTAGTCCTCTATGAAATATTTTAAATAGCATGAATTTAATATCTGCAGCTCAAAGCATTAAAAAATGTTTGTTCAACTGAATTTGTGCAATTTGAATTTTCTTATACCTAGAGGATTTCACTTCGATCGAAACGATTGTCCCTATATAAGCATACAAAGTAAAAAATAGATAAATTGTTTAAAAAAACTTTGGAACTTAAAGTTTGTATGTGAAACTGAAATACAAGCTCATCAACTGTAACGATCTACTTACTTCAAAAGCACCTGTCGTAAGTTTATTTGAATAAAACATTTTGACTTTTAACTTTGACTATGACTTAAGCAGGGATTTTGAAACGGTGACTAGGTCTCGCGCTACAATATCAAATACGAGTGCTCTTTTTCTGGTATTTCTTTCTCCGAAATTTCTTGAACGGTACCTAATCTTAATAATCAAATTGTAAATAATGCAAAAAATATTATAGTGTATTTCGTGTTACTTTTAATTTTGAGGTGGTGAGATTTACAAAATATCTAATAATTTGGAAAAGTGTTGCAAAAGTTTACACGAGCGGGATTCGAATCCGCAACTTCTGACATACCGGGTCAGGTTCGCATCTAATTACGCCTAGGTACTAATTAATTTATTGTTATTTGTTTGTAACAAAATTTGCGTTGCAACAAAATTGGCGTTAAATCATAATTACGAATAAATAGGTATCCATAAAAACTTGTTACAACATAATTTGCTTATTTATTACAGATAACGGACCTGCTTACGTACAACCCTCTGACCAGCCAAAACCATGTAAGACCATTCATTATAATTTTGAGTAATTCACGGGGTCTTAAAATAAACACAGAATAAGCTGCGAATAGTTAATCCGCGGTTCCCGTCATTTATATAAACTTCATTTCAAATTAGAGTAAAAAAAACAAAACACGGAATAACTACATTCTATTATTTGTAAGGCACTAGGATGGTAATCTCTAGAACTACTGGTCCAAAAAATTTTCATTGATATAATGCTATATTGCGGATAACTTCTAATGTTATGATATATTATAGTTAAAATTTTAGTTTTATGTCTTTGCTTGTTTGAGAAAGATATCTCTAGAAGTCAAGTAATTCCGCCGAGTCCGCCCGAGTCCGCCCGCGAGTGCCGGTCTGCGAGTGCTGAGGTTAAAGCAACTTTCGCAAAGGCGGAGTATCGGATAGTTGACCAAAAATGTATCATCTCGAGCTCCTCCGTGCTTCGGAAGGCACGTAAAGCCATTGGTCCAGTCCAGCAGTCGTTAACAACCACCAATCCGCACTGAGCCCGCGTGGTGATTTATGGCCCGTTCTCCCTATCCATCCATCCCTAGCAGTGGGGACATAAAAATGAGCTAATGATGATGATTGATAATGATGATGATGATGATTGATAATGATGATGATGATGATAGAATGTTACATTCCTCGCGGATACCATACGCTATATTTTATTTTGAAGAAAAAAAAGAGTATAAACAATTATAAACACCCCACAGCTTGAGCCCCAAGCCATCGGGATCGGTGTGCTTTTGTTCATGAAAGCGCAAAATATGGAGAGTTAGATGACGCACAAAAAAACAAAAAAAAACGGAATCTCGCAACGCAACAGCTGCGCTCTGCGGACTGTTCCGAGCTGTTCCTGTGATGCTGTAGCGCGTTTGTATGAAGCATACCTTCTGCAATCTCCCTTTTTTTGTGATGAAAGAATTAATTGGCTTTTTTCTAAATTTTCAGCCATCAACCCCTACACTCGCGGCCAATGAAGTGAAGGAAACATCTTTAATGAAGTGCCTAAATGATTTTCTTTAATAAAATTGCAAAATGAAAAATATTTTTTTTATACATCCATATTGCTTAAAAATTATATACCTACCTATACAATGTTAAGTCCTAAACATTCGGCATACAACGGGTAGTATGTATACCTAGGATAGTGGCACCAGTATTCAGCAGGCATCAGGGATCGACATTTTTGCCGTTCATGAAAAATAGGGTTCAACAACTGAATTTAGTCATTAGCAACAATATAATACAGACCACCTGCTTCCGAACTATTACTTTTTGGTGACGAAAATTGTGTCGTGTGTTGTGGCTTTAAGTGTCAGACACTGGTGCCACTACTCTTTGTTGAAAATACTTATACACTATCATTACTTAGTGCAAATTAATTATTTGATTACGAGAATTTACATACCAAAATTTTGCCTCCCTTCGTTTGTCGTTTTCGTTAACATAATCGTATGTATGGTGTTAATACTCGTAAAACTTGCACTAGGTTAGGTAGGCATCCAGTTCTTAACGAGTATGTACAATCCCCTCAAAAACATAAATGTGAAATGAGAACCAAGTTCAATATTATGATATATGCTTTGGTTGTTGACTTGAACGACAAAAGAAGTAAGACCTAAATGGGTGTCAAGTTCAATGGTCAGTCCTGAAATTTATTTATAACAACATAAAATATTATTTCTTTTTAATTTTTTTTTTTATACTTAGCACGGCAAATGACTCCACACCACCTGATGTTAAGTGGCAATGGAGTCCAGACGCGAAGACAACTGGTACAGCGTGAAAACAACGCTGCATCAGTCAACTTCACTCTGCCGGCCCACAAGGTGCTTCTTCACGCCTCGTTTGAAGGACCCCATATCATAGGAAAGAGGAAAACGTGTGCTGGTAGACTATTCCATCTTTTGGAGGTGCGACAAAGAAACGAGTCATCAAATTTTTTTGTGCGCGATGGGATATGTGTGACAGTGAAGCGATGACTCCGGAGAGCAGCACGTGTACTCCTATGGAGGAAGGGAGAAAGTGGGATAAGGTCAAAGAGTTCTTCATAGCACTCGCCGTGGTATAAGCGATAGTAGACGCTGAGTGACGCTATATCTCTACGCATTTGCAGGGGTTCGAGAGTATTAGTGACCTCTGCATTGCCAATAATGCGTACAGCGCGACGCTGCAATCTGTCTAAGGCATCGAGAAGATACTTTGCGGAACCGTCCCAGATGTGCGAGCAATACTCCACGTAAGACCGTACCTGTGTCTTGTCCAAAAGGCACAACTGGTCAGGCGTAAAGAATCGCCGCACTCTGTTCAGGACACCGAGTTTTCGTGAGGCTGTTTTGATCATGGCTTCAATGTAGTCCTTTTGATTCAGATCGCAACGAATCGTCATACCGAGCAAGTTGATATTAAATTCGAACGATATCGTTCGAATCCCGCTCGTGGAATTTTTTCAACACTTTGTCTTTTTTCAAATTGTGATTTGTTCGCAACAATATTTGCGTACCTAAAATTCAATGTAAATAATCTGTAAAATTATTTTTAAGTCTTACCTTATCTAACCTTGAGCTAAAACATCGACAAATAAGTGTTCGAGTTGTTTGCGGTGTCAAATATTTGTAAAGCAAAACTGGCCAATGGTACGATTAATTGACACACACGCACCGACACCGGTTGATTATTTAATCAAGCAACAAGGTTTGCCTGTTCAGTTATATATTGATTTAGTATAATCTTATGGCCCTCATTTGCGCCACTCCTTCTTAATCGGGCACTGTTGGCAGAGTGGTCATGGCTGTCTATGACAGGGTTGCGGCTCACCGTCGCCACTCGCTTTCAGGGCGGCCGCACGTTGCGCGATGTCTCTCCACTTCGGTCGACTTACAGCGTTGAGAGTACACTGTACTGCGGTCGACTGCGTAGTCATCCTGATTAGGTCGATCCAACGAGTCGGAGAGCGGCCTCGTTGTTTCTTTCCTTCTGTGTGGCCTTGTACTACAAGCCTCTCCATCGAGTTTTTGTTTCTGGAGATATGCCCAAAGAACTTCGGTATTCGTTACTACACAATCGATGATAGCCTGTCTCGTATATGAAGCTCCTTGAGGATGAATAAATTGGTGCAGAACGCCGTTTAGGGCTTTTTTTTCGCGACACTCCATCACATTAAACATTCCAAAATCCATATCTAAATATGGATTTTGGAATATTTGGGAATCCAACGCTCGTGGCAATGCCACGCAATACACGTAGTTGTATGGCCCCCTTTTAAGGGTACTGTATCGCGCCACTTCATCCATCGCTCCAAATTAAATGGATTAGTTATTTATTTAATTTGGAGCGATGGAGTGAAGCGATGGAGTGGAGTGACCATAAATAGGGGCTATTAGGAATGAATGTCCTATAAAATCCAACTAGATACGATTTATATCAATTATAAGTAATAAGTATCCTATTTATAATAAGTATGTATTTAAGTAAGTATATTAAGTATGTTTATCCGTTGTCTAGTAAACCATTTATCGAGTTTCTTAAGGAAGTTTTTCTTGGGGCTAGATAATTGGTGTGAGTGTGGGAATAATTTTTTTTATTTATGTTTTTTTGGGTCAGCACTTGGTTTGCATATCTCTTGATGAAAAATGCAATCCAGTGGGATTTCAACCCAGAGCGGTCTCAAGTACCTACCGCTTGTGGAAAATGCTCCAATACAAAGTAGTCTGCGCCAGATTCATTTCTTTCCAAGATAAATAAAGTATACATTAATAACAGTGTTGTTCAAGGATCCAGAAAGCAAAATGCTTGTGTTAGGAATTGGTAAACAGTATGCAAACTTCGATGTTTCGCATTCAACTCGTAGGTATTCGTTCGGCCACCGATGAATAACAAAAAATCTATTTAATTGACTTCGGTATTTATTTCGAATATTTACCACACCGCCTCTGTGGTCTGGTGATTAAGACCACCGGTCTCAGAACCAGGGGGCCTACCGCCTAACTCTATCTCTATCGCTCTCGCTATCGCGCTCTATAGTTTATGGCGTCATCTTGTTATTTTGAAAGCGATATACAAGCAATATCTACAGCTACAGCTACAGCTTTCGATATTGCTTTCATATTACTTACATATCGCTTTCGAAATGACGAGATGACGCCATAAACTATAGAGCGCGATAGCGAGAGCGATGGCGACAGAGTTAGGCGGTCGGGGGGCAGAGGTCGTGGGTTCGATTCCCAGCGGGGGGGTAGGTACATGTTTGTGTACTTGGTTTGAATGGTGGTAAGGCATGTTTACCCGCCTGCCTAGCTACCACCATCTTATCTAAATTTATGTCGCCATAACATCAATGTTTTTGTAGCATTACTGTGTTCCGGCAGCAAGAGATAAGATAGCCAGTTCCTCAGTAGTTGAGGATTCCGGGTGAAGTGCGCTTCTACAATTGGCTTTATCATCACTTAACATCAGATGAGATAGAGGCACTGATGTGCTTACCCGTTATTTATTTATAACAAGAAATAATTGCATAATAATGATTTCATATTATTTCACGTTAAAAATGAACACGAATAAAAATAGCAATATTTAAATTAAACTTCTTTATTGCGTTTCCTTGTGTAGTACAAGGATCTTTCAATAATACCACAAAACAATATCGAATCGTGTAGGGGCACAACAAAAATTACGGGAAAGAAGGATGTCTGGGTGCTCTTTAATTTTAAAGTTTAGGCCTTATCATCATTTATCATTAGGGAGATGAAGGCACTGTGCTTACCCGTGTGTTATATAAAGAAACTCACTCACTAGTTTATTTATGAAATGTATGTACACCCTACATGTACGTCAGACAGTAATTTTAATGTGTTCATCTGGCTGCAACGTGCGTTTGTGATTAACGAGAGCATTGTTAGTGGCTAATTAGCGCTATTGATAAATAGGTACCACTTGGTGCGTGATGGCACGCGATCTAACGCGGATGCTTAATAACGTCACTCTTCTATTTATTATTTAATAAAGTCGATTTGTTCAGAAGTGGAAAAAGGTATGAACCTTTTTCCACTTCTGAACAAATCGACTTTTATCTGTCTTATAACTATATGTATTATACTATACTATACTATACATAATGTAAATGTAACCGTAAATAGTTAAAAGGATTACTAATAAAACAAGTAAAGCTCTAACACCCGTTTGCACTAAACTTATAAATCGCCTAAGTCTTTGCCTAACTACTACTTGGCACCCGCCCCCCGACCGCCTAACTCTATCGCCATCGCTTTTATATCGCTTTCGAAATGACAAGATGACGCCATAAACTGTAGAGCGCGATAGCGAGAGCGATAGCGATAGAGTTAGGCGGTACGCCCCCTGCCCCCCGACCGCTTAACCGATCGCTTTGGCTACGTGTATAGTTTATGACGTCACTTGTCCTTTCGTACCGCCTATGAAAACAATATAGAAAGCTATAGGCTATATATGCCTATACCTATTAGCTAGATGACAAGATGACGTCATAAACTATACACGTAGCCAAAGCAATCGGTAAGGTGGTCGGGCTCCTGGCTCGAAAACGTCGCTTACACTCAGGTGCCGAGTTAACTTGACCGGGTAGTAGTTAATCCAAGACTTAGGCGATTCATAAGTTTAGTGCAAACGGGTGTAAGTGTTCTTTTTATTTCAACACTTCATTTGCAGATTAACATCCAAATACGTTTTTTTATTGTGTATTTACACTTAAATCACTTACATATTTACAGTAATATATATAAAAAAAAATAAGAATTAAAAATTAAAATTAAAACAGTTTTGCATCAAAAACCACTGAGGTTCGTCCGGATTGCTAGAATACAACTAAATTAACATAATGTTCAATTTATTGGCGGTAACTAAATAGTTAATTGATTTTTTGCCATAATTGTCATGGTTCGGTACTAATTTCGGTAAAAAGTCACAGCTCAGCGCGTCTCTTCAAATGAATAATATGATATGAAGCCACTTAAAATTACATTCAAACAGCATGACATAGTTTAAATGAAGACTGAGTTACAATCCTGCCGTACAAATGCTCGTTTTTGTTAATGTGATCGATTGATGAATCACCCTTTTTATTTCATCATCACCAACTCAGTTAACGTTCCCACTGGTGGGGCACGAGCCTTCCCTATGGGTGGATGGGAGAACGGGCCAGAAACCACAACGCACCCAGTGCGGTGCGATGGTTGTTAACGACTAATGCAGCCGGGACCAACGGCTTTACGTGCCTGCCGAAGACCGGAGGAGCTCAAGATGAAAAATTTTTGGTTACCCATCCGATTCACGGCTTTTGCGAAAGTTGCTTAACCTCAGCAAACGGAGACCAGGCGCGTTAATCACTGCGCCATCGAGCCTAAACTTTCTTTTTTAAATAATAATCATGAAGCATGTGAACAGGGGGGCGATTTTTGAACCGGTAATTAGTTATCACGCTATGATATCAATTACAAATGCTCCTTATTCTCTTATTCAAAGACACGGGTAACTTATTTTTGACTCTGAAAATTCTTAAACGATATAATATTAAAAAAATATTATATTTCCTAGTGTATATATAATAATATAATAATATGAGACAACATCACATACATTGTTCTGATGCAATCGTTTCATGGAAATCAGAAACGACGAAGGTATCACAACCACCCAGACTCGACACAATATCGAAAAGTTCGTTTTCGACATTGACCCGACCGGGAATCGAACCCGGGACCTCAGAGTTAGCGCCGCCCAAAGTCCGACGTGCAAGCCACTCGGCTACGGAGGTCGTCAAACAAGGTAGTGTGTTTCTTAAAACTTTTGTTTCAACATCACCGTTAATATTTAAAAATCGCCCTGGCATATAGGCAAATATGCTACATCCTAGGTCGCATCATCACTTACCATCAGGTGAGATCACGGTCAAAATACATGGCTATAGAGAATATAAAAAAAATTTTTATAGGTAGCTTTCATGCGAGCGTTCCTGCCTTATTCTATTAACATGCAATTTCATTGTTGTCTTTAATTGGTTCACTTCTATTGACTATAAATTATATCCTTAAAGAAAGCCAATATAAATAGCCCCATCTGCTGCTAGATTGTCATTAGTTAGCTATTAGAAATCAGGATATCAAGATGTCTCGAGTTGTGGTGAGTACCTAGATTGTCTCGCTTTCAATTTTTCACATTTTTTTGCTGGTCAATGACAGTTAAATAACATAAAGTCAATATCTAAAATAAACGCACATCTCTTACGGGTTCGAAACGCCAGGATAATTTGTTTTATTTAAATGTTTAGTAAAAAAAGAGAAGTTTTTTTCAACATTTGTGTTTTTGTAATTTGTTTCGCAACAAAATTTGCGTCAAAATTATATAAACAAAGAAAAAACATTTCATAAATTACAAAAACACAATGTTGAAAAAATTTCCACGAGCAGGATTTGAACCTGCACCCTTCTTTAGTTAGAACCACGATAGCTCAATTGGAAGAGCACCTGACCCGGTATGTCAGAAGGGTGCAGGTTCAAATCCTGCTCGTGGAAATTTTTTCAACATTGTGTTTTTGTAATTTGTTTCGCAACAAAATTTGCGTTAAAATTATATAAACAAATTAAAAACATTTTATTTCATAAATGTTTAATGTTTGCGTAAACTTTAGAAAACAATATGTTAACTACCTATGTAAAATCCAATTTAGGATTTTGGTTTTGGCACTCAGTGAAGTGGCTAGCAAAGTAGCCTAACAACCAATTAATCAGCCAATAGCGAAAGGAGTTATTAATACGCTTAGGCGCTTTGCAAACTGCGGCGCGGGGCGGATCGGGCCGGTCAAATTTCACCGCGAACGATAGCGCAAAGGGAATCCTATACTACCAACGCACACAGAGGGCCAAAATGACCGCGTCGCCGCCGGTGCTTGGCGGTCCTCCGGTCTTTATTGCTTCGCGGCCAAAAAGACATCCCCGCCCCGCCGTTTGCAAAAAGCCTAGAAGTAAGAAAAATAAAAAAAGTCTTAAGTCTGAAGATATCATCTCTTCATGTCCACATGTCTACGTGATGGAAAAAAGGGTCATCATCATCATCACCACCAGCTTATTTTATGTCCCACTCGAGCTCGAGATGATACATTTTTGGTCACCAATTCGTTGACCGGCCTTTGCGAAAGTTGCTTAACAGCAACAATCCGCAGACCGGGCGCGTTGACCACTGCGCCATTGAGTTCCTTTCCGAGGAAAAAAAAGACTAAAAAATGTGAATAGCTTAACCTTTCTCACAGTTCTCTTTTGTATTTACTCCACAGGACAAATATATGTTCATACACGTCTATGGTGTTACTGAGCATAAAAAGAGGCATAATAGGCTAGAATGTAGAACTAAAAGAACGCGCGAACATTAACTAAAGTATAAACCTTCCAGATCTTCATTTGCCTCCTGATGTTGGCATCAGCAGTGGTGAGCTTGGACTTGCCCAAGGCCCCCGATGCCCCGAAGCTCCCAGACACCTCGAAGCTGCCGGATGCCCCGAAGGTCCCGGACGCATCGAAACTTCCTGATGCTAAAAGCCTTCAGGACTTGGGGAAGTAGATGAATCCGACTGACCGACCGACGACAGCTAACCAAAGCATGATTGAAGATTACTATTCATATTTTATATAATTGAAGCATAATAAATGGAGCTCCTAAAATTTTTGTTTTTCAATAATTTTCCCTATGCAAAGATTTATTTATTATTAAAAAATGCATTGGTAACGGATTTACTAACGAGTTTTTATATTTAATCCTTCTTTTTTATCATCATACCAGGTTATTTTATGATGTCCCTACTGTTGGGGCACGAGCCTTCCTGGATGGTTAGGGAGAACGGGCCAAAAACCACCACGCGGGCCCAATGTTGATTGGTGTAACGACTGCTAAGCAAGAAGGAGCTCGAGAAAATTAATTATTGATCACCATCCAAAGACCGGGCTTTGCAAAAGTTGCTTAACCGCAAACGCAGACCAGGCGCGTTATCCACTACGTCATCGAGCTCCTTTTTTTTTACTAGTGGGAATCCCCTACTGAACCGTCTCGGCTGGACTGTTGCTGGAGGTAACAGACCCGGGAGGTGTAGGGGGCTGAGCGATGGTCTGCTCGATCCATTAAAACCACTCGACACCCGTCAACCGCTAGGCGAGACGCTGAGCAGTCTACGCGTCTCTCACGGCCCGCCGCAATAGTTCCTTCGAACCCGCCTTACCCCTGGAAGTGGGAGGGGAGTGCCTGACACCTTGAGGAGTTACGCAGGGCCTGTTGGAGGTTGTTTCCCACAGAACAGTTAAGTAAGGTTTATCAATTCCGTGTTGTTTCCTAACCCTGCGTGCGGTTACGATGGGTGTAACTGCCCATGCAACCTCCTCTGAATATTTACCCTACCTGCCTAAAATATGTATGTTGATTCCTGAAGCTTTTATTATAATTTAGTAAAAGACTTAACTGCTCGCCTGTACGAGGCAACGGGTGACCGGAGATCAGGTAATTTTTTCGCACAGCGCATTAGCTTGGCCATTCAAAGGGGCAATGCCGCCAGCATTTTGGGCACCTTGCCTCGGACAGGCGAGTTAGTTGAGGTTTTTTTTTTATAAATTTGTAATTATTATTGTTATTGTTTATTTTTATTTTTTATTGTTTTTTATGAATAAAGCTCTACTAACATATAATTTAGTAGGTATGTGTAGGTACTGTACAATCACGAGCACAGACATGTAAGTTAACACTTTAGACTCTATATTGTATTGTTTAATTGTAAGTTTTTTTTTCATATTCTATTGTATGCCCGTTAAGGGTAAATGTTCTTACTTTAATACAATTTAACCTATAACAATCAAATCTGCTACTGTTCATTACAAAGTTACATTTTTTTACGGAACTGTGCTCGTCAATGGTTGCACATTTCTCTATTTAAGCCAGACGTATCGTATTTTTTATATCATACACTTTGCAGGATCCACGGTGATTAAATTTAGGGAAGATAAGATAATAAGAATTTGAATTGTTCGCTGTTTTATTGAATGTGATACGACTGTTAAAACGGTTAGTAATCGATGATTAAATACACAAAGGATAGTTTGATAGTGCTGTGGAAAACGCGCCCGGTCTTCGATTGCTAAGGTTAAGCAACTTTCGCAAAGGCCGGTCGTCGGATCGATGACTTAAAATGTAGGAATCATCTCGAGATCCTACGTGCTTTGACGTCAGTGCAGAACCGATTAAGTTTTCTTAAATTTTCTGGTCATTTATCAATTCCCTGAGTTGAGTCTCACAAAAATGCGCTCTTTGATTTTAGCACCACTTGTTTTGGGGAATATCTCTTCCATATACAAAACTCCATTTTGTGAGCCTTTACAAAGCTTCTCATAAGATTTAAAATGATATGGAGCGGCGGTTAAAAATTTATCAGAAGGTTTCACAAATGGTAAATGCTTTACTATTTTTTTTAAAGGAACTAAGAATTTACGCACAGATTTTTATTATATGATGATTTTTCATGTCTTTACTTTTGTTCGTTTGTACAAAAAGCAAAAGAATTTAGTATAGCCATTAATTTTTTTCCACATGTTATGCAACAAAGATGTGGGCATGCTTTGTCATGATGATCAACCGGATCTGTAAAATTTCACAGATATTATATAAAGCACACTGGAGTGGAGAACTCGTCGCCCGAGTACCACCGCGCTCGGGGAGGCACAGATGGTTATGTGGGGTTCTTCCCTCCAGCTCCCGCCTCCCTGCCCAGGCCCAAAGGTCTCGACAGGGATCCGGGAGAAGGAGGGGCCTACCCACTAAAAAGAACTGAACGTCCCCTACAGGTGCCGCTAGGGTGACTATAGGATCACCGGTTTGGCAATCACCAGTATAATTTATGGTTAAACCTAACTAAATTGATGCCAAATATAGAAAAAATATTAACAAAGCATTTAATATTACCTCCCACTAAAAAGCGTAAATATTTTGATCTGTGATTTTATGTATACATTTTATTTCACTACATTTTTTTTGGTTTGTTTTAATTTTAATGTTACTGATAAAAGAGTATAAAACTTTACGTGTTTTTCACTCTACACCTTACTATAGTTAGGAATCAGCCAAAAACAAATTTGAAGTTGATCAATTTGCAAAATACATTTTTGCAAATTTATCAACTTCATGTATTAATTAATCCAAAACCGAAAAACAAGGCAAGTGTTTGACGAGAAAAAAAGTTTGAGGGCATATCTGATCTAAGTTATTTTTGGACTTAAAGTGTCGACACAGATGCCAGCCACTACGATATGCCATTATTCATGTGGCTGGATCCCAGCAGTTGGACGTTTACTGAATAATAATAATATGTTCAGGAGCTCGATGGCGCAGTGGCTAACACACCCGGTCTGCGATTGCTAAGGTTAAGCAACTTTCACAAAAGCCGGTCATCGAGTGGGTGACCAAAAATTTATTATCTCGAGATCTTCCGTGTTTCGGAAGACACGTCAACAATCGTTAACAACCAGCAATCCGCCCTGGGCCCGCGTGGTAGTTTATGGCCCGTTCCCCTATCCATACATAGGGAAGGCTCGTGCCCAAGCAGTGGGGACATAAAAATGAGCTGATGATCATGAAGTGATGAATTTGTTGAACTGAGATTGTTTAGTTTGTATTTCCCCAATAAATGGCGCTGTACAATCGTGAATGGATTTTTTCTGGTTCAATATAGCTAACTCAAATAAAGTAGGTAATTGTTAATTTACAACATGGACTAATAATATTGTTCACAAAGTCTGTCTCCGAGCTGAGTACTACACTAAAACTAAGTAATGCAAGAAATAAAAAATAAAATTTATTTACTTATAATAGAAAATTTACTATTTAGATCTTTATTAGCAGTACCCTTACTGGTGACATTATTGCTCTTGAGTGCTATCATGTCGTCCGATACGATTCTAGTCGCTATGACTTCGGCGGAGTCGTCACCAGGCAGACCCTCGGAGTAAGTTGAAGAGACGACCAGTAGCAAGATGGTGACGGTGAAAACTACCTGGAACATCAAAAATTTGCAAAGGTTTGGTTAAAAAAAAAATCCCATCTACGGGTGTGTAACGTTGGATCATATAACTTCATTAGATATGATTTATTTTTTATAATGACATTTTACTTATAGTAAAATCAAACCAATCAGTTAATAAATACATTTCGATTCTGGTGTTTCGCCCGGTCGCCGGCGGCGGGCGGGGCGTTCCGCTTTGCTTGCAAAAGTTGTAAGAAAAAAAAATATGATTGTGTTAATTATATCATCAGAGCTTTACACGAAATGTAATTAGTTCATGTGTGTGTTATAACAAATATAATAATACGAAAACTACACGAACTACACGAAAAATCTTTTTTTTGGCCCAGGGGAAAAATCTGCTTTCAAATTCAACCTTTCGGAAGATCTGGGGCTGGCCTTGTCCCTTTCTAAAAGGGACGAAGACCGACCCAGTAAACAACCCCTGGGGTTCGCCTTTGGCCTTAATAAGGGCCTCTAAGGCTATCGAACCGCACGCCCTCCGAAGGTCGGGGGGCGCGGTTGTCAAAAAGTCTTTTATAGGAAGTGTGTTATACCAATTATAAATATACCAAATTGACGTTACATCGTTTAAAGTTCTATGAAATTATTGGAAATGAAGCGCACCAATTGGCTCTCATCTCACATGCTATTAAGTGCTGATAATCCTGAAATCCTCAACTATAGGCTAACAGCCTGAGGAACTGGCTTTCTTATTTCAAACAGGTCTGCTGGAACATATCAATGCTACTAACATTAATGTCATGACGACATATTAGTGGAAGAAACATCACAGAGGCGGTTAACATAGCGATCATACAAAGCCATTACAGGCCGGCTTGGTGGGGTATAATAGCCCAATGTCCCCTTGTGGGAAAGCCTCAGTCCGGCAGTGGAACGTTTATAGACTGATACCACTAATTAAACTAACAGAAATGTTAAAATAACACTAACGGTTACCAGCACAGCCGGTTAGCAACACAACGCTGATCTGCGTCGGTATACGGGCAAATTTGACAAAAAAGACTTGTATCGTATGTAAAGATTTGTATGGGATGTCATCATCATCACCATCTTAGCCAAAACACGTCCACTGCTAAACAAAGGCGCCCCCCAAGGATCTCCACAACGACCGTTTCTGTAGAGGTGTGCTATGAACCAATACCAATTTATATAATTTACCGATAGTTTATAAAAAAAAAAACAAATGAAACGAAATATCTACATGATAAAAGCACAGTACTTACAGTCATTCGTCCCATAGTCATAGTGTATTTGTAAAAGAAAATTCAATAGTTATTGTCTACGTCTACGTGTCTTGCAGTGTTGGCACTGAATCAGTATAATAGAATGAAAATCTTGACCGTGCCTTTTATAACGCGGTGGCTGAAGAACCATTAGAATGAAGCAAAATATTATTGTAATTGCTTGAATCATCAATTAGTGTTATAACTCTACGTAGGTTAGGTACCTACTTTTTTATTAGTGCAGCCATTGTAATGCATACTCCCATCATAACAATACATCATACCTACTCATGAAACGACGTTAGGTACACACGCCTGCAAATCAGACTACCACAAACTGTAATTTTTTTCAACAGACTTTAAACTTTATGTCCAACATTTATTAAAGAATTTTGACAGTTTTGGATAGGTTTATGTGCAGGCGTCTGTACGTTTATATGGTTATTTTATGGGTACGTATTTGAATGTCTAAAATTAAAAAACCTAACATAAAATAACCTACGTTTAAAATCACAAAAATCAAAATACCCAATGTTTTAAGATACCTAAGCAAATAATACCAACGAAATATCTAAGATTAAGACACCGATAGGACTAATTACCTACCTAATGTTTGAAATGTTTATAGTATAACACCAAAGTTTGATATACCAACAATTTAAATACCAAATGGTCAAAATACCTAAAATAATTCACCACTAGAGCTATTTCTTTGAAGTAGTAGCTCAGGTTCCGCGAGCGTAGAAGTGGGTAGATTGATAAAACTTGCCGTTTTTGAACACGAAATTTTTACACTATTATCATAGAGAAATATAATTATACCAGAAGGACTATTATTCAAATGATTGAGGATACTAGCTGCCCTACTCCTGTAGGTCACGAGATAGGTTAGAAATTTAACGTAAATAAATAAATTAATTTAATTTAGCGTAGCGATTGTCTTGAATTTCTAGTTTTTTTTATTTTATTATACAACAGAAAGCAAAAATTATCATTTTGAAAGAGGCAATATTGGTATTAATTATCTATTTGGTGACAATATAACACATTTGGTGTGAAATGCAGTTAAAAGGTATTCATATATTATTAAGGCATTTAATAAAAATATAAATTGCATACTTTTTATAATATTTTAAAAAACACAATTTGTTGATCATTTATCCGTTTTGGTGAGCGTTTCGAATTTTATTGGTAGTAAAATTGATACATTTATTGTAAGCGTTTTTATTTAGATTTCAAACTTTACGTCGGTATTTGTCATTTTGGTCAATTAATTGTGAGGTAAATCAGTTTTAGGGACTCTGTACATAGGTATTTCAAGTTTTATCATTACGAACTTCAGTAATATATCCATTTGACATTTTAAGGTTTTGGTCAAACAAACCATTAGGTATTTAGATTTTAGTGATTTTAAACGTAGGTTATTTTATGTTTGGTTTTTTAATTTTAGACATTTTATTTCGTACCCTATTTTATACTGATGAGACTGAAATGAAATAGGGTAGCAGTACCAGTGTTCGACACGTTTTTCGTCGTTTACTTCGTTTGGATCTGTTATCGTTTTTTTAATTGGTTCCTATAGTTTACGCGAACTCTCCGATCCGATGCCCTCGGTGAATCTAGCAGGGCACGGGGACACATACTAATGCGTGTCGTTCCAGTGATGCCGTTCCCTCTAGAAAACCCCTGACGGTGCTTCGTTTCACACGGCTTTGAGTGTCTCGCCGCCCCCATAAAAGCCCGAAAAGCACAGTGGCATTCAGCAACCCACTATTTCTATCTCTAGCAACTACTAGCGTTTAATGTTATACAATATACATTTTTTGTTTTTTTTTATTTATTTATTTCATAATAATTTCGCCTTAATTATTCTACGTGATCGAATAGCAAAATAAAAAACTTAGGCACCCTGAGGTCTGTGGGCATATACTGAGATATACAAGGTAAAGTAAACGAACGTGAAACGTTTTAAGTCTTAAATACCTAAATAGGTATTTAGGTATTTAACCTTATCTTCTTCGCTCTTTATTATTTCAGTGCCTGACAGAGGCAAAAGCGGTATATTTAACTTTAAAAAGCCTTATATAACATTATGGGCATTCTATATAATAATATTAATGTAATTTTGTGTTTGTTTTTATTAAAACTTAGTAAGTTAACATCGCATTAAGCAGCAGAAACACTTCCACAGCTTCTTGAGTATAGCTTTCCTCCAGCTCGTAGATCCTTTGGATTTCCCGTCTTTATTTCTTCTCAATTTGAATTTCCATGGACTTCGGAGTTTACACATACCGACCCTGCAACCGAAGGTATGATTAGTGTAACTACATCACAATTTTTATAACCAACAAGCAAATAAAAATAAGAGAAGTTTTTTTTCTCTATCTACTCTATCTATCTGAGCACCGAGCACAGAACATCTGTGGTCTGGAGGCTATAATCAAATTCATCAGATGATTTGTAGATAGACAGAAATAGAGTTCACACACAAATGAAAACAAATTACAGTTCTCTCTCATAATCTTAACGCTAGTATGGGCAAAGGCGGTCTTATCGCTACAGCCTACATATGAGGTACTAGCTGTTCCCCGCGATTGCACCCGCCGATCGCGTCGCCCTAATGCGCTAGTACTTCGTATTCGCTTAGCGTTTTATCTGACTTTTTTTGCTAGACTCTAAAGATGTTAAATAGCCTTCCACAAAAACTGGGCTATCATATGCAAAAATATTTTTTCAAATCTGACTGGAAGTTCTAGAGATTAGCGCGTTTAAACGAAAAACAAACTCTTCAGCTTAATTATTTTAAGTATAGATTGATATTGCGTTTGAGAATTGATGCATCCAGCGATACGTAGTCTCGTTTAAAATAAGAAACGCGTCAATCGTGACCTTTTTAGTCTGAAGTTAAGTACAGCTATTTGTTTTTTCTATAGTTTTAACGACGATAGTAGAACTACAGATGAGTATAATTGCAATGATTGCGCTGTATTTAGTCGATAAATTAATGTACGAGTAATTACAAAGCCCGGTGAAGCTTAAAGCCCGGTGAAGCTGAAAATGCCGCAGCGGCAATCAGCAATCTCTCTCAAAAAAAAAAAAAAAAACGAGTACCTACTGTTTTATGATATTATGCAGGTACTACCTTTTGGGTTGCAAACCCTGGTTCGATTCAACTTCTGAGAACGGTTGTTTAACCATAAGAACACATAGACGCTTATCTATCTACTAATGTCTTTTAAAATGTGGTGTACCCTAATGTGTACTTTCCTTTCATTATCATTTTCTTTTTATTTTAATTTTACTAATATTAACTGAACCTTATTTTGTGACTGAACGGTGGTAGAATTATTTATTTCAGGCTATGGCCCATATACAAATACCTAAATATCTAACATACATATTTAATGCAACTCTTGTTAGTAATGAAAACTAAAACTATGTTAGTAATTACTTTGACACTTTCTGTATCGTATCAGTGGCGCTTAAAGGGTGCCAAGTGCGAGTTTCATTCGCCGTTCGATAACGTTAAAGAAAACGAGAATTTGTATTCCAAAATTTTAACTCCTTTCGTATGTCGCCAGCAGCGCCTCCTGGCGGCATACGAGCAGAGTTAACATTTTGTCATACAAATTCTCGTTTTCGTTAATGTGATCAAATTGCAAATGAAACTCGCACTTGGCACCCTGGACACCACTCCCTTCGGCCAGAAGTATTCTCTCATAAGGTGTCCAACTTGGTAAATAGCTTGTACTATTTTTGTGGTTGACAACCGTATTAAAGGTATCTATGCTGTGTCACGCCTTATTTTAAATCAGTTAGAAAAAGACAAGTTGATCAAAATCTTACCTGAACACTCTGCCGAATAGAGTACCTTAAAAATTTAAAAGCGTTGTTATCTTTTTAAATGCATAATAATATAAGTATAACCGAAACACATAATTATGAACTATGTTTCGTTGTCTGTCCTCCGGTAACTGAGTACAGTCACGAGCATTGACAAGTAAACAATGATAGTCTAAATACAATGAAATAAGAGTCAACACTAGACTAAAGTGTACATGTTAATGCTCGCGACTGTAGCTACGCTCCTAAATCTACCTACCACCAACCAACAATGCATATTATATATGATATGTTTCTTTCAAATTACTAAGTTTAAACAGAAATAGCATAGGAATATACACCTTTTTTTTCGGTTGGGTAATATTTAGTTTGGTCTAAATACAAATTCAATTCAATATCTAATTGGACTAACTGCGATAAAAGTGAAGAAATGAGAATTTAAAAAAGAATAAAAATTTGGCCTAAAGGCTAGTTAATAATATGGGCAAATTTTTGCAATGTTGCGAGTTGAAACAAATTAGTGCCTAGGCGCTGCAACGCCGAAGAAAACATTTCATCTCGTCTGATAGTAAGAGCGGATGGTAGCAACGAAGATGAAAGCGCATTTTTCACCCAAAACCCTTAACTACTAAAAAAAACGCGTCGGTGGCCAAGTGGCAAAGCGCTCGGCCCGATACCCGAAGTGCGGGTTCAATTCCTAGGTCGGGCAAGGTTTTGTATTTTCGTTGCATAGCCCACATTTGTGGTTGACGCATTGGCAAGCGTGGTGATTAAGCCATTATTACCCATCAATGGAGGCCCTTGCCCAGCAGTGGGACAGGCATACATAGGCTGTTTACTTTACTTACTAAAGAAACATCTAGTTAGTCTGTAACTGACAAGTCACGACAATACTGAGTTAATAACGCACTTACTTTTACATCCTCCCTTCTTCTCCTGTGTTGTTGGAGCTGATCCCGATGCCTCCGCCATTATGTGATGTGTTTCTTTGTCAAAAAATACTGGCTGACTGTGATAGAAGGTAAATTTCATACAAAAATGTTACTAATTTTATACTGACGATAATGACTTATCTAATAATAAAAAGATTTTTTTTTCCTTCAAATATTTTTATTCGATGTCATCGCACGATAATAATGGGACACTAATAACAATACTTTATAAAATGGAAAAATAGTTAACAGTCATAATATTTAAAGTCATGTCAGAATAAGGCCAGAAGACCTGTTTCCTATATCTCGGTAGGTTGATATAATAATATTCTCTGAATATGGTCTTCACCAAATCGGTTCAGCATGTTGAAATATGATGTGGTAAGAATAAGAAAAAAAACATTTATTACTTATTTTTTATTTCATAAGTAAGTTGTCGTTTGTCTGATGCCTTTTCCGTTCAGTATCCGTGCTCTTGGTAACCGCCTCTATGTACGCCTTGTCCGTGATGGCTGTGTCCCTCTTGGCTGAGCCCTGGCTGGCCCAAGCCTTGCTGGCCGAATCCTCCTTGCTGGCCGAATCCTCCTTGCTGGCCGAATCCTCCTTGCTGCCCGTAACCTCCTTGGGGCCCTGACTGGCCGAATCCGCCTTGTTGGCCGAACCCTGGCTGCCCGAAACCTCCTTGTTGCCCGAATCCTGGCTGGCCTAAACCTCCCTGGTTTCCAGCACCAAACCCACTCGATCCGCTTTGGCCAAACCCTTGCTGACCATGGCCTCCTTGGCCATAAGCAGTTTGCTGTCCGTAGCCACTGTTACCACTGCCACCGTAGTGAGGCATACCTGAAACCAAAATTTAAAAAAATCTTTATTATGTAAAAAAACCTACTAAAGCTGTGCTTGGGAAAAGTCCCAAGAAAATAGTACCGACACCATCATCAGCCTATAAACGTATCACTGCTGGCCTGAGGCCTTATTTATTAGTTAAGTCCTCTTTTTTCCCGGGGGAAGCTCGCATCCTAGTTCAATATGCTATACTTGACCCACGGGGGTATGTAGGGTTGGCCCAGATGGTGTTGGCAGACCCTGAGAGTCTAGTCAGCCTAATGTGTAGGCGGGCGGCTCCCATATATATAAAGTCCGCCAACTGCCCCTAGAGCGCCTTGGCGCACCAACCAAATTACGCTCTCTATGAGCTCCCTCGACCTAAACATCTACTTCCGCGGCTTAGAGGCAAATCTACCGTCGTTCTGCTGCGGGCGACTCCATGAAGGAGATATAGCGCCCCTCGAGCAAGGTCCTCTTCACCTTCGTTGTTGGTCTGGCCTGGCACTTGAAGTGTTGTCCGGTTGGGCAACCGACGGGGTCTTTGGGCAGGCGAATGGAAAAGCCATGGGAGTCAGCGGTTGCCCAGAATTCTTGTGCTCTGTTAACTCCGTCGTAATTTCTTTGAGATAATTTCTTTGTCGTAATCGCTTTTTTTTGGGAGTTTTAACGTGCCTTCGGATACACGGAGGAGTTCAAGATTTTCAATAGTCACTTATCCGATGACACGACATTACTTAGATACTTGTAAGATTATAAACTGAACAGCTTTAAATAATCTTTGAAATTTTTATGCATTATTTTCTCTTATATATTATTTACTCTTATTGGGTACTAGTTTGTTACCTACTTAGAGCTATATCACTTTATATTGTTATTGTAAAGCCAGTACTTATAATTGAGTGATAATAACAATAACATAATAATAATAGGTAACAATGTTTATTGTTCCTGTTCTTATTTAGTTTTTGCCAAAACATGAGCTAATTAGTCAATTTATCATCTAAAACTTTGAATTTGTATTTTGCCTTATAATACCGGAAATTATGTTGGGTATAATTAGACACAATATATTCAAATACTAAATAACAATACTAGGTTATATAGAATAGTTATTTTTTATAGAAACAGTAATGGTTATATCAATTCATTGGGAAAGCCTGAGCCCAGCTGTGGGAAGATTATATGATGATAAAGATTATATAAATAAATTATAAACTAAACTACTTACCGAAACAAGTGACAGCTAAAGCTAGCACAACGCAAGCGATCTGAAAACAATTTTAAAGTCACTAAAAAAAATAGAAAAGAAAATGAAAAATGAGGTTCCCTATCTTACGAACCAATCAAAATTACCTATGATGAAGTTATAGGTACTATTTTTATTTAAGTACACAAATAGAAAGGCTTTATTACACCTTCGACGTTTCTAAAAAATCACACACTTTCTTATAACGTAGCAATATTTTGTTTATTTGTCATGAAAATGATGCTTTTGTGGGAAACTCCCAACTTCCGACCTATAAATGAGTGTTCTGTTCTGTACGTTCATTTGTTTTTAATTATGCGGAAAACTTTATGATGCAATTTAACTCACTCTGAATGCCATTCTGATTATAAACTATTTGATAAATTGAATCTTAACTGTTCTACAAATATTCCACGAATGAAGCGAGAAAACCTTTATATAAGGAATCGATATCTTATTTTGTGCGTGTGACCCCATTATGTTTATAAACAACATCCCAGAGATATATTGATCTGGTACAGTATACGCTTGTTTGTTGGTTTGCTAGTGTTCCGAATTTAATTGAAGACTCATTCTGTTTCTGCGAAATTGATGATGAGATAAAGGGAGACATTAGAATTCTTGTTGCGTTAATAACATTTAACGACTCTGTAGAACTTTATACTTAAGGGCCACCAACTCATCGGTGATTTTGATATTAAAAAAACTCTTTGATTCATTAATCGTGAAAATGAAAATATTTTTGAGTCATTATCAATTGTAGTTTCACCCGAGCTCTTCATATAACAACACGTGTAGTCAATCTACCGCTAATTAGTGTAGGTAGGTAGTTAAAGTTTATAGTATATTTATAAGTAAAGTTTATAAATTCTTAACCGTGGTTAGTGGTTAAGACCAGCGGTTTAGACCCAGAGGTCCCGGGTTCGATTCCCAGCGGTCATTTACTAGTGAAAATGAAAATGTTTGCTTGCATACGGTGACCGTAGCCACCTTTACTGAATTTATCTTGATATTGTTATTTGTTACAAAAACACAATGTTGAAAAAATTTCCACAAGCAGGATTTGAACCTGCACCCTTCTGACATACCGGGTCAGGTGCTCTTCCAATTGAGCTATCGTGGTTCTAACCAGCCCGCCGAAATTATTCAACACTATTTACTTTTTACTTTGAAAGCCAAAGGCACCCATTCAATGTCAACAAATGCCGTCATTAACACCCGATCATAATATTTTTACAAATACTAAAGATCAGTTAAGAAGTAGGCAAGCTATTTATAAAATGTTTGTTTTTTTTATATAATTTTAACGCAAATTTTGTTGACATTGAATGGGTGCCTTTGGCTTTCAAAGTAAAAAGTAAATAGTGTTGAATAATTTCGGCGGGCTGGTTAGAACCACGACAGCTCAATTGGAAGAGCACCTGACCCGGTATGTCAGAAGGGTGACAAAAAAAACAAAAACATTTTATTGTTATTTGTTCTTATTTACTGTTACATAGTAAGTTAAAATAATGCAAAAATTTGAATTGGTAATATTAGTGCCAAACGTTCCAGAATTTTCAATGGTATTATAGATACGAGTGAGAGCACAAGTAAACTGTAATCATAGGGTTGGAAATTATCGATTATCCACTAATGAGCTGTAATGATAACATTATGAAATAAAAACTCCTAGTATTGTTTTAAAAGCAATGCATTCATACAGCGATTGTTGTATTGTTAGTTTCTCAAATAAATAATTAAAATCACCATTAAACAACCTTATTTAAAGTTCAAATTTTGAATTGTGGGTTCTGGTATGACTAATGAAGCAGTTAGACGCAAATAAGGCAAATGTTATTGTTCAAGATCCATCCAGAATCCAGATTAACAAACATCGAAAATTTCATAAGGATACGATGAAAGGTATTTATATCATTCAACTCGTATAGGTATAAATAAGTCCAATATTTGTACAACAGTTGATTACTCGATTAACAGTTCATTCAAAATTGTAAACAAACCCACAAACAATAATTTTGTTACATGTTTATGAACGTAAATGCTTGCAGCTGGGCGACATTGGACATGAACTTATCGCCTATACTTACGGTCATCATTGAGGGAGACGCTGCTGCCCGTCTCCTGAAGGATATATAATATAAACTGATTTAGATAAATTGTACTTTTTATTTTCAAGTGCTAATTGCTGCATTGAAGCTAAATTAAATATTTATAAAATTACCGTTGGATGGATGGCGCACTGTGCCGCTATTGGCACTCAAAAATTAAAAAAAGTGACAAAATTCAGCGCTTACGGCAGCCTTCCCGGTAGCATAGCGGTCGGTGCAGCCGCCCGGATTGCGGAAGACCCAGGTTCGATTCCTGGCTGGGTCGGGTGGGCGTTTAATTTTTTCACTGTATTTTATAAATATTTTATTTAGATAAGATACAAAATATGAATACAGTGAAATTTATATATCGTTAATTGAACAAAATGTCCACAGAAATAAATTAATAACACAATATAACCTTAGAAATAAATTAATAACACTGTTAACATCCATTTTCGGTATTATTATTAGGCAATTGAAACAACTGATAGTGCCTGTATTCCGCTATACACCACAAATTTTTATTTTATTTATGATTTTTTCAAATATTATTATATAGGTTGTTAAAAGAACCTTTGATTATATACATGTCTGTATAATCGAAATGTGAAACCTACCTGACAAATTTCACGTTGGTAAACTTTAAAGTTACTAAGATTTGGTGATAGGCCAGTCAGTCGAGTCGGTAGGGTCAGCGACTAATTTAGTACCTTGTCATGATAACTTTATTAGTAGCTGGCCTATTAGATATTACATAGTTACATTATAGTTGGTCTCACAAAGTACTAAAGTGCTACAGCATGCGTGTAGGATTTAATTTGGATTTGGGAACTTAAGGAAAGGGATTTTTTTTTTTTAACAAAAACCTGTTTACAACTTTTAGTTGCGCATGAACACATAAAAATACAACATTGCTATTCAAAACAAATATTTTGTCTTACTTTTTTATTATATATTAATCATTTTTGTGAAAGTTAGTTTTCTTACACGATAAGTTAAAGGAAAATTTTGTACTGTCCACTCTACCATCCACCGTTTCTTTCCAATACTTAATTAATTAAAAACAATATTAAGTTAAGGTACCACTGAGTTTATACTTATTTGGTAACAAAAATAAAGTGTATCATTCACCTCTTTATAAAACTAACCAAACTGCATTTTTATTATGTATATTGTGATGCGATGGGTGACCAACTTGTGCTGGAGCCGGGCGATTGTGATGGTGGTTTCCATGTTCAAATCCTTGATGACTGAAACCGCCTGCACTAGGACCATGAAGTCCGTGATCACTTAATTCTTTACCACGATCATCCGAGCTTAATTCTTCAGTAACATCTAACTCACTTTGACCACTTGATTCATTTCGTTCCCTGACTTCATTTTTAAGCTCTTCGGAACTATAGTCGAGTTCTTCTTGACTATTTTTATTCTTCTCGTGACTATGATTATGTTCTTCGGCGCTATGACCATGATCCTCGTAGCTATGGCCGTGTCCATTGTGGCTATGGTCATGTTCTTCGTGGCTAGGACCATGTTCTCCTTGGCTGTGGTCATATCCTTCATGGCCATGGTCGTATTCCCCGTGGCTATGATCATGCTCTTCGTGGCTATGGCTGTGTCCTTCATGGCTATGATCATGATCTCCATGGCTATGGCCGTGTCCGTTATGGCTATGATCATGATCTCCGTGGCTATGGCCGTGTCCTTCATGGCTATGATCATGATCTTCGTGGCTATGGCCGTGTCCGTCATGGCTATGATCATGATCTTCGTGGCTATGGCCGTGTCCTTCATGGCTATGATCATGATCGTCGTGGCTATGGCCTTGTCCTTCATGGCTATGATCATGATCTTCGTGGCTATGGCCGTGTCCTTCATGGCTATGATCATGATCTTCATGGCTATGGCCGTGTCCTTCATGGCTATGATCGTGATCTTCGTGGCTGTGGCCTTGTCCTTCATGGCTATGATCATGATCTCCGTGGCTATGGCCGTTTCCTTCATGGCTATGATCATGATCTCCGTGGCTATGTCCGTGTTCTTCATGGCTATGATCATGATCTTCATGGCTATGGCCTTGTCCTTCATAGCTATGATCATGATCTTCGTGGCTATGGCCGTGTTCTTCATGGTCATGGTCAGGTTCCTCATGGCTATGATCATGTCCTTCATTGCTATTATCATGATCTTCGTGGGTATGTTCGTTTCCTTCATGACTATGATCATAATTATCGTGGCTATGGCCATGTCCTTCATGGCTATGGTAGTGTTCTTCATGACTATGGCCGTGTTCTACATGGCTTTGGACATGGTCATCATGGCTGTGATCACGACCTTCGTGGCTTTTGTCTTGCTCTTCGAGAATTTGGTCAGGAGTGTCAATATCGAGTTCTACTGTATTTTGCTTGACTATTGTGTTAAGTTCTTCTGCTGACTGCAGAATACTTTCATGTTTATCTAGATTTTCGTAGTGAACTTCCTGGTTATTATCATGTTCTTCGTCGCTTTGGTCGTGTCCATCGTGAACTTGATTAGAAGCTTCAAGCTCTAATTCTGCTGTAGCTTGCGCTTTCACAATACTGTTTACATCTATGGCTGACGGCTTGCCTGCATGTTAAGAAAGTACATTAATAAATTATAGAAAATCAATAAGAAAATATAAAAAAACAAATGTTTATCTAATAGCAGTAAGTCTCAATACTGCCCTAACTCCTACACCTCCCCATTGTAATCAAGTCATCGATACAATTGATGGGTATTTGCTTTACCCTCGGCCGTATTATGCAGCCGGGACCAACGGCTTTACGTGCTTTCCGAAGCACGGAGTAGCTGGAGATGATACATTTTTGGTCACCCATCCGATGACCAGCCTTTGCGAAAGTGGTTTAACCTCCGCACTGGCAGACCGGGCGCGTTAACCACTGCGCCATCAAGCTCGTCAAAACAAAACAAACAAGTGAATAAACAAGTTCAAATAACTAATATCGAATATTTGAGTAGGTATAGTAAATTTGGTAAACCATGTGCCGTATAGTCTTCATGACCAAGATGTTACGCTGGATCTACTTATTAAAAAAATCTTAATGAGACTTTTTATAAAATATGTGAAGGAAGAGCATGAAACAAGACCTTTTTATCTTCTTATACCTGTATAATAACAATGCCCTCATCTTACCATGGCATGTAGCAGCCACCACCAGCAATAGACAAGATATCTGAAACAAACGGAATATATGGAATGATCAATTGTTTATTACATAATTAGATTAAACTTGAATAAAACATTTTCTTTTAACGTTATTTACTTACAATTATAACTAATTACTTATCAAAGTTTTTACAACACGCAATAACTACTTTATCTAATGTAGTGGCACTTTTTGCCTTTAATCATTATAAATATGGGACAGCAACTGATTTTTGACTTTATCAACAACTGAATACAGACCACTTGCTTCTTAGCTGTCACCTAGTTACATTTCAATAAAATTCTATATTATTTTTTGGCGTTACGAAATTGGTGTTAGACATTGGTACCATTACGATACTTACACCCGTTTGCACTGAACCTATAAATCGCTTAAGTCTATGCCTAACTACTACTTGGTCACGTTAACTCGGCACCTGAGTGTAAGCGACGTTTTCGAGCCAGGTGCCGAGTTAACTTGACCGGGTAGTAGTTAAGCCAAGACTTGGGAGATTCATAAGTTTAGTGCAGACGTGTGTAAGTTAAATAACATTATTCTCGTTTTCATTGACGTACTTCATTGCTGGATTACAACTCGCACTAGTTAGTTACTCAGACTCAGATGTATTTATCAGAAACTTACCTTGATCAACATTTTCGTTTCAATCGCGATATTAGGTGACTAGTTATCGAGAGTAACGAAACACTTTTATTTATAAGCATCGTTATCAGATACTCGATACTCGGGCAAACCCATCATCTTAACTGATAAGTCGGACAACAAATTAGAAAATCTTGTTTTAAGTCTAGTGGCTGTAACGCCAAATGGTAGATAACTAAAACCGTGGAGGACAGAGTTCAAAACCGAGTTTTATTTGGCATTTGATCACGTTAACAAAAAGAGAATTTTATGCCAACATTAAAATTCTCCACGTTTGTCACTAGGAGGCGCTGCTTTGATGCCATAGAAATTGCCGATTTCGTTAACGTGATTGAATGGCAAATAAAACTCGACACTCGGAACACAGAGAACATTCAGAACTCGCGAACTCAGGAGTCATACGTGGCACTGATGTTGATTAGTAGGTAGGATAGTTTGACTCTGAAGACATACACCTATGGCTCCCGCACGGAGGCCTTCTGTGGATCTGAGCTGACCTTGCGCCTAATGATAGGCCAATCCCCGTGAACTCCAGACCCTCGACAACTTATTGTTTATTATAATTGCACCATAAACATAGGAATTGTGAAATATTCCATTATAAGTTTGTGGTACACAGAGGTCAAACTGATTTACTGTTATCAATAACAGTAGCTATAACCGGTCTTGTGCTAAGCAACAGAGTGCCTAGATGAGTTTTGTTTACTATCCGTATTCATTCGATTACGTTTACGAAAACGAAAATTTGTACGGCATTTTTGCTCTTCTCGTATGTCGCCAGGAGGCGCTGCTTCAACGCCATACTAACTTTTTGTTAACGTGTATGAATGTGAAATAAAACTCACACTAAGCACCCATGTAATGTAACAAACAAGTCACTCGATCAAAAGCCTCACTAAGATCTACGCTTACACTATCTGACATTCCTAATGGCACTATATATAACAAAATAACTGGTGGAAAGTTGTAGCTCCTTCAGATTGGGAGGACATTTTCCAACATGTGACGCTGTCAAAGAAAGGGACAAAGGAAACGCCTATGCTGAGTTTCTTGCTCTGTAAACTTTAGACCGATGCGATGGCATAGTGACATTCTGATCATTGTATTCTCAATTGAATTTGTTAAGATTTTTAAATTCACAAATAACTCTATGGAATGGTTTTGGGGGCGGCGAGGAACGTAAAGGGTCCCTCAAGCCGTGTGAAACGAATCACCTTCGGAGGTTATCTAGAGGGAACGGCATCGCGCACTAGTGCGCGTCCCCGTGCCCTACTAGATTCTCCGAAGGGTTCGGATCGGATCGGGGTATGAAATGGTGGTAAGACCACCGGTCACCCAGATTTCCCGGTCGATTTCCAGCGGGGTGTATAATATGTTTGTACTCGATTTGGTTGCTGTTAAGGATCGATTTAAGATCGCCTGGCTAGCTTCAACCATTTTATCTACAGTATATAGTCATCATAACATCAATATTAAAGGCATTGTTGTGTTCCGGAGAGTTAGGGATAAGCTAGCTGATTGCTTAGTAGTTTAGTAGTCAACATGACATGAGATCAAGGCCAAGGGCTTACCCGTGAGGAATAAAATAAAAACTTACTACTATGAAACGCCACGTATGAAAAATAGGCGTTTGCTAGTTTTGTGTTCACCGAACAGTTTGAGATTTCAGGGTAATTTTTCAGATCATTTTAAATCTGATAGAGTAGAGCAATAAATCTAGACACCAGCGGTGGGCTCATGGCTATCAAAGTTTAAGGGTTTAAGGTTCATCAGTGCCGTATGACATTATTTATTTTCAGTAGGTACAAGATTTGCTAAATTAGTAAGCCTTATTTGATTGTTGGTATTTGATGCAAATTGTCATTTGAATGATTGAATACATTCACTATGAAACTAAGAATGTGTACTTATAGGAATACCCCACTTCATCTCGATTTGATAATAGATAACTGTTAGTTTGTTTATCTTCTTCGATAGAACACGCGTTATAATTTAGACCATTCAGACTTGCCTGGCGACACAAACCAAAGTCTAATCTAAAGGAAAATTTACACCAAAACGCAAATTTACTAGTGCGGATTATGTATTTTTCGAATTTATAACGAACATAAGGTGAAAATAAAATTTAAAAAAAAATTACACACAGACATAATAGCCTCAAACGTGTTTTAGTATGGCTAAGAGGAAGGAATACAATGAGCATGAATCGCCAGCGTGAGAATAGGCTTCGTGGTCAGAATACATTTACAAAATTTAAAAAAAAAATAACATTCATGTTACTAACGTTTATTAAATGACATAGAGTATCGCAAATTTTGTAGTTAATATTTACATCACCTGACCAAATCTACTATGAACTGCCGCTAACCATTTCTGCAGAAGAACGAAACGGTTGTAGAATTTTGGTTGTATTTATTGACTATGGAGACATCACCGGAGTCGTTGAGTTACCGCTTAGTGAACGCCCTTGCCGCCGTAACCGCCGAGGCCGATGCCTCCGAGTCCGCCCAGGCCGTAGCCTCCTCCGAGCCCGTAGCCGCCCAGGCCGATGCCTCCGGCGGCGACGAGGCCTCCGCCGACCAGCAGGGAACCCTCAGCAGTCCTGGCAACCGAGTCAGCTACAGCCTGTGCTTGGGCGGCGCTGTTGGCTACAGCGGCGGCTTGGGCCCTCGCAGCGTTGGCGATGCGAGCCGCTTCGACCAGACGCGTGTTAGCGATGGCGACGGCTTGGACGCGGGCGGCATTGGCGAGGCGCTCGGCTTCGACGGCGCGGGCGACCTCAGCGGCGCTGGCGAGTGCGGCGCGCCTGGCCGCTTCGACGGCCCTCGCGTTCTCATAGGCAGCAGCTTGAGCCCTCTGAATGTTGGCCACGCGGGCGGCGTCGAGAGCCTGTGCGTTGTTGATGGCGTTGACCTGGCCGGCTCTGGCAGCGGCTTCAGTCACGCGGGCGCCCTGGATGGCGGCGGCGGCGGAGTTAGCGATCTGAGCAGCCTGCACCGCCTGTGCGTTTTGAATGGCACTGAGCTGAGCGGCACCCACGGAGCCGGCGTTGTTGATTGCTAAGGAGCTGCCGATGCCGGGGCCAGCAGCGACGAGGGCGGGACCGCCCACTAGGCCGTTGCCGATCAGGCCGTTGCCGATCAGGCCGGGGCCTCCGATAAGACCAAGGCCGGAGCCGCCTCCGATGAGGCCCACACCGTGGCCGCCGCCGACGAGGCCGATGGGGGAAGCCACCACACCACCGTAGCCGCTTTGCTCCGCACGGGAGTCTGCGGGCTTAGTTTCTGCTACTCCTGATAAACAGATCCATATTTGTAATCAAATTCTTAAGCTAAACAACACATTATTTATTAGTTTAGTGACTATAATTACCTTCTCCCACTACTTCATACGCTACCGCGATGACAAAAAGAATCTGAAAGAAATATGAAGCAATTATAATGATAACATATGAACTCAACTATTTAAATTAATTAGAAATAAAAAAAAATATATAGAGATTGTTAAAACTAATCAAATAATTTCTTATATTTCTATTATTTTGAAGTTGACCACTCATCCCATGATATCATGGGATAACACTCACCGTAAGTCGAGACATGTTTATATTTAATTGATATTTTTGGTGCTCGTTGCTATACGACACTAGATCACGCAGTGCGATGCAATTATAATGCATTACACAAAAATGCGTGCACTTTTATACTACCGCTGAAAAATTATTAACATCGCATTAACAATGCTAAGCAGGCCGTCGATGCCGCCCTATTTGAATACGATTAGGTTTCAGTAAAAACTAATCGTCGGCGAGCGTTGGTTGCAAATCGTACGTTTGTTTGCAAGAGATATCAGACCATATCGGATGCGCCTGCGCCACACACCGCTAGAAATCGCCTAGCCTGTGAGCATTCAATTAATACTCATTACCATCCGAATCTGAAGTAGGTTGGATGTAAGGACGGCCGGACTTGCATCAGCTTCCCTGTGAGCTGGCTTTTATTTGAATTCCGTGCGGAAATTTGGGCATCTTGTAAAGCACCAAAATATCAATCTCTATCACATGTATTTAATTTGGAGTTTTGATATTTAGATTTTGTTTATTCCGAATAGTTACAATAACATTTTCTATTTTAAATAGGATTCATGATTTTTATTTACAGATACACTACACGGTGGAGGGAGACCTTGTACAAAGAAGATGCTGAGAAAAACTTGCTATTAGTAAAGTTGCTATTGCTCTTAAGCAAGGGTGAAATTATTATTGATTATAGTCTTATAATAATTAGACTATAATAATTTTATCTAACCGGACCATCTCATTTACACGGAATCTCGGAACAGTTTGGAATACAGCTAGTTAACAGAAACAGCTGGGAATAATACTAGACTATTATTGTGTTGATAGCACAATAACAACAATAATATTTAAAAAAAAGTAATTATAGCCTTTGACCCTAGAAAACCGTGTATCGGTAGTCTGATTTTGGACAATGAGGAAAATGTGAGAATCAGCCTACTGACACACGATTGTGGACGTCACAAATTAGAATAATCGAGGCCCAATGTATGATCAGTCACTATGGCTTGTGAAACCACCAAGTTTCCATCCTTCCATAAACATGGTTACGCTCTCTAAAGACCCTAGATTCTTTCAAAGGGAAAAAAGTATTTGTGCTTTGAAACCACTTAATAAACGGATTTACCTACTTGCGTTTATTTTTATTTTGAGGCGATGGTCGTTTTTTATATATTTATTATTTTATTTTATTATATTTGTAACTTGCGTACCGTCCTTTTATTTTAATTGGGTGCGTCCCTGTATGCGAGCTTACTGTATCTTTTAGTCTGAAAACTTTAGAAAACAATATTTTTTTATTATGTTTATGCCTAAGCTCTAAGACACATCAGTCTCGGAGAAAAAAGAGACAAGGAGCACGTTGATATACCTGCGAGACTGGTATGATTAGCTCGTAATCACACGCTCTACAACGTGTAACAGAAAGGTGTGGTCAAAACGAAAAGACTTAAACTGTATCCGATCTAGATCTTGTGTGTGTTGTTACTGAGACATAATTATTATTTACAAAAACACAATGTTGAAAAAATTTCCACGAGCAGGATTTGAACCTGCACCCTTCTGACATACCGGGTCAGGTGCTCTTCCAATTGAGCTATCGTGGTTCTAACCTGCCCGACGAAATTATTCAACACTATTTACTTTTTTACTTTGAAAGCCAAAGGCGCCAATTCAATGTCAACAACTACTGTCATTAACATCGCAACAAAATTTGCGTTAAAATTATATAAACAAAACAAAAACATTTCATAATTATTAACTTTATTTTGTCATGTAATTGTAAATTAAATATTTATATTAGTGAAGTCATGCGCGTCAGCCGCGCATAAGCAGGCAGCAGTGATCATAAATGTAAGTACATAGATGTTACTAACCACTAGGGTTGTGAATTGTTTATTTTGATGTGACGTTACGATTGAAAAAAAAAAATGCATAACAATTAAAGTTAATAATTATGTCTTTAGTAACACTACATACAAGATCTAGATCGGATACACTATGGATCTTTTCATTTTGACCACACATTTCTGTTACACGTTGTTTATGCTATAATAGTATGTGCCCTCACAAAATAAGGTACCTAAGACTCCAGAAGGTAAGCGTCCAAACGCGCTAGAGCAATGCACACATAAACAACCTCACACGGACCCGGAATCTCGCTACAGCTGCGCTCGGGCTGGTTCGACATGGGGATCGGGCGGGGTTTGATCCTCTAAATGCCACTACATATTTACAGAATACACTAAACATGCCCACTAGTTTAGCCCCAAGACACCGTACTTGCAGAACAAGGGTACGACGAACCGATTCACACGCGCTCTACACCAGGTACAGACATGTACCTCGGCGCTTCTCTCCTCCACCACGGCCCGGTCAACCCGAGCCGAGGTCCGAGCCTTTAGAGGCGCCCTCGGGTTGTTCCGCTCCCCGACCCGATCCGAACCCTTCGGAGAATCTGTAGGGCACAGGGACACGCGTTAGTGCGTGATGCCGTTCCTTCTAGAAAACCTCTGAAGGTGATTCGTTTTCCGCGGCTTGAGGAATCCATTAAGTTTCTCGCCGCGCCGGTCTGAGGCAAACAGCAATCGCTCTCCAAAAAAAAAAGGTTCGGCATGATCCGTGATTCCATGTCCGTGAGAGGGTCAACGTGTGCTTTACTCGTGCACGGTATGTAATAAGCTTTCCTTCTGGGGTCTCTTTATTTTGTGGTGCCCTGTAGGAGTATATTACGATAATTGATAGATTGATTGGTAAGATATATAACCGATAACCGATAAGAACCGTGAAGAAAATTACATTGATGAATTATTAACAATTGGAACTGTTTTCATGATGTTTTGAGAAGAAATCTACTTAAAACATGGCGTAAACATCAATTATCATTCTCGTTTTGGTAACGTGATCGAATAGAGAAGACCTTGCACTAGGCACCCTGTGGTGATGTAATGTACAAACACAAGCTTTATATTAGAAATTTATTTTAGAATATGTTTCGCTCTTTGCACTCCCACAGACGTTTTAGATTTTGAATGGCTTTCATTACGAGCATACTTTTTTTCACTTGGGAAGTTGACTGGGTTTTGATACTGCTATTTCAAAACTTCCACACTCTTGTGTCAGTAAGTGGCCCGAATTTGACAGATTTTCTATAGACCTCTTCATAATCAGGCATTTGACATAATTATGTTAATGAATTAGCAAACTTTAGGCACAGATAGACTTCAATGCCTCACCGAAAATTTAAAAGGCTCATTAGTCGGACAGTGTGTAGTACCTACCGATTTTCGAATTTGCAATTTGCATTCCAATCAGTTCCTTTAGAAACGCAATCGATTTGCATGATATTACATTAGCTAAGTTAGACTCGTACAATGCAGTAGGAGCACTTTTCATGAATCCCAAGCAGGCTTTATGTAATCCCTACCCGACTGCTTCGCCCAAAACCACATGTCAAACGGCCACGTTACGTTCGTCGTTATATACGTTTCGTGCAAGTAGGGCTGCCAGGTGAATGACTTTAAAAGGACATGTCCGGTTTTTGAAGTTCATGTCCGACCAATATTTGACGTGTCCAGTCTGTCCGGCTTTTGTCTATTTGTCTGTATAAGCGTGCGAGTTAACGGGCAAAACGCTCTAATAAGTTTGCCAAATGATAGTCTTTTTTTATTATGAAAATTAATTTTAGCATTAAAAAAGGATGTTCGGCTTTTAGGGCCAAAAGTACGGCTAAATGTTGCGTCGAATCCGGCTTTTGAATTTTAGGGTCTGGTAACCCTAGTTGCAAGTAGTTGCCAGGTTGCCATCAAATAGAAAAAAAATTGGAACGAAATAACTTGACGCCCCGCTCTGCCCCACGCTTGCGTGTCATTGGTATTCGCTTATTGGGCAATTGGTTTAACAAATTGCTTACTTACTATCAATTTGTGTTGCTCTGCAACAAAAAATTTCATCAGCCAACTAGTGTTTTTAATCAGAATAATAATTGGCATGTGTTTACTCTTCCATTTAACAATGGAACGTCTTTATTGAGCGTGACACATTAATTATCGTTTGACATAATCCTAATAGGTGAACACCTAACCACAGGTTAAATAATAGTTACACCTAACTTTATTGTCTTGGGTGCATCATACTTGAATAACCATGGTTTACCGAATGCCTAGACCGAGTTTTATATAATGGTAATATATAAAATCACCCTGAATCCAAAGAAGGCTTTTCGTAGCCCAATCCCGCTCATATGATACAGACGTTAAAAGCTATTTGGTCAACGATTTGGCTAACGAATGGTACGATCTCCCCATGTGTCCATTCATGAGGGAACTCCAGGCAGGGTGCCTAGTGTGATTCTTTTTCGAAAATCGAAAAAGAAAATTTATATGGCATTGAAATAGGTACCGCCGCGCCGCCTGGTGGAAAACGAGAAAAGTTTAACATTTAATTATAAAAACGAGATTTTGTATTAAGAAAATCTCTTTTTCGTTAACGTAATCGAATGTCAAATTAAACTCACGCTATGAACAGGATGCCTAGTAGGTAGTAGGGTGCCTAGTGGCCAGGTGGGTACTACCCACTACTGGGCTCTTATAGGTTGATGATAATGATTTGTGCGCCATCAAAGAGGCTGCTACAAAATGGTTACGTAAGTATTTAAGAATACCATATAAGCATCTTAAATTACCTACCAATCGGGATAAAGAACAATCAATTAGTGCCCGGATACCAAGACTCCGGATGTTACGACCTAGTACGCTTTCCTAGTAATTAGGTTTAACATAACGGTAGGGTGTAAAGAAACTTGCAGGTAGAAGTCGGGCCCTTCGCGTGTTCAGAAGTAATTACCATAAGAATTAAACATTAACTTGAAGAATGAGCAGGGCATCTCATTGTAGTTAATTTAGCTTTAGGAAAACGCTTGATCTTTGCAGCTATCAACAACACCGGGGGCTTGCCATGAGCTCTATAAAAATGCTTTATTGCAGTTGTGAAAAGGAGACGCGTGTTACGGCGTCTATACATCAAGCGTCTCGTTTTCACAACCGCTTTAAGCCGATAAGCCGAACCCAGGACCCCGGAATACACCACACGGTAAGAATTATCTATTACCTACTATTATTTTTAACTTTATGCACAGAATACCTTATAAGATTTCAATTTCAATTCTATTGAAAAATACAAATAAAATAATAATAACAATAAAAACAAAATTTTACCAGTACCTACAATATTTAATTTCCTATTATTTATATTCAAAAAACTCTTGCAAATTGTGAAAAGATTTGGCTATAATTTTTATTAATGTTGTATAAAACAGTGATTCCTTCTTTATTTCTTTAATATAATTAGGTAGTTTACAGTGGAAGCTGCCAGATTTGACAATTTCAAATGGTGCAATCAATTTGTTACTATCTCGCAGGTTGTGAGTTCGGGTTTAGTCATTTGAATATGAGAATAAGTTTAGATTCTTCTTACAAATTTGCCCAAGATGCAGTCGAACCATGCATAAATGTAAGGCTACGGAAAATAACAGAGTTTGTGAGCAATGACAATGACTGAGCCATAGACTCTTTTGACTCTAATCTGTACTCTGCTTGGATAGTTAACCCTGTTAACCCTGTATACTGTGTTTTTTGTTAAAGGGCTAATAATAGTAGATTGTACACCAAGGGGATAAAGCACTGTATTATGTCACGGGTGCGATATTGAATCCTGAGCGTAACGAAGGACTCCAGATTTAAGTCCCGAGCGTACCGAGGGGGATTTGAGTTGATTCCCGAGCGAGGAATTAAAATGGAGTCCTGAGAGCAGTGAAGGATTTAAGCGCGCCCAAGGCAAAATCAGTTTTATCCCTGAGGAGTATACTCTACTTTTCTCACCTTTTGCGAGACAATAAAAACCAAGGCTACTAGAAAATCACTTTCGTCACTCGACATTTTCTTAATGTTTTATTCTATCTTCTTGTGCAGTTTTGTCTGATACTGATTGTACCGTATTGAAATACTCGCGGCTTTTGTTTTAAGTATTGATTTTTTTTCGTTCGGCTTGCCGTGGCGTGGCCAGCTCGATTTTCGAATAAGTTCGATTTTCAAATAAATGAGGCGCGGCGCGCGCCGCCGTCCACCTCCTCGCCGTCGGCCACCAGCAGCTGCAGCAGCCGCGCGCCGCGCGATTTTGACGAAATTAGACTTTAAATGCATAACAATAAGAACTAAGAGAAGTGAGAATCACATTACTGCCCGGCGGGTTATAATGAAATTCAGTACAACATTACACCCCGGCAAAAGACAAGGGCTATAATGATTTACTTTGAGTAAGGTTTGCATGATATATAATGAGGCATTGTCGAGCAGGTCGTGTGAAAATGTACTTATTATTATTATTATTCTCTTTAAGTATATTATTTTTTTATTATTTTTTTTTCTCATATAAATTTACAATTTGAAATAAATAAAACATTTAAAAATATAAAAATAGGGATCCGCCGGCATCGGGACTAGAGTCCAAGCTACCGGTGGTTAGGGCTCCAGAGACAGGAACCTTTTCACAATGCGTGCCGTATCGAGGCGAACTGCCTTCTGAATCAGGCCCTTTATCCAGCCACCTAACGAGAGCCTCATTATTATTATTATTAATTGGATTGACTTTTTTCTTTGAACAAGCGTTACACAAGCTGGTAGACTAACATGAGATCTGACCCTTAAATGCATGATTTTTTGTTTATCATAAAAAGCTTTTTTAAAGGATACTATGTGATTCCAACACTTCGAAAAAAAACAAAAATGATGCCTAAGTATGTACTTTTTTAATAAAAAAATACGAAAAAATCTTGAAAAATGCTCTCCTTAATAATTTATTTTCATTTTATTTATTTCATATTATTTTTTCCCTTTATATTTTTTTTAATAATTACGAATCTGTTTCAATTTACATCATTCAAATAGAACATACAGAAGTATTAATATTTATTTTTTCAAAAAAGGTTACATTCTCACATCCGGTTTCCGTCAAAACTTCCTTGTCTATGATGTTAAATTTAAGAAAAATTTAATATTATAATATTTAAAAAAAAACATGTTTTAATTACAGAGTATATTCTAAATATTTATTTTAATATAAATATAATAGTATGTTAAATATATTTTAATTTTTATCACATCATATATGTATTGTTGCCTAAAGGCAACACTATGCAATTAAGGGTAAGCAGTATAATTGCTTCCATTAGCGAAACGGTAAGAAAATTCAGAGTCAAGGGTCAATAATGAAATAAAAAAGGATTTTTTTAATTTTAACATAATTTATTTACAATAAATATAGAAGATAATATAAACAATTAATTTTTAACAGTCTTCTTTTGCTATTACGGGCAGAGGGTAGAAAGCATCATTGTGTGGGTTCCTGAAACATATTTTTTTGTTATAAGTAGCTCTGTATTAGATCTCTTAACTATTAAAAGTGAAAGCTAACCAACTTCCTCAAGGCCTAGATGGGTGACCTATAAAAATCTCGAGCCGTGCTTTAAAACGTTGAGAATATGTATGTATTGTTTACAAACAAATATTATATTTTATTTGTTTATAAAACAGAGCCTCGGACCGGATATTCAGAGAAAATACTCACTGGATAGACTAATTTATAATTACTTAGATACACTTATAAAAGGAACAAGCAATGCAAATAAATTATTGCATAAGAAAAGAGAGAAATACTCACTGGTAAACGTTCATGCTAGACCCAACGATGGCGACTCCTGGTGGGGGCGGGGGCGGGAGTACCCTGACTGGGGGCGGCGGTACCACGTACACTGGCGGTGGGGGCGGTGGCGCCACGAAAGTCGGTGGTGGCATCACCACATCACGCGGCAACAGGACGGTGCGTTCCCTCGCCACCACGGCCTTGGACGGCAGGAGAGAAGCCAGCAGGTTCCCGACAGCTGAGACTTTATTTTTGGCAGCGGCGTGAGAGGTGCTGATCAGATCTGTCAGCCGGCCAAAGACGTTGGACAACCTTGGCGGTTGCAGTACCACGGTGGGCTCCGATATCGCGACCTGTTGGAGGGCAAAGTTTTGTACAAAGCCTCAAGGGTGATAAATCGATAACGTCTCCATAAGTGGTTCGGTACAATATAGGAAAATTCACAAAATAAGGCCATCGACACATGATCATGGATTTTTTAGAATAGAAGAATCGATGCCTAGGACTGTAGTTAATGAAGATAACGTTGAAAGTAGCCTGAGCCCCAGACCCATAAACATAGTAAGTCGTTGATCACTAAACCAACCAAAATAAGCTAACACGAGCTTGCCAACTTCTAGCATACCTAGCTCTATTATATGACATGGTACTAAAGTGTTAGGGCCTTCGGATGCTGGCTCTTCCAGTTCCAAAGATTCATGCATATATGTAAGACTTTTTTTGTATAAGATAAAATGACTATTGATACATTTTACTACAACGCATACACCTGGGCTAGGGGCCAGCCCGGTTTTGCGACTCTCCTCTTCCCTCTTTCAGCCACGAAGAGCTCGACGAGGGGAGAGGAGTTCTACCCACTAAAAAACCTAGCACCATCCTTTGTTTACCACGGGGATGGCTCTACTACGGAAAGATGATAGGACCACGAAAAGCGAAGGTTCCCCACGCAACGGCCCACCCATAAGGAGAGACACTGTATTATTTTGGGCGATCCCCAGACTCCCATGTAAGGCTTACTGTAGTGTTCTTATGCAATAAAACAATATAAACATATCACTTACCCTGACACCAGGCTCAGGTAGAACAACTCCAACTTTAGAGTGGAGGGCGGCGGCTCCTGCAGCCAGCGCGCCCTTTGCCGCCAAGCCCTTTGCAGCCAGCAGACCGGCCCCCTTCACCAGAGCCTTTGCACCTAACACTGCAGCACCTTTTAAAAAAATAACATTTCCTATGTTATACCTTTAGAACGTGTTTGTTTTTAATTCCAAAACGAGGAAGACCTTGGCCTTCATAGCAAGTGACAATAAAAACGAAGGTAAAAGCGCTCTTCACCCAGCTGGCTGTCATGTCAGAACGGCACTTAACAATTATTTGAGAATTTTGCTGATTTCCTTAAGCGGCTTTTTGTGGGAGCGTCACCAGACTTTTTTTGGGACAAATGATATTGTTATTGTCTTGTACTTAGTTCAAGTCATACCACCACCAACCTAATTGAGTGCCTCTGGAAATCGAACCCGCTGTCTCTAAATCTAATACCGGTGGCTTAACCACTAGACCACAGTAGCGATTTAATAAGTGTTTTTCAATACAACAAAATACATATGCTCAATTTCTTTAACGTTAACTATACCCGCCTCTGTGGTCTAGTGGTTAAGACCACCGGTTTCAGACCCAGAGGTCCCGGGTTCGATTCCCAGTGGGGGGCACATGTTTGTGTACTCTGTTTGGTTGGTAGTAGGGCTTGTTTGTCCGCCTGGCTACCTACCACCATCTTATCTAAATATGTCGCCATAACATCATTGTTTGTAGCATTGTTGTGTTCCGGCAGCTAGATATTAGAAAGCCAGCGCCTCGGTAGTTGAGGATCCCGGGTAAGGTGTGCTTCCACCATTAACCATTAACCATAAGATATTTTTAAAAAAACGTGATCGATTGTCAATTAAAACTTGGAATAGGCCCCCTGATCGCTATAGCTAGTGCTTAGTAGCTACTAAGCACTAGCTATAGCGATCAGGGGGCCAGCTGTATAGGATGGGTTACCTTTGATGAGAGCCCCCTTAGCGACCACCGCAGCGGCGCCGGCGCCGACTGCCGCAGCTTTCGCAGCCAGCAGCGGGGTGCCAAACGCTGGTGGCACCAGGCAGGAGAAGCACGCCAGCTAGATATAACAACAATGGGTCAGGTAAAGAAGAAATTTGCCAAATCATTTCTATGTCGCACCACCAAAAAGTATAATGCTATCCCAGAAAACGTTTGCCTCTTTCCTCCAACATGGAGTCCTATATCGAAGTGTAAAGAAGCAAGGTAAGGTCAGCAAGTGAGATACAAGCTTGCTCCACTACCTGTCCTAGGGACATCTAGACTCTTTGCATTTGAGCAGTGCTTTTGGTTAGATAAGACCTTAACAACAGGAGGTTGGGTCCGTACCTAAATAAGTTCCAAAATGATTGCTTTATGCAGGATGGATTGTTTGATAAGGATTTAATGTATCTAATATCTACATTAGATAAGTTTAGTTAAGTTAATATACCTACATGCATGTTTTTGTACTTTCTTTTTTATATTTTGTTTTATGTAATGTCGAAGTTAATAATATTTGCGTCTCTACAGTTATGCTAATAATAAAGTATCTATATATTTTACTTCGCATCTAAGTTCATTTTAGTCTGTACACGTGGATTACGTGGCGGGATGTGTTACCATTTATAGTACATAAGTCTATTGATAAGTCAATTTATTTAACACATTTGTTTGTAATCTCTAAAATAAATAAATAAATAAATAAGTATAAGATATGGAAGTAAGCACGTATTGAAACATATACTGTCTCTTATGTATTAGGTACATTATTATAATTGCTTAACTATCAAACATAACATCTAAATTATAGAGATGTTGGATTCTTTGGAGTTCGAGATTTGTTTGCCATTAGTTAATGTAAACGAGAATATGTATGAGAAAATTTTCATTCTCCTCATTTTTCTCCAGGAGGCACGTCAGTTCCATACGAAAATCTAGTTTTCGTTAACGTGATCGAATGGCAGAAAAAAATTGTACTACGCACTCAGGTTGTATAGCGGTAATGGTTGACATAATAAGTGTCAAGTTGAGATCATCCATCACTCATCACAGTCATCACAAAATAAATCATCGTCAACCTGACCTCGTGGTCATTGGCCTCTGCGCATGCGAAAATTACTACAAAAAAACTTAAAACCAGTTGGGTCTTGGGTATAGATTATTAAATGGCAGTACAGTTAGCCAGGTGCACGATACGTAACTAAGAACAGACAGTTGGGGAGACAAGTGTAAGTTGAGTTTAGAAATAATTTTCTTTTGGTTCCTAAAGTTTACGCGAAAGATACACAACAAACTGTCAATATAAAATATTATATTAAATGAAACGCGAGTAAATTCGTTAAAAAACATAAAAAACATGAATACGCTCCGCCTGAATGAAAGCCAACCGTAGCTTTATAGACGAAGGGTTTGGGGAAGAATTTTATTCATTATTAATCAAATAATTAAAAACTTAGCGAATGTAAAAACGCACAAAAATATTGTATACCTATATATATATCAAAAGTTGTCGACGTTTTGTCTTTATGATAGTTTGGTCACAGAGTATGGTTTGGCGCCGTTTGCGCATAGCCAAAATTATGGACGACACTATAGAAAGCAATTTTCATTGTTTGTTTGATGATCATGATAGAATGTTAAATAATAAATTATATTTACCTACCTTGAATTTCAGTAAAAACTGAAATCTCAGATCTTTTGCGAACTTCTTCAGAGTATTTAAATAGTGAGTAAGTGAGTAACGCATAACAATGTATGAGCACATAAATAAATTAACTACTATTAATTCACAATAACATTCATTTAAAAACACAATTAAAACAGAACAATAACAACAACGCAAACTGACTCCATACCTTCCCGCCAAGATGATTTTAATAAATCCTCTTTACTCGATTTCTTAAAGAAATTTATTGAACCGCTTTTTTAATGAAACTTTTCATCTTATTGTGTTAACCATGCACGTAGCCTTTGAGTACAAAGTCTGATAGTTTAGGACCAGATAGGTAATAATTTGTGATGGTGAAATCAAAATTAAAATAATAATATAAACAACGTCAACTTACCGACAGAATAACTAACTTGACCTCCATGTTGTCACTGATAAGACGAAACTGTGTCAACCTTCAAGGCGAAGGGCATTCTTATATCTAAAGGGCCCATTGCGACACCCAACATGCAACTAGCTTAATTGTAACTAACGACTACATATTTAAACAATAATCAACTCTATTTACGTGTGACGTAAAAATTTTAATTAGATTAGCAATGATTCATTTGACACATTCCCGAAATTTTGAAATTTGCAAGCCGTTTCGATTAGTTCATAGGATAATTACATCGTCGTTAGTTGATTGAACTTGCTCACTGTCTGTACTGTGATAATACGGTGAACTCGTAAAGTACCTAAGAAATAGCTATAATTTAAATGTCGAAAGGTATTTAAGTAGTGACAACATTTGATAGACATGTGATACTTGAAAATGATTGCTTCGATTCCTTTATTTTGTGCTTTTGGAAGACATCTTGCCTTTTTTTTCTTACGGGTCCGAGTGATACGGCCTTCATCTCACCTGATGTTAAGAAATGGTAAGGCCGAAGGTGGATGCGAAACTGTTAAACCTGTATTTCTTTATCTTATCGCTTGCTGCTGCAGCACAAAAATGCTACAAACATTGATGTTATGGCGACATTTTCAGATAACATGGTAGTAGCTAGCCAGTGCGGCAAACAAGCCCTACCAAAAACCAAACCGGTCAAAGCTGGGAATCAACTGACCTCTGGTTCTGAGACCGTCGTCTTAACCACTAGTCCATAAAGGCGGTTAAATATAATCTCGGTTGTTTTCGTGAGATGATAGTTGTTAAAGTCCATCAACCCATAGGCCGATATGAAAACAATGCAATTTATTAATTTTAGACGTCATGTTTCATTGTAACATTTGCTGCTTAAGAACTACACAATCGATATCTAAATAGAAATAGTGTTAGTTTTATTTTTCAACACGTCCGGGTTCGATTCCCGAGCTGAGTACAAGTTTTTTTTAAATGTATGAATGCAGTTTTTCTTGTTACTAAAATCGACGACATGGTTCCTGAGAACAGATCTTCGTATGTCTTATAGTTTCAGACTTTCCCATACTGACCGATCTAAATGTTACACTCTGTATATACATATACTATACAAGAATTGCTGGTGTATAGGTTTTCATATGTGACATATTGTGCCATTTGACTTTTAAAGGTCATTTTGATATGTCAAATGTCTTCTAACGAGTGTTTACTGCATTTATTATATAGATAGAAAATTATGATAATACCTGACCCATTTTTTTTCAGAATATAAAGTTAAGATTGCTTGTTACTAAGGTGAGATGTCAAATGTTACATATCATATGCGACTGCTGTAAGCCTTGCTCGTTTTTTTTTTTGTATAATAGGTCCTGCTTTTTTGAAGAATAGCACGCACAAGATTGGGCCAACGCTAGCTGGCTCGATGCGGATCTAATCTTATGAAAACAACCGCACACTACATAGGGTAGTCGTAGCTGGACACAAACCAGTAATCAAAAGTTTTTTATTATAATAATTAAAGATAGCAACATTTAAATAAATTACACCTGCTTTCTAGCTGTCAACCAGTAACATTTCAATGAAATTCTATAGCATACTGACCGGCGGACTTCGTACCGCTTTGACAGTTTCCATGGCAACAAAACAAACAAATCATTCGTCCGCTTAAGAACACCCGTATCCCATGATGGACCCCTATAGCAGCGCCAACTACCGGGTCCAATTGTAAATCTAAACCATTCTCGAATCCACTTGAACACATACAAAAAATGTCGTCGATCAAAAATCGGTCCAGCCGTTTTGAAGGAGTTCAATTACATACACACACACGCACAGAAGATTTATATATAAAGATATGTTATATGTTGATGTATATATGTCATTTTTTGGCGACGCCGACGCAAACTGTGTCGGACGCTGTGCTTAAAGTGTTGAACCCTGGTGCCACTGCCCTACACATCTTCACAGCGTATGATACACATAGTCTCCTTTTTTTAAGGATATTAATTATAAGTGTTTTTTTATATATTTTAGCGTTTTATTAACGCTTAAATATACTTAAGTAAAATTTAAACACTGAAAAAAGACGACAACCTCAGGCGGGAATCGAACCACGCACCTTCCGCATTCCGGGCGGCTGCCTTAACCACTTGGCTACCGAGGTCTGGCTTTCACCCGTCGAAATTTTTCAGTGCTTGATGCTTATGTTTTTTAGTCAACATTGCTTCATCAATCTTAGAAGTTTTCACCTCTGAGATCCGAAAGAAATATTTTTACAAATATTTGAACATTCGGTTAAGATGAAGCTGCGTTATAGATAAGTGTTTTTTATATATTTTAGCGTTTTATTAACGCTTAAATATACTTAAGTAAAATTTAAACACTGAAAAAAGACGACAACCTCAGGCGGGAATCGAACCACGCACCTTCCGCATTCCGGGCGGCTGCCTTAACCACTTGGCTACCGAGGTCTGGCTTTCACCCGTCGAAATTTTTCAGTGCTTGATGCTTATGTTTTTTAGTCAACATTGCTTCATCAATCTTAGAAGTTTTCACCTCCCGGAATGCGGAAGGTGCGTGGTTCGATTCCCGCCTGAGGTTGTCGTCTTTTTTCAGTGTTTAAATTTTACTTAAGTATATTTAAGCGTTAATAAAACGCTAAAATATATAAAAAACACTTATCTATAACGCAGCTTCATCTTAACCGAATGTTCAAATATTTGTAAAAATATTTCTTTCGGATCTCAGAGGTGAAAACTTCTAAGATTGATGAAGCAATGTTGACTAAAAAACATAAGCATCAAGCACTGAAAAATTTCGACGGGTGAAAGCCAGACCTCGGTAGCCAAGTGGTTAAGGCAGCCGCCCGGAATGCGGAAGGTGCGTGGTTCGATTCCCGCCTGAGGTTGTCGTCTTTTTTCAGTGTTTAAATTTTACTTAAGTATATTAATTATACTTACGAAATCGAAAGGCCGGCCGTCCCGTAATATGTATAATTTGTTAATGTGCTCACACGCTCTTAAACATAAGCGAATAAACGTGTCTCAGACAAAGACGGTTTTTTTTTACGAAATTATTTAATCGTAAAAGTTTCACCTTATTTCCATACTCATGCCGAGTAAAAAGCTATCAATTTTGTACTGTTTCTCATTATCACATGTATAAATTAAGAAAGAGCTAAAACATACAAGTATTATATGTTTTGTGAAAAAATATGTGAACCGCTTTCGAGAATCAGGGGACTAACCAATGATGACGCCTAACAAAAGAATAACTCGAATACCGTTTCGTGATAAACTGAAACCGTTTTGTATGTTCTGATGTGGTCTAGTGACTAGAGCACATACTTAAAAGCGGTCTCAATCTCGCAGGTTTGATTCCCAGCGAAGGTACATGTTACTTACTGTATTCGGTTTAGCTGTTTCGTTTGTTTTAAGTCCAACTGGCTAGCTACCACCATTGGGAAGTCGACTTCTATCTATAATCTATCTTGTCCATCTAAGATTGTCTAAATTACTGTTGTTTTACTGATAGGCTGTGTTTTGTTCGTACCTTTAAATATTTATGATTGTCTGTCAAAAAAAAATGGTGAACTATTGTTTACCACATTTTTTAGATAAGATAATGATTGTCGTTACAATCAATATCTTATCCTACATCCGTAAATAAGAATACCACCTAAAGGAACCTCATCCCGAGCATATCACGCGCACGTTCTTTTTGCCTTGCCTCACTTGCTTTTGTGCCCTATAATTTGAAACACACTTTGCCCATCCTGGAAATTGAACCCGGGACATCAGCTTCGCTACTCGGCTTAGCTGTTAATTTCGGTTGGTTACATAAAATGGCCTCACATAGTGTCATAGTGGTGGGTTCTGCGTGTAGTTATTAATGGCACTGCTTTCTATGTCCTGCATGTTTGATTTTGTTTTCGTTATAAACGAAAAAATAAGGTAAGTAATAAATACAATATAGGGCTGTAGGATTAGTGTGTGTTTATCATATTCGTTCATTCAATTTATCAAAAGTATGACCAGAATTTTAACTCTTCTCGTATGTCGCCAGAAGGCGCTGCCAGTTCAATGCCTTACTAATTCTCGTTTTCGTTAACGTGATCGAATGTCAAAAATAACTTACACAAGGCCCAGTGGCGTATACCTAGGGCCAAAAGGGCCATGGCCCGGGGCGGCAGGCTCGCGCTCAGCTATGTGCGCCTTTTTTTACTTTATATGCCTGAAATTATTTTGATAATCAGTATCTTATAAAAAAGTCCATATCATCATATCTTTCGAAGTGGTCAGCTCTGTCACGGTGGATACGAGGTCTTCTATTCAATCGACGGTTAGAAAACAAATTCCACAACTTCATTAGTTTCTAAACTTTCTAAAAACTGCATTAAATCACTCTCCATTTTCAAAATAAATCTTTCAAACATAGACCAAGTAGAGGTTTGCTTCCAAAAAATACCACGCAAACGGACACTTACCGTCAGGGACCGGTTAGGGGGCGAAATATCGACCCCCTAAAGTTAAGAGGCCTCCTAAAACTTTAGATGACACCTAAACGTTGGTGAAAACGTATTTCTTGCTAAGAGCCCCTTAACGACCACTTAGGGGTCCCTTGAATTTAAATGTGTGTTGGTAAAAAGATAATAAGAATAAAGGTAATAAGATTTCTAGGGTTAAAAAAAACTGTGATCACTAATCGTTATTTTCATAAGTCTACAAACAGCTAGTCATAGCTAGAAACTTATAAAGTTGAAATTTTACACAGTGTTTCACATTAAGATGTAGACAAGACATAAGACAGCATTTTGTGAAATTAGTTCGGGTTTATAGGATATACTGGTGTTTATACGGACAAAGTGTAGCTCGTCGAAAGAAATCCATACTCATGTGTTTTCGGATCCTAATGGATAAACAAACTGTGTCACTATGACAAATCGTTCACACCAGTATGTTAATAGCTCTCCTAACAGAAACAGGAATTATGTGGAGCCGGCTCTTTCAAAATATAAATCATTGTTTAATAGATTTAAAATTTCATTAGTTTATTATAGTACTTATTTGCTTATAAATGTACCCATAGATAAATGTAAATTTTCACAGGTACTACGCATATAATTATAATTAAATATAATTAACAATTAACTGGTTTATCATGTTAGATTGTGAAAGTATTTACCGACTAACCATATATTTTAAAAAGTTATTTTGCGAAAAGGCTACTTACGCAATGAAACAAAAAAAGTTTAGTGTATGGAATATTCATTAGTTTTTTTTTTTGTTAAAATACATAGGTACACACGCCTGCACATCAACCTATCCAAAACTGTCAAATTTCTCTAATCGATATTGATCTTAATACACTAAGGTTCAAAATTTATTAAAGAAATTTGACATTTTGTGGTAGGTTAATCTGCTGTTGTCTATACTTTGTATAACGTATTATGGAAGCAAGACTTTAGTAAATACGCAAACATGACGCATAAATCATATAGACAATTAAAACCACTTCCTACTTTAACAAAACATAACATATACCTAACTGATAAAAAAAAATAATGAGTAATATTAAGGCCACCTACTTTAGTAGCTCACTGTTTTGACAACAATAAACACAACATCTGTAGGTACACACGGCGGCAGATCAAGCTACCCAAAACTGTCCAATTTCTACAATCAATTTTGAGCTTTATTGTTTAGTTATAAGGATTATTTTATCTGTCTTCGATTTACGATTAAATACGGACATAAACATACGAGCAATTAAGTTTTTCATTCATCACCATTCATTTCATGCTGGGGAACGAACCTTCCCTATGGATGGATGGATAGACAGAACAGGCCGTAAGCCACCACGCAGGTCCAGAGCATATTGGTCGTTGTTAACGACTGCTAATGTAGCCAGGACCAACGGCTTAACGGGCCTTCCGAAACACGGAGGAGCTCGAGATGATTCATTTTTGGTCACCCATCCGATGACCGGCCTTTGCGAAAGTTGTTAATCTTAGCAATTGCAGACCGAATACGTTAACCACTGCGCCATCGAGCTCCTCCAGTTTTCTATCACGAAAATTAATAAGAACAAACACCACTCGAGTCTAAGTGATCACCATCTGGGTGATCAGAGTGGCTAGTGTTAATTTTGTTTACTACCCGTATTCATTCGATTACGTTTATCAAAACGAAAATTTGTATAACAAAATGTTAACTCTTCTCGTACGTCGCCAGCAGGCGTAGCTTCAATGCCATACTAATTCTCGTTATCGTTATCGGGATCGAATGTCAAATGAATCTCGCACTAGGCACTCTGGGGTTTCATAGATCAAATGTCAAGTGAAACTATAGTTGCCAGATGACCGGTACCCACCGGGATTGTCCCGGAATACGAGCGTACGTCCCGGGTTTTGGAATCCTTAAAAACATCCCGGAAAAGCATAATTGTTTCAAAAATACCACCTAGTCGCAACAAACCTCTCGGCGCGCCGGCCGGTTCCATATTTATTCAAAAGTTAGGTGGACCAAAAGGCCAAAAACTTATTACCGCTGCGAGAATAATGGTAAGTATTATAATTAAGCAGGTCAATTGTATGTGCTATAATAGGTAGATAAAGCTTTGCTATCTTCAGTATTGGTTTTGTTTTTTTGTCCCAGAATTCACTTCAGCAAGTCTGGTGCCTAGTGCGAGTTACATTCGCCATTAAATCACGAAAATTTGTATGGCATTGAAATAGCGCCTTCAGGTGGGAGACGAGGGGAATTAAAAATTGGCTATACAAATACTCGTTTTCTTTAACGTGGTCGAATGGGAAACAGAACTCTAACAGGGCACCTTTCGGTGTACTCTTAAAATTACAACCAACAACGCCCTTGCTCAATGAGAAACGTTCAATGAGATTTTGGCTATTTTAAGTCCGGGTCGTCGCACACCCAAAATTATGAAAAAGTGTGATTACTACTTGTAGGAACTTGTATTACCCTTGATGTGAGTAAATCTACCTACAATCCCTATATTATCAAGATGCCATCATCAATGTGCACACGCCTGCACATCAACCTACCACAAACTGTCAAATTTCCTCAATACACTTTGAACTTTATTACAGGGAAATATGGTTGAAAATTTATTGAAGAAATTTGACAGTTTTGGATAGGTTGATGTGCAGGCGTCTGTACATTAACAAAACTATAGTTTTTATTTTTTTTAATGGCTTCGTGCGGTTTGCTTTTTTTGTTTTGTAATGTTGTTAGAAGTATTTTTTTTAAATATCATAGGTTTATTGTTTTTTTGTAGAAGTTTGAAACGACAATACGACCAAAAGACTAATAATTAATGAAAAAAATAAAATAATAGTCGAAACTTTAAAAAAAGCGAACCATAGATAATAATGGTCGGAAAAATAAATCTCGAAAAAAAATATAAGCCCAATTAACGCATTAATTCCGTGACCACTTTAACGCTGAATCTGACCATTCAACGAGTGGTTCGGTTAACTTTAAAATTTTAATGTGTTATTTATCACGATGCTACGTGTCTACCTACCTGAACCGGAAGTTTGGGATTCCACCGATATGCAAATTTTATTCTTATTCGGCTAACTCGATTTGAAATAACAATTTCAGTTTGCAACCATTTTTTTCCCTGATTGATTTTGTCCCAATTAATTATCAAAACGTTATCAACTTTTCTCTCTGTCTCTGTCACCATCGGACCATCTTAAATCTCTATGTCCGGAAGAGATATTAAGTGTGCGTTGTTCGAGCGCGTTTGATTAATATTACCTTCCTAGTTCCTTCTGCAGTCTTCTTAATTTGTGTCTCTGTGTCCAACGGTTTTAGGCTGTGCGATTTTTTTAATAATCTTGACATCTTCATCTTCATAATCGTCCACCAATAACACACAGCTGCGCGCAGACCTTTCCAAGTGAGCACGGAGAAGTCGAACCCAAACTCTCAACACCACCGATTCCTATAACAACGGAGACCAATGTTTAGGCGTGCTTTCCGAAGTACTTAGGAGCCCAAGATTTTTTAATTTTGGTCAACCACCATAGGACGGTTCTTAATTCTTTATTGTGACAGTCACCTGCAACATCCGATGCGCCATTAAGCTCCAATATTATTGCAAATGTTGTTTTGATAAAGAAGAAGTGTTGTTTTTTTCCTCGTTCGGAGTATTCGAAGCAGCCGCACCTACTGGCATTCCATAGTGTCGACTCAATTAGCCTAATAGACAAGCACCTGGCTAAGCAAAGTAAAGTAAATAGCCGTTATAGGTACTGTCCCACTGTTGGACAAAGGCCCCCATGATTGATATCCAGTCAGTAGCTACCGGTAACCACGCTTGCCAATTGCGGTATGATGATCTCATTTTAACCAACCTGGGTGGCGAAACTTGGACCTCCGGAGCGGCAAGTCACTCGGCCACCGAGAGCTCGAATAATATTTTCTTTTATTTATTCCAAAGCGGAACTCGCCGCTTTGAATTAAAAGAAAAAGGAAATTGTTTTCTTAATCTCATCTAAGTGACAATAAGTCCGAGGGAGGAACGCCTAGAACTTTCTTCACATATTCATGCTATGGCTATTCTACGATTAGTCTACGTTTAGTTTGTGAATAGAATGCACCTAAATAAAGATAAATATTTTTGTTAATCAAAAAAATGTCCCAATGCCAAATCCTAACAATCAGAGCTATGCCGACATATAGAACAACATAAATTATAACTTATTTCTTTGTCATATGGTAAAAAACTTATTGGTAAAAATGGCGACTCTACAGAGCTCTGTTCGGTAAAGAACACCTTCATGTAGGTCATTTCAGTTGAACTCTCACTATAAATACGAAAATCAAGTTCAAGGATGGTTTACAATCCATTCGGCTGTTAAGAAAACTGGGAAATGGAAAAAGTTGCTGCATAACTGCTTTAATGAAAGTTTTTTTGTAAAATAAAAAGGCCAGGAGCGTGGGGCTAAAATGGAAAATATTCGACTTTTCCTAATTAGGGTAAGTCTGTTCAACATAGAATGTGATATTTTTTTTACATTTGGTAAGAAATACAAGGTTTTTTTTATCTATCGTTATAATATTTTATCCAAAATCTGGCATGGACGGAGATCACCCTAATATCTATTGGGGCCCACTGAAAAGAAAAAGGAGCTGCAAAGTTTCTTGCTATAAAGAAAATATAGTGAGTGCGGTAGAATCGTATGAAATCGGTGTCACTTCAACTGCCCCCTAAAGAGCGATTTCTGTGACCTTATTAGTTCTCTATCGAATAACTTCGTTACGGATCCTATCCGCCAGAGAAACTCCAAGCATCGCTAGCTCCATCGCACGCTGAGCGACTTGGAACTGGTGGATCAGCCCTATGATGAATGTCCACGTTTCTGCCCGCCATGTCATTACAGACAGACGCACTGATATTCACCTAAAACCCCTCGATTTATGTAAAGCAGAAGTAATATTTACCTTATTCTTACTTTCAGATTGCTCTAGCATGCATCATCCTTAACTCAATTTTGGTCGTGGACGCCAAAAAACATACAAAACTCGAAACTCTACTATCAACAACACCCAAGGCCTCTAAACAGCCACAAAAGCAAAATGAATATTCCAAGGTTACTTCAAAAAAGCACCATAAACGACCTAAGAAAATTAAGAGAAGTGCCTACGACAGAAGCTGGTCCTCAAAAGCTTACAGTTACGGGATGAACTCGATGCCACCTTATTTGGTATTTAACAGAAAGATGGGAGCCTACTACCCTTACTATAACCAACACAACGAGAACCAGGTCAGGAGGAATATGATGCGGAAAACTTCAAACCAATGGCAATGACATAACGAATGCTCAAAATATTAAGAATTCATGTCAGAAAAGATGCAAACGAGAAACCCACTGCGGAAGGTAAGATTCATACATAGCACAATCGAGCAACGAAAATTAGACCCTCTCACGAATCTTGGAACAGCTCGGAACAGTTCGAGGGATTCCACGTTCGTGAGGAGCTGTCTATGTGCGCGTTGCTCGGGTGCGTTGTATGAAGCTTACCTTTTAATGGTCGGTGTGAATAACAATACTCAATATTTTTACTTCATTGCTTTTATAAGTATACTAGTGGCCTGCTCGCGACTTCGTCCGCTTGAAAACACCCGTACCCCATGATGGACCCCTATTGCAGCGCCACCTACCGGGTCCAATTGTAAATATAAACCATTCTTGAATCCACTTGAACACACACAGAAAATTTCACAGAAGATTTATAGGTACCTTATAAATATTTGTAGAAAACCTGTTGGTCACACAATTATAAGGCATGAAGAGAGAAAGGTCAATAATAGCAATAAATATGAAATGTATTAAAAAATAAAATATGATGTAATAAAATTGTCCTACCTATTACATGTATTGGCGCATTTTTAATGTTTTTTTTTATTCTCATATATGAATCGACTTCGCAGTCTAAAACCACAAAAGCTATTAAAAAATTTAAAATCTACTTTTATGTAGGTATCACCATAAATAAGCAAGCCGTTTTCGTAGTTATTAGCTAATAATTATAAACTGTCACTGATTCAAATCCGGTGAATTCCCTGATAACTGGATACGGCGGCATGCCTGGCGCCACAAAATCACAAGAAACAAACGAAAAACGATTAGAACTTAAATAAATATGTCCCCGTGAGCCGTGGGTTCCTGACAAACCTTTCGTACAAAAAATATTTTAGATTGTCTTTGCGTAGCTACTGAATACCTAGTTATATATCTATATTTTGAATTGTTTATCCTGACGTTTCAAACCCTGGTCCGTGGTCACAGGAAGACATTAACTAAAACTAATGTATTAAATAAACGCGAGTAGATCCGTAAAAGTTGTTTATTATCATTTAATGGCTATGAAGACAGAAAGGGCTGGTGTATTTTAGAGTCGCAGGCCAAGAAGCTGTAATGCAATAATCTCTACAAATCCAATTTTCCAATGTTCCAATATTCTTAAACCAAAAACTTAATTCTTAAGCGTTTGTACCTTCAAGCTAATGGCTTAACTATAACTAGAAAAGTTACGGTTCAAACGGGATTTTTATGTATGTGCCAACAATGGAATTTCAGTTTGTTGCAATAATTGATTACTAGTAAATGCGCCTGATAAATTATTGTAAAAGAAAAATTAAATAAGTTTGGCGTCACTTTAACTAGTTTTATTAAATTATTCACTTTTAAAATAATTAACAAATAAAAAGAATGTATAAAGATTTGTTTATTCCTAAAACGAGGACTTTTTAACTCAGCTTGTTAAGTCGCAAATTTTATTGAAATCATGACGTCTTTCTTAAAGTTACGCGATAAAAATACATCGTCATAGGGATTTCTAAAATGTTGCGATAGACGTTGATTGTTATTATAGTTGTTAATTTGCATAACTGCTTTGGCGAGCCGTTCTACCCACAGAACATATTCTACCAGTCTCGGCCCACCGATTTTGTTTTGTTTACAAGATAGACGCAGACCGCAGAATCTTGATCAACTACTGGGACCAAGCTTAGCTGCTGTGAAACTGTTAAAGTGGATGGCGGCTCAAATGACTGGAAATAAGTACTTATTTCATTCTTTTTATTTAAAAATTTCTAATAGGTATTTATTTAGCGCTAAGTTAAGTTATTTAGGAGACATAAAATACCCGCATATTAATTACATATCTCGGCTGAGATAATATATTTTGGAGGAGGTCGATGGCGCAATGGTTAATGCGCCCGGTCCGCGAGTGCTGAGGTTAAACAACTTTCGCAAAGGTCGGTCATCGGATGGGTGACCAAAAATTTATTATCTCGAGCCCCTCTGTGCTTCGGAATACAAGTAAAACCCGTTGATCCCGGCTGGGTTAGCAGCCGTTAACAACCACCAATCCGCACTGGGCCCGCGTGGTAGTTTATGGCCCGTTCTAGGGAAGGCTCGTGCCCCAGCAGCGGGGACATATGTATATGAGCTGGTGATGATGATGATATATTTTGTTGTATTACTTAGGTAGTGACGAAGTGTCTAAGTTTATATGTCTGGTATCTGGATCTGCAATTTAGAGCAGTAAATTGCAACTTCGTAATTATTTAATATTATTATTATTAATTCTGTGCCAATGATAATAATAATTTATATCTATAGTTTTTAGGTTTTGTCTCTACGTCTAGACATTCACACAGATATTAAACACCTAGAAACTTGCTTCTTCTACCAACTTCAACCGGAAACCTTCAACGATTTTGTTTTGATCAAAATTGGCACTTTTCGCAAACGAGCTCTTTATCGAATTGTTAGTGACTCGATTACGATCTCATAGCAAGATGATCTGATGTCATGTGAGGTCAGGAAGGCCCGCACGTAGCGAGACGTTAATCCTACTATATAAGTCGTGTAAGCCAAGCTCAGCGTCACAGTTTGTGAGAATCGAACGCGGAGCTTTGATACAGTTTCTAATTAGTGAATTTTAAAACAATTTTTAACATGGCTAAGTTTGTGGTGAGTATGCGGTCAAGAAAACGCTGATTATGGTGTAGTGCGAGCACTTAACCACTTTAAAGTCGTTAGCTGTCTTTTGCCCAGTTCTTATCAGTTTTATTTTCAGTCTTTAAGTATACCTACAACTGCTCAGTTTAGATTTACCACGTGGACATAGGAGCGCAAAGATAATTGGCTACCATGCTGGTCCAACCTATACGAGGAACTCGATGGCGCAGTGGTTAGCACGCCCGGTCTGCGATTCTCTCTAAGGCCGGTCATCGGATGGGTGATCAAAAACTTATCATCTCGAGCTCCTCCGTGCTTCGGAAATCACGTTCAGCCGTTGGTCCTGGCTGCATTAGCAATCGTTAACAACCATTAATCCGCACTGGGCCCGCGTGGTTTGTGGCCGGTTTTCCCTATCCATCCATAGGGAAGGCTCGTGCCCCAGCAGTGGGTACATAAAATTAGCTGTTGCTGATGATGGCCCAATGTTATCTTAAAATCAGAACTGGTGGCTGATTGGACCTATGTTGGACTTAAATGAGCACTTATCAAAGTCAGTGTTCAAGAAATACTTTTAACGTCAATCAAACGGTTAAAGCGAATTCGTATCAATGCAACAGTTGACAATATGCCGCAAAATACCAAGTTCGTATTAGTGTTGAGTTATGCTCGTCAAAACAATATAAATATTTCAGTGAAAATAAATAATGTCTTGGCAATCTAATAGAAAATATTCCGATTTTGTTTTTTTTTTGCACTTTAAACGAGCGTGGCAACTCTTATGTGGCACGTCTTGTGCCGTGAGCTTAGGTTGTGAATAATTTATATTTGTCGCTGTTTTTTAATTTAAAATAATCAGAATAAAGGTTTGTGGCTTTAATTGATATAACGATGAAAAAAAGTTATCAGCTATTGCTAGAAATTCCGATTTGCTATAATAAATTTCGAAGACATCAGAGTAATAAGATAGAGATAGCGAGTATCACCTTAATAAAATCTAGCAAAACACGATTATGGGTATTGCCGGAATCGTTTGTTTTGATCGCTTCAGTTTTCATTTTATTCTACTTTCTTAATTAATATTGCCAGCATTCTTGGGACCGTTCCTTTTTATACCAAATTATTTATTTATTTTATTTTTTGTGACATTTCTTTTAATTATTGTTAAGATTTCTGGATATTGAGTAATACCTACGTACGTAGTAAATACTTTTCTTAGTTTGAATTAAAATTAATAGTTTGTCGTATGTTTCTTAGATTGCCCTATTCGCGCTGGTAGCAGTCTCGTTAGCAGTCCCGGCACCGGCTCCAGTTCCTGGTAAGAAATTTCATAAGTTGACATTTTAACAGAGTGCCTAGTAAGCGTACCTAGCGTAAAACGAGAATTTGTGTAATTAGCATTTGAAGCGCACCCTGGTGATAAACGAGGTGTGTTAGAGTTTTGTCATAAACAAATTTTCATTTTCGTTACCACATGAAAGGCACCATGAATGGACAAACTAGATAACCATATTATTTATATGCTTATGGAATAAAAATAAAGTACAAACCATTATTCTCGTATTGTTTTCTAGAGTTGACGCGGATACTATATCCATTAAAATCATCATCATCATCAGTCTAAGTATCTCATTGCCTGGATCCATCTAGGCTTCCCCAATGATAGGAAAAGGGCCTAATGCTGATTGGTGATAACACGGCACTTTCAATGTCAGTGTACAAATAGCCACCTCGGTGGTCACCTGGTCATTCGGTCTACGTCCCAGTGACCCCAGGTTTAATGCGTCGACTGAGGTTTTAATTTCGTTTGTTACCTACCTACCTACTAAAAAAATAAAGGAATATTACTTTATTTAAAAATAAATGTTATAGGTTACGGCGGTGGCGGCTACGACCAAGGCTACGGGCACGGTGGCTTCAACCATGGCCACGGTCACGGTCAAGAGTTCCAGCTAGACTTCCACGGCGGCGACCACGGCCACGGCTATGACCAGCACGGTTACGGCGGACACGGCGGACACGGCGGAGACGAGCACGGACACGGGCACGGGCACGGCGGATACGACCACGGACACGGGCACGGACATGGCGGATATGACCACGGACACGGCGGTCACGGCGGTCACGGCGGATACGACCACGGGCACGGGCACGGACACCATTGATAACGGTTTTATGTAAAGTGTGATGGTTGCGTGCGAATGTTATTTAATTTGTCGCGACAGTGTATAATTGTACAGAGAGCGAATGAAGCTAATAAAATAGTTATTCAATGTTAACAATGGTTTTATTCTATTTACCACAATGATAAATAAGATATGTGAGCGCATAAGTCAGATGGTAAAATAAGTCTACTAAATGCAACCACTATTTGTCATAGTCTGACGAAACTTGCATCAACAGAACTGATTGCAAAATTGTCTGGGAATTGAAACCAGAACCTCTAGGGCTAGAGACTAGAGTGCGATTTTAGCACCATCTTTTCCTCCATGCCCGACGCATCAGATCAAGCCTGGTGTAAAAAAAAAGCACTTGAAGAGGTTTCCGACGCACATTCCTTCTTTATTATTTCTTAGCTCACAGATAGCTCGTGAACGTGGTTATATAATGCACTACAAGTAATTTTATCAACGATCAGTTACAAAAGTGTAGAAAATAACAATGGCAGTGTTTCTAAAGGCCCGTGACATGTAAATTATCTCTGGTTCGCTACTAGCGATAACACCAGAAAATGTTTCTAAGTAGTTACTCTTCTTACTAGTCTTTATGACCAAATCTACCAAGTATCAAGACCAAGTATCTAGGTGTCACAATAGATGAGAATCTGAACTTTAGAAAGCACATATCACTAACCTCCAACAGAGTCCGAAAGCTTATATATATTATGAAGGTACTGAGAGAGTCTACTGACGGTAGTGTTACGAAGTCAGTTTATCTGGCACTATGTCAGTCCGTAGTGAATTATTGCATTCTTGCATGGGGTGGGATAGCTTCTTCTATACTAATAGTGTTGGGAAGAGCGCAAAGACTGGTCATAAAAACAGCTTTGGGTAGGCCGAGGCTATACCCAACTGTAAAAGTTTACAAAAAAGCTGAAGTATTAAGCGTCCGCAGGCTATTTTTCCTGAGAGCCGCCGTGTTCATGCACAAACAAGCCTTGAAGCTGCCGGCACGCGATAGTCTTTTTAAGAAAAGAATTTTTAAGCTTCCCATCTCTAAAGTCAGATCGACCTTTACACAACGATTTAAAGCATTTCTTTTCCCTCGCATCTATAACAAGCTGGTAAATATAACTGGCTTACAGCATTGCCAACCTCATGAAGCCAAAAGAAAACTATTAAAGGGGTTTGGGTAAAAGTGGCTTGATTTTCAAAGTCTGCGGCCACAAACGAAATTTTTGTATTGGATAGAACTAAAAATATGAAAAAAAATATATTAAGGCCATATATCTCCAAAGTGCATCGAAGCCAAGATATTATTTTTTTTAAATGTTATAATCTAAAATTCATATTATTGAATCTTATGTGCTTTTTTTGTATGAACTGCTGTCTAAAACATACCATTTAAGTTAATAACAGATTAACAGACCCTTTTTGGTATTGTCTGACCGCCTCAGCCAATCATATCACGTCTTTCGGTTACCTGCGCACGAGAGGCACAGTACTTTGTACCGCCACCGCCACCTACCGCTCTTACCCCCGCGCCCGTAATGTATAAACCTTTTGCATTGGTCATTAAATAAATAATTATAAAAAATGTTTTATGTTTCATTTGATGTCTGTTGATGACAACAACATGAGAATCATCATTCATGAGAATGTGAAGTACTCGTATATTCTGCAATTAATTAAAAAACTTCAATCAGGCATTCGTAAGTAGGTACTCTACATCAATTTTTTGGTCTGTTACTATTTTTTTCCATTAATGTCGGCTTTTAGAAAGCATTACTACAATACTAAACATGTATAATAATCTCAGGAGATAATATTGTTAGCTTTCATGTCATGACTTTTGTTATAATTCAAGATCAAATATCTTGGTTTCGATATTACTTATAGAACTATTACTTTGCTAAGAACAATTCACATATATAGTACTATCAAACAATCATAATTAGTTCAGTGGCCGCTGTAAAAAAAAATCAATCCAACCTCCATACAAAATTACCCAACCCCCTTTATTATTGTCCTGGAATTATGCGCAATCCGAAGAAATCCTTAAAGTAAAAACATAATACTCCCAGCAGGTAGTGAACGGCAGCGGGTCTGATCCTGTCTTTCGATCCCAAGTGTAAAATCGTAGGGCTACCTTAACTCCCCATTTACTTTTTCGTTCTAAGCAATGTCAAGGAACACACACTCATCCCTCCTCTCACATACACTCATTCTCACACCTTTCTACACCAACACATATAGATCGTAACTTCTTTGCTCACCCAGTCATACTGTGCCCCATATTATTCAACCCATATTCTTGACAATTAGCCAATCTGTAATTATGGTAACTGTTATTTAGATTTCCACAAGTCAGGCTCTGCCTAGTGTGGGAGTCACAGAACTTGTATGTAACACGGCTAACTGTAATTTGGCAAATAAAGAAAATAAAAAAAAAAATATTTTATTTTTAAATATTAATGTCCTATTGCTAGTGGTGACTTTAAAGTAGTGCGCAGACGACGGACTTTGGTCCGAGGGCGGTCCGAGGGCGGTCCGAGATCTTTTTTCCGTCAATAAAGATCACTTACGACTACCATCGACACGAGGACTCTTAACTTAGTATCGCAGTGGCACCCTGTGGCACCAGTGTTTGACGCAAAGCCCAACAGACCAATGTTCGACATCGTTTTCGTTGCCAAAACTAATATAGAATTTTATCTAAATTTTATTGTATGACAACTAGGAAGCAGGTGGTCTGTGGTCGCTAGAATTATTACAAATCTGTACTTAGCTGACCCCTTTGTCTAATGATTAAAACAAAAAAACGAGCGAGCCTTACAGTAGTCGCATACGATGTGTAACATTTGACATCTCACCTTAGTAATAAGCATTTTTAACATTATATTCTGAACAAAATGGGTCAGGTATTACATCATTTTATAACTACTGGGTGGCGCAAAAGTACTGGCACTATAGAAATCACTTATATTTTTTTTATATGACATCTGTCATTTTGATATTTCAACTTTCGTAGTAAATAAATGTAAAATTCACTAAAAATAATCATGGATTGTTTTACTCCCCAAGAACGTGGAATAATCGTGTCAATGTTTTTACAGAATAATTCATCTGTGATAAAAACACAACGTGAATTTCGTCGACGATTTCCCCACCGTCCGACACCGATTGATTGCACAATTCGACGCTTTGCCACACGCCTCGAAGCAACTGGCTCAACATTGGACAGACCTAGGTCTGGCAGACCAAGAACAGGCCGTTCAGCCGAAAATATCGATGCTGTGCGCCAAGATGTGGAAGAGTGTCCAGAAATTTCAACAAGGCGACGTGCCTCGCAATTGAGAATTTCCTGGCAGACTCTGCAGCGTATTTTGGTCAAAGACTTGAAGATGTTTCTTGATACCCAGTTTGGATGAATTGGGGCTGGAGCATATCTGGTTCCAACAAGACGGCGCCACAGCACGCGACTCTATGGACTTAGTGAGGGACGCTTTTCCAGGCCGTGTTATCTCTCGTTTTGGCGATTTACCCTGGCCTGCAAGATCACCCGATCTCACCTGTCCCGACTTCTTTCTTTGGGGTTATTTAAAATCTGTGGTTTATGTGAATAAGCCACAGACTCTCGCAGCCATAAAAGAAAACATTCATCAAGAAATAAGGAACATATCGCAGGAAGTGTTACGGCAAGTTATGGTAAATGTCATAAATAGAGCTCAAAGGTGCATCAACTATGGAGGTCATCATTTAAGAGACATCATCTTCAAATCGTAATGCGATGAAATTTCATGGCCTAAATATACATATATGAAAAACTAATTCTAGTTTTCTAATTTAGAAAAGATGTTGTAGCTGAACCAAATAGGGTCATTACTTTTGCGCCACCCAGTATAAAATAAATGCAGTCCTAAATACTCATTAGAAGACATTTGATACATCAAAATGACCTTTGACAGTCAAATGACACAATATGTCACATATAATAATAATATGTCATGTTCATAATATCGATTTTAAATTTACAAAATGGCGCGCGCTTGCGCTGTGTTACACATACTTCCGTCCCATTTCACGAAATCACTCCCACAAATTGCTTATATAGAAAGCGAGCGGAAAGATGTTACACATAAAAAAGTGTCGATCATTGGTTCCTGTCGATCACTGGTTCCTGTCGAGCACTGATGCCACTACCCACTATCTTACCAGAAAGAAACAAAAGCTACAACTGATTAGGTTATAGTAAAGTAGCAGGACGCCTGCCGTGACTAAATCTAACTATATAAATTGTGTTTGTAAAACATGTTGTCACAGTTTGCATGGTTTAAGCACGGTGATATTACTAATTACTAGTTTGTGAAAAATACTTACATTGTGTTTTTAAAAATGAACATATTAATAGTGAGTATGTGATACAATCAGAGTCATACTGGATCATTTATCTATACTAATAATATTATAAAGAGGAGAGAGGCTTTGTATTTTATGTTTGTAACGAATAAACTCAAAAACTACTGGACCGATTTAAAAAAATCTTACACTATTAGAATGCTACATTAGCGCTGAGTAACATAGGCTATACTGCGCAAGGCCTGACACGCACTTGGCCGGTTTTACCGGACGCTCCCCTACACGTGAAGTGGGGATGTAATTGAAAAATATTGTTTTAGGTTACCTAACCTAAAACAATATTTTTCAAAATTTTACTTCACCACTTTGTCGGCGTGATTAATATGTATATCCATGCCAAATCACAGCTTTCTAGTACTAAGACTCTATGAGCTACAGACAGACAGACAGACAGACAGACGGACATGGCGAAACTAAAAGGGTTCCTTGTTGACAAAAAAAATGTCCACCCGTGCGAAGCCGGGACGGGCCGCTAGGTACTAGATATTTACCATCAAGCGTCACTTTTTATTGGACAGCTAATAGATATCACCAAATATCTAACACTAGCACTTTACTCGCGACTTCGTCCGCGTGGATTTGAGATTTAAAAAGAAGCTCTTTTTTAATTAAAATAGCCTATGTTACCCGCAAGAAATGTAGCTTTCTATTAGTGAAAGATTTTTTGGAATTGGACCAGTAGTTCCAGAGACTAGCCCCAACATACAATCAAAGTCACAAACGTTACCTCTTTATTAATAGTAGGTATATACTTAGATAAATTCTTAGGGATTGCGCAGACACGACCTTTTCTTATCCGACAAAGTACATCGCTTACAAATTCATCTTTCCGGGACTGAAAGAAACAAAAGAAGCGGACAAAAGTCCGTTGTCTGCGCGCTCCCTAAATTTTGATTTTACAAAGAAGAAAACGCTTGATTGCTTGATTTGAAATGTGAAATGAATTACACCAGATGGTATAAGCGAACATAAGGAAAACTCTCAAATTTCCTCAATACACTATATGAACGTATAGCTAAATCATAGCAAAAGCCTTCAAACAATAAATTGAATTATGTACTTTATGTATACGAGCTATGGTTGAACATTTATTGAAGAAATTTGACAGTTTTGGATAGGTTGATGTACAGGCTACTAGAAATAATTTTGATATAGGTAGCAAAAGGAAGGAGACTAAAACTTGACGACTGAACTAGATATGATGATGGTAGCTAGCTAGGCGAACTTAAATACAAGTTCTACTTTACTACTAACCAAACCGAGTGCATAACCGAGTCGATTGCATCGGCGAAACGGCTCATGAGCCAGTTATTTTTTTAGGTAGTTTTATAAATAAAAATTGTGTTTTTCTTGTTAAGTGCATCACATTGTTATTAATTTTGTTTTTATTAGTGAGGACCTATAATTTACTTTTTTTGTTATTATTTTTAAGTTTTTAAATTGCGTCATAGCTGTTGGTCTTCCTATAAATAAATTAATAAAATAAATATAGACCCCTACCCCTTTTGTAAACAATTGGGTATATCTGTACAAAACTAAATTATATGATTTATTAAGATATTACTTATTCAGTTTGCAGTTCTGGCGCTGCTGGTGGCAATGGCGGCAGCCGCGATATCTCCTGGTGAGACTCATATGACATGATCTATAATAAAATAAATATTAAGTTTTAATTACAGCCACCTCTTCGTTGAACTCCAACTCCAACGGACGAATGACAGCACAATTTAATTAATTCTGTTTTCATTAGCAATAAGAAATACAATAATGGCTGAAATCGCTTCAAAAGCAGATTCTTTGCAAAATACTTTCAGTTTTTAGTCACGAGCATGTATACAATATGTAAAAAAAACCCTGTCCGATCCGTACCGAAAAGGTGTTATTAGGTATCGAGATTCGGTTCTATTTACATAATTATTTTAAAATAATAAGTGAAACAATTTTACCCCGATAAAAATTTTGATAAATGACAAAACTTACATGGCAATACTAATGTCGGCACTTCGGTAGGTAGGACCATCGCGCCGGCCGCCGACGCCGCCACCATTGATGGATAGTGTGGTCACATTTATAAAATTATAGCTAGATTTTGGGGTAATTTGAGCAATTTCCATACAAAAACCTTGCGTTTTAAATTACGATAACTCTTTTATTTTCATAAATCATATTTTATTATTATTTTTGTTATATACCTATGTACCGTTTTGCGATCGAACAGGGTTTATTTTACATATTGTATAACACTTTTTATCTAGTTTTAATTCTTAATCCATTCTACTAAGAGTTACATTGTTAACATGTTAATGCTCGTGACTGTACCTGCGTTGCATGTTGTGGTTTGGTCCAGTTTACAGCAGTGGCAGCAAAGATGCAGCAAACAGCGCCGAGATGACTCATGGTCACGTCCGCAGCCCCTCCAAAGGCGGTCATGCTCAACGCCCGTTCGTGCTGAAACACCCAGGGCATGACGGAATGCCGCACGGGACTCACGGCGGGTTCATACCCGGCACTTACGGCGGGTTCATACCCGGCACTTACGGCGGGTACGGTCAATTTCCATATGGCTACGGTTATCCGCTGGGCGGTGGTTTTGGCCCGCTCGAGTATGGCGCTCACGGATTTGAGCATGGACATGCGCACGGGCACGGTGCGTTTGGAGGTTACGGAGCAGGGATGCCTATGGCGCATCACGGTCATTTAGGAGTTTAAATTAGCTTTTGTTTTAATTTTCTTGTGTTTTTTTTGTGTGGTTTGATAAATAGGAATGTATAAAAGGTGCTTAGTGCAAGAAATAATTCGCCATCATTCGATTCTCGTACCTTTTGACCGCCAGATGGTCGCTTAGATAAGAATGTGCCTCTAGCGCCCAATATGTATTTTCATGCTTAACCTATAGTGTTGTGACACATCACTACGAGAAATTAGGTTACAAGGTTAAAATAACAATTTTATACGAGAAACTAATGTTTGTTTTACTTGTTTCCCTCATATTAATGAAGTTTTAATGAACGACATCAACAATTTATAATCTTGCAAACAGACACTATCAAAGCCAACATAAAGTTAATCCGATACTTCTACAAAATATCGGTCTTGGAATCCCTATTGTTGTATATATACAATTGCGGCGCTAACGCTAGACAAAAATAGCGATGTGGGTATTAGTGATTCCGCAAGTAACATAATTTCCGGTTATCGTTATTATTATTCAAATTATTAATTTTATATATCAAAATGTGTGCTTATATTGTGTTCAATAAAGTGTAATAGGAATTACTAAAAAGTTTTTCTATTAAAACCCAATAAAAAAATAATCCCTTGATTGTTTTTTTGATGTTCGATGAATCGGCATTCAGTTGCAATAATTTGAATAGCAACTGGCAGGCAGAGGGTAGTCGTTGCTTTCTTAGTGTTAAAAATGGAAAATCATCCGTCAGGTTTGTATTGTCGTTGCTTTCTTAGTGTTAAAAATGGAAAATCATCCGTCAGGTTTGTATTTGTTTCGAATAATCCGAATTAGCTCTTCTACATTTTGCAATTTACTCACAGCCACAATACACAGTAAAGTAAATCGGGCACCCACTAAAACATTTGTAATTCTCAACAATTATGACACATCTACCCTCACTATTATTATATTGCGTCCGCTAATGACGTCACAAGCGTGACAACACTTCACTTCAAGTTTCATTTTAGCAACAACTATATATTATTGTATTATGATTCTACCTTAACTCATGTAAAGTATTATATATTATAATTAGTTAGCGGATTTAAAAAAACGACAATAATTGTATCACTAATTCTGCATTCCCAATTCATTTACATGATATTTGTGTGTAATAAAGTTGATATCAAGCAATAATAGTAGCTAATTTGTTACATCACTACTGTTGTTTTTGTACAACCGTGGCGGTACGTGTCTAGAAATAATCTACAATTGGCGATGGGTTTTATTAATTTATTGACCTGAAATTTGACGCTTAGCATAGCATAGAAAATGAATGGCTCCTATCGCGAAGGTAGCCTTTATTATTATTGTCAAATTAATCGTTATTCAATTGAAAATACGCTTCAAAACCGTTTTGGAAACTTTAGTTGATATTTGCAACTGCGGCGCTAGGGGCACAACAATCGTAAGATTCATATATACAACTCCGGCGGTTAATGGGTTAAGTTTAACATGATCGAATGGCAAAAAAGCTCTCATAGGGCACCCTGATGAATAATGTACCTCACAGAGTTCCATCTAGAACACATCAGTATCAACCATGTAAATTAATGGCACTATCAATAGCAAGAAGTCGATTGCCAAACCTGAATATCGGTGTAAATTAAATAAAAGAATATTATAACTATATTGTTATCTGTTAGTTATATAGTTAGTTCGCTGGTCTATACCAGCGAAAATATACCTACTTTTGGTAACATAATATTACATACCTTGACATCATCACAAAGTACATTTAACTTATTAATAAATTATTTCTTTCATTTGGTTTATTAAGATTTTTTATTTATTTAATTCTGTTTTAACCAATTTGCTTTTGACTGTACATACTGATAATATTTCAATTTTTAAACAATAGACATGTTAATGAGTCCTGTTATCATATTTGTAGGAAAATATTAGAAATGTTGAGAGCAAAAGCAAATAAAGTTATGTAACTACTATGTATTGTTTCATGTCTGAAATAAAAGAAACTGCGTTGAAAAAACAGTATTATTTCTTTATTTTTATTAGTGTTAGGTACATCTTTTTCCTATTCGTATATCTACTATAATAATTTATGCCTCTTCAATAAAAAAAGTCTCCTCAAATCAACTAAAGGCAACTGAACAAGAAGCACAACTTGTAATACAAACTTTCAGTATGAGAAAATCTACCCTTCTTTTATATAGAAAAATACACGTCCTCAGTGCTTTAGTCGCCTATCGGCATCGACTGCCCTTTGTGTACTATGATATATATAAATAGTTTTCAACTCACTTTTATTTATACACTGTGCATATCTTCGTAAACTGTGAATATAAAATTACATACAATGTTAACAATGCACCCATAAAATAATGTTACATTACCCAAATAACTATTAAATACAATCATGATGTCGTTAAATCGTTCATCTAACTCAACAATAATTTTAAAAAAATCACATACTGCGTTCTAAATAAATATATTTAAATACTAATATTTACAAACACTAACAATTATATACACAGATCAATAATTTACTAAAAAGGAAACAAAAAAAATAACAGCGTTATCTATTTTCAACTAACGTTAAAGCATTTTAGAAGGCGAATAAACGAACACTATCATTATTATAATTTCGAGATAATATCAACTCTTACTCCGTCCCTTTTTAATTGTTTAAAAACTTTTTTTTTTACGATAAATCCTTTTAGGTTACCCTGTGTAGCAAAGCCATAGACAATAATCAGAATTAGTTAACACTACATGCAACAAATAAAAGTAAAAAAGTCAATAAAAAAGTCTTAAATGAGAAGAAATAATCCACCAGGTATCTTTTGCATAATACCAACCAGCTTAACACAGTCAAAATAATGATTGGAAGGACATAGTAGACAATATCGCCACTGGCTTTGACTATAGACAAAATCCCTGTTTTTATAAAACCATGATAATTTTAAACAAGTTACAAGGTACCATAGTATTTAGGACAACTTCAGCACGTTAATAAAATTTATGAAGATTTTAATACTTATATCAACGATCGTAACATTACTAATAAATAGATTAAACCCAACACAGATAAACCTCTATGAAATCTGAGTAGTTTTTTTCTATATCTTGTTAATTGTTAATAAAATTTCTTCGAATTAATTACAATTTTTATCACTAACAAAGAAATTAACGGTTTTATGATCGACAGTGAAACAGGAGTATCCCTAGTTCTAGGAGTCTCTGTGTGGCTACCTCCAGGCAAACCATAGGCAATGTTGCCAACTTGACTTGACGAATTTCCCGTCACTTCTAGCGGATTGAGATGAGGTAAAAAAGACAAATTAGTCGTCTAACGGCTAACAGATTTTCTAGCGGAATGACAAGATGTTAAATAATATTGTATTAGGTACCTACTAATAAAGTAAACTGGTTTAGATATCTTAGAAGATTTTGTCTGAAATTTGTGCAGCGCCATCTAGTTACTTACTATAAAAAGCGTCTCTATGTTTAGTTTTTGACCTACAAGTGGGTTAAGATGGCACTATATTCATTTTTTGTAGTGTGGCTTCTATATTTTCTGGTGTAATGGAATTCTGACGGAATTACTACTGACTATGTTTAGTGGAATTTCAAAGTTATAGTTGGCAACACTGACCGTTGATTTACAAGTAAATAACAACTTAAAAGAACTAGAACTGTGATTAATTTTCACTCGATTTAAAAGTACCTCCGTTCTACTGCAGTAGGTGCTGTGTGTTGAAGAACACAGAATAAGATTGTCATTTAATAAATAGGCATATCTTGCAGTGGCATGGAGCAAAGGTATTGTAAAGCTCGTGTCTGGCTTAATATTAAGTTAAAGCAGTAAATAAATAACAAGTCGGAGAGAAACTCCATATTATGATGGCTAATAGTTTGTGCAACCATAAGAAACTTAAAACTATCCTAACTGAAAATAAATACTAATAAATGATTAGATATAAATTGACAATCCGTTTATATAACATCCCGATTGTAAGAACGCATAACGGGGCCCCGACTCTGCTATTTAAGACGTCCACTATCGTGTTTCAGTGGGTTTCACGAAGAATGTGCATTTCGCAAAATGTGCATTTGGCGAAAAATTGTTATTTCGCATTTGGTGCACTACACATAACGAGTAGAAAATAAGCACTTTGCAGAATCAGCACTTCGCAATAAATGCACTTCGCAGAATTTAAAGATATTATCTAGATTACGCAAAAAGTTGTTAACTTTTTTATGTAATTACTCTACGTTTCTAAACTTAAACTAAACAACACATTAATCATTACGTACAAGTTCCTGATAATGTGTGGTTTATTAATGTTAAAATAAGTATTTAATTTCGTTAAAACATTTTTTTATATTATTTTGCACTTTATGACATCGTCATCATCATCATCAGCCTACACACTATGAATAATATCTCAAAACGTGCATATTCTGCAAAGTTCTAATTTTGGAAAGTGCTCATTTTGTAAAGTGCTCATTTAGCGAAGTGCTTGTTCGGCAAAGTTATTTTTTTAACGCTGACTACTTTAGAAACACGTAAAAATAGCTTTACCTGAACGTGACATGCGCCTGTTAGATTATTTAGTTGGTTGGTCAATTTTCTGTGACTTTAGCTGCCAACTGTACACGCGCTACATCAGAAATGTTTCGGTTTCGCTTGGTAAAACTTGTTGTTTCAAAAATTCCCTTCATAGTTACAAATTATATGCGGGTATTGTTTTAATTAGGCCTCAAATCGAATCCACAAGCGCTTGCGCTTTGATTTATTTGACAGTACTGGTAAGATTGTTGTATATTTAAAAGTAGTATTCCGTTAGCGACTTCGTCCGCTTGAGTAAACAGCGCCATCTACCGGGTTCAATTGTTGTTTTGTGTACGAAGCCACCCACGAAAGATGCTTTTTCCGCAAAAACCGCATCAAAATCCGTCCAATGGTTCCTGAGATTGGCCCGTCCTAACAGACAAACAGACGACGCGTTCCGGGGACTTTCTTTTATACTATGTAAAAATATGTATAAATAAATGCAAACTGTGGTTATTAACAAACTTAAGAAAACAACAAACCAAAATTAATTCAATTAAAAAATGTAATTGGTAAAATTATTATATATAAAATACTTTTTTAAATAAAAGGTTTTCATGTAAGAAAACGATCAAAACTTGTAAGTTAAAAAAAATTTACAACTCTAAGCGAAACGTCAACATCCCGTCATGAAATAAAACCCTGATCTCCGGGCCCTTCTTTCTTTATCTAGCTGCACGACTATGACGACGTTGATGAAGGTGAATCTTTATCATTAAATGACACTTATACCAAAAACTTTAGAGGTATGATAAAAAAAATTTAAAACAGCAACCCTATGCAAAATTTACCACCCCGTCATGGAATATAAGCCGGTAGTTCTTGGCATAATAATTCCCAAAAAAAAAAATTCGTATCACTTCAAAGCTAAACTTTTACACCGAACGCAAATAAAAACCTATCCTTGGTTCAAAAAAATAATTACAAATTTTTGAAACGGCAACAACAAGCGAAACAGCAACACTATCGCGAATAAAATCAGAGCGTTCTGTTATAAATTAAAAAAAAACAAACAAATTTACAAAATGGCAGCTCCAAGCGAAACATCAACATCGCCGAAACAAAACTTCTATACCAATCGCCCGCGTCTTATAGATTCTCCATAATCTCCATCTCCATAATATATAGGTACTTATATATACGTAGGACAGTGATCAAGGCTAGTACTGCAGGCGTCACAGACCCTCGCGTCCTTCTGGTTCACGAGCGTGCACGTCGGGCACTCGCGCCCGCCCGACGTCAGCGGCTGGATCTCCGGACCTTTCTTCGACTTTCCACACATGTCGCAGGCTACGACGGTATTGCTGTTAATGTAGGTGCAAGTGGCGCATTGCCAGCGGTCCTGGGTTCGCTGCCCGTTGAGGAGTTTGGGCGGGGAGCGGCGAGCGTCCGTCTCGTCGAGGGATACTACTAGTTGCGCTTTAATGTCGTAGTTGGGGCTGGCTGTGAATGACAAATAGTTAAATTGAAATTGAAATATAAATATATAGGTTTTAGTGTATATCTGTCTACATATAGTTCTTACATATCAAATAGTATCAACGTTTTATCCATTCCGTACGTAGAATAGAATTTATTGGCAAAAACATAGCAGAATACTTATGAAAACAAACATGTTTTGATATAATTGGCTGTGCAAAATTAGAACAATTAATTAATAATTTAAGAAATACACATACAAGACGTCAAATAATAAAATAAAATACACCATTACCTAAATGTTGTTAAGAATACTCATTTATCATTATAGTATTCATTTAAGTTTTCAATTATTTTTGCATCATGCTTTCAAATTATTTTTAGATATATTATTTGTTATACTGAGCAGACTTACTTTGAAATAACAAAAAATATTCACTCACCGGAATTCGTTTTCGAGCCGTGTCCGTTCTCCAGCGGCTTGAGCTTCGGCCGGTCAGCGTCCGCCGCGGGAAGCTTCACCGGTTTCTTCGCACGCTTCACCTCCGCCGTGCCGTTCACCGAGCTGTTCACCGAGCTCTGCTGCTTCAGCACCTCCTTCCTATCCTTAACGTCCTTCTTAGTCAACAGCTTCACCTTGTCAGGCGCCACTTTGTTCACCACCAACGCGTCCGCCTTCGGGTTCACTATCGGCTCCAGTTTTTTAGTTCTCCTCTCGTCAACATGCCTCCTAGTTACTTTAGTTCGTTTCAACTCTTGCTCCTGTTTCAGCCTCATCAAATTCTCGTTCACTTTGGCCGTTCTATACGCGTCTTCGTCGTACGACCTGTCTATATTCAGTGCTTGCAACCCATCTTCTAGATCCAAAGTGGTCGGCTGGTACTTCGGTCGTCTGTCCTCCCTATCTAGCCTATCGAGCGTCCTCGAATCACGGTCCAATGAGGGGGAATACCGACTCCTACTCTCCCCATCTTGGTCTTTACTCGACAAGTTCCTGAACACGTAATCCCAACTCTCGTACGTGCCCATGCCGTCTTCCTTCGCTTTGCTTAGCACCGGCTGCGTATCGGAACGCGGTAGACTAGGCAAAGACACATCGCTGAAGCCAGACCTGGAAGTACTGTTCCTTCTAGAACTTTCCGGCTGCCTGCTCCTTCTGTGCCCTCTGTCGTCTTCTCTGTGCTTCTCGAACCTTCCGTTCTCGTAGACAGATGGTGATTCTAATTCGATCAGCTGACCGGTAGGTACGGATGGATATCTACTGTACTGCGTGACGGGAGGGTAACCATTGATCGGGACGTTGGTGGCGTGTTTTATTGGAGCGTAGACTGGCGTCGGTATCATGTAGGGCGCTTGCACGGGATAGTAGTAAGGCACGCCATATGAACCCATCATGGGTTGGTTGATTTGCATGTCTGGATGCATGTGTTGGGGCATGGGATACATCATGTGGGGGGGTAGCATGGTAGGGGGTACCATGTAGGGGGGCTGAACGAGGGGGGTGATAGGTTCCTCTAAGGCGTCGTCGGGGCACAAGTGGTTGCAAGACATCCCGCTATACCTGTCGGCGAGGCGGCTGCGGTGCACGTCGGATACCGTCACCGGGATGTTTGAATATATTTCCGAACCTGAAAATTACATTGATAACTTAGCTTATAGTTCATATTCATGATACAAATTATTAAATAAAATATGTTTAAGAATGTGTGGCTCTTCTAAATGAATGTGTTTCAGTTTTCTTTGCTTTTAGATACAGCTGCGGGAGGTACACTACATAAATACGTAAGACTGTATTCCGAATCTTAAAATTCCGAACAATTTCAAATCACTGCGCACTGCGAGTGGTCAGAATAGTTATCTAGCCTAACCCACATATGTAGTTAAACTGTTTCGATTATAAAAATCACTAATGTTGTTTAAAATTATGGATTTGAGTTATGATATATCGGATTGATAAAAACTTTAACATCGCAATTCAGAATAAAATATTTCAGTGCTTATTGTTCAGGGTTCTAGGGGTTCTCACAGTACCCGCTAGGTAGTACGAAATCATTGCTGCCTGTTCGCGGTCCGTAAGCTCCTTCGAGTCACTGTAGGAGTTACATAATAGTTTTCAGTAGTTACACGTACCTTCGGCGCGTGTATTAAGGGCGACTAATCGACAGGAGGCGGGGCGTCAGCCGAGCGCCTCTTGCTGCTAGTGTGCTCAGCCCACGTGTTATCTCCCCTACTCCTTCCTCCACGGACCCCTCTTTTCCTCCCCCCCTTACCTATATAGGCTAAGCACGGGCTACGTGTCTCAACGGCGACAAGTCGCGCGAAGGCGGCGGTTGCGTCGGCCGCGCGTCTTCTGCTGCTAGAGCGCTAGCTATGACCTACCGCCGGCGCATCTTCTGACAGCTCACCCCTGCTACTTCAGATCGGCAAACAGCCTAGACTACTCGACTTACCGTGGCGCGTCTCCCCAGCGACCAACATCTACTGCTAGAACGCGGGCTGTGACTTACCGTTGGCGCAGTTTCTGAGCATTTCTAGACGACTAGCTGACCGGCCGACTACGTACCGCTTTGACAGTTTCCATGACAACAAAACAAACAAATAATTCGTCCACTTAAGAACACCCGTATCCCATGATGGACCTCTATAGCAGCGCCACCTACCGGATCCAATTATAAATCTAACTATTCTCGAATCCACTTGAACATATGATATGATATTATATGATGATTATTATATATATATAAATATGACATCACGCAAGTCCAGGGGACTTAATGTTTGCAGGGGCAATCAGCCTAAGCTACTCGACCTACCATCGCGCGTCTCCCCGGCGGCCAGGCCGGCGGCGGCGGCGTCCGCGCCGGCCGCGCGCGCCGCCCGCTCGCGCGCCACCGCCGCCCACGACACGCGCACGCCGCGACCCCACACGCTCTCCCACACGCGGGACATTATCTGACAACGTTAAATACAAAATATTAAAAAAAACCGACCGAGTGCGTGTCGGACTCGCACACGAAGGGTTCCGTACCATTCTACAAATATTATAAAAAAAGTGAAAGTTAAAGTGAAAGAGAATGCGAAAATTTGTAAATAAGGATGGATGTTTGTTACTCTTTCACGTAAAAACTACTGAATGGATTTAATGAAACTTTCCTCATATACAGACCATGACCCAGACCAGCATATAGGATACTTTTTTTTTACTGTAGTCTTCGCGAACGAAGTCGCGGGCAACAACTATTTATCTATAAAAACGGCAAAAAAAAAAACACGTTTGTTGTATGGGAGCCCCCTTAAATATTTATTTTATTCTGTTTTTTGCTATAACGGCAACAGAAATACATCATCTGTGAAAATTTCAACTGTCTAACTATCACGGTTCATGAGATACAGCCTGGGGACAGACAGACAGACAGACGTACGGACATAGTAAGTCTTAGTAATAGGGTCCCGTTTTACCCTTTGGGTACGGAACCTTAAAAACAATTCTATTAAGGGGTCAATTCACACCGAAGCGGCAGATTGACTGTCAAACCAAGAGATGCTTGCGTGTCACCGTACCCTACTAGGTTCTCCGAAGGGTTCGGATCGGATCGGGAGAGGTCGGTGCCCACATGTGCACGTACCTGGCATTCGCACTGCGCGATGAGTGCGTCTCTGGAGACGGCCGCCACCATGTCGGGGCAAACGGGCGCGTGCAGCGCGAGCCGGCCCGCGCCCGCCGCCCGGTACCCCAGCGCGAGCAGCAGCGTCTCTGCGCCCACCATGTTAGCCGCCACCTCGTGCTTGAAGTAGCCGCAGTACAGCTGCCGAACGAAATCATTATCAATCAACAAATATACCCACGCTTGTTTTCTAAAGTTTACAACGTGATCACGGACCGTGCAAAGGATTCGAAACGTCAGATTAAAAACAAAGAAAGAACGTGAGTAGATCCGTAAAAGTGGTTTTATTTCAAATATAATACGATTCCAACTTTCGCGTTCCATCATAAATAAATGTATGACAGCGTTTAAAATTTATTTATTTATTTATTTATTAAAGGCACACAAAACAAGTTACAATCATGTTATATAACAATAATCTGGTACTTAACATTAATCTAGATTATAACTCTTAGGATGCGTGCACAAAATGATCCAAATTATCAGCTATGTAATATAAAATAATATATAATAATAAAAAATATAATAAATAATAACAAAAGAAAACTAAAATTAAAAGGTTAGTTGAAGTCTTAAATACAGTTATTGAGAGGTTAGTCTTAACATGCAGTTATAGATAGTATGAGTATGCTAGTTTTGTAACATTTACAAATGGACAGTTCACAAGATCATGTGTTGTTGTTAGTACTTAAAAGGCTCTGAATCTTGCTTCTAAATGCATGCAGATTACAATTAAAGATGTCTACCGAGCAGGAATGTTCACTCATTATATCATTATAGAGGCGGCACATCCGAGTAATAGGATTGTAGAAAGAGGTATTGTTGTTATATATTTGTAGATAATATATTTTGGTAGTCGGCTTACGGGATCGAAAACGAATGTTAAATTTAATGTAGGATAACAAGGAAGGACTGTCAATGTACGAGTGGATAATTTTATACAAGTAGACTAAATCGGCACATTTGCGACGTGATGCTAGAGAAGTGAATTTGTATTTATCTAGTGACTAGATTCTAGTCTATTGGTGTATGATCTACATACACGGCCAAGTTGTGCTCTATAGCAAATTATGTTTAAAAACTTTTTTTGCACTCGCCCAATTTTACCACTGTGAACCTCATAGTAAGGTGACCAGATTACAGATCCATACTCTAGAATACTCCTAACCAGTGAACAGTACAAATAAATAAGAGAAGTTTGGTTTTTTAAAGTTTTAGTTGATCGTGAGATAAAGCCAAGAAGTTGGGTGCTTTTTGATATAATATGATTGTAGTGAGCACGAAACGTCAGCCTATCGTCAAAATACACGCCTAAGTCCTTAATTTCACATTTGCGCTAAAGTGTGACGCCTGTAAGAGAATAATCGAAGATTGTATATTGTTTTAGGGATGAGAAAGTGACAACGAAACACTTATCAATGTTTAGATACATCCGGTTCAGAGAGCACCACTCTGCAACTCTAGATAGGTTTTGCTGCAAGAATATGCAGTCCTTGATATCGTTAATAACAGTAAAAATTTTGAGGTCATCTGCATATAATAGGCATTGACTGCTTAACCAGGTCATTAATAAATATAACAAATAGTAAGGGTCCCAGATGATAACCCTGAGGCACCCTAGAAGTAACAGGAACTGGCGTAGATAGATGACCCTTGACACTCACAAGTTGACTTCTTCCCTCTAAGTATGACTACCCACCTCAACAAATTGCCATGAATTCCGTAGTACTCTAACTTAGACAACAAAATATGGTGACACACTTTGTCAAAGGCCTTAGCAAAATCAGTGTATACAGTAAGAACCTGAGTTCTTTTAGCGAAGGCACCACACAAATAGTTTTTATAAATTAAAAGGTAAATTAAATGCTTAGTTTAGGTACCCTATTACGCGTATTTTGTACCTAATAACTATAAGCACTATTGTCCTTTTAGTTATTAGGTACCTTGTCACTCCCGTTAACCTAAATATTCACTCGTGGGTAGAGGTTGTTTCGTACTCTTATTACCTCAATATCTAGATTGCTCGCGTCGCGTACCTAGCGAACACGGCCAAAATTAGGCCAGCTTACGCGCTGAAGGCATCTCTGCTTATAGACCTTGCAGCTCACCTAAACATTCCCTCCTGATAAGAGCTTGTTACTTACCCTTATAACTTTATACTCCTTCCTCCAAGGCTGTGCGAGTAGGTTGCTCGCGTACCGAGCGAGCGCGGCCCAGCCGAGGCCAGCTCTGTACGCGCTGAAGTCAGGCAATTCGTTGATGGTCCGTTGGAACACTTTCCCTGTTTCTGCCAGACCGAACTTGCACTCGTGAGGCACAAGGGATAGGTATTCGATGATGTAGTCTAAGGACAAGGGGCAATAGTTATTTCAATTATGTTTACCATTTTTATTCCTTAACTGGTAAGAGTTTGACCTGTATCTTACCTGGTGGTAATTGACAAAAAAGTCGAAGGTATCAAGCGCAAAGAATAACATTTTTACTACGACAGACTTAAAAAAGATGGTGCTAGCTAGCCAGGCGGAAGACCTATCATCAACCAAACCGAGCACAACAACAGGTTCCGACAGTTAAAGTTCAAGTTCCAGTCAATAGCGCGAGCAGCCACTCCCACAGCACCGAGTCTCGTTATCAAATTACATTAAGGCGTTCCTTTTTGGAATACAAAAGACATTACCTTCCAGCTTCTTCTTCTGCTGCAGCTTCTCCGGGCTGTCGTCAGTCTCCAAGTAGCTGTAGTGCGCGTCTTCTATGCGCCGCCACAGCGCGGGCAGCCGCTCGCGCAGCACCGCGTCGCCCATGCCTGTCGCGCACGTCATTACCATCGCCGTTATGTGTCAACTGTGTGAAGAAAGAACACAGTCAACAATCAATGCCGGACTTAGTCCTTGATCAGGGCAGAGCGAGAACTAAAACAAAACACGATATCACTTATTCATCTCGAAAGGCGCCAACAAGATTTAATTGTTTTCGCATTTAGCATTTTGGCACCCTTTGCCTCTGGGCGCCTAGATCGACCACTCCACTCGTTCTATCTAACCTGGGCCGCGCGCTGTAAGCAATGACCATCACGTATTCACCTGTTCTTAGTTAAGCCCTAGACATAATAATTGTACGGCCACTGGTTGTAGCAGCGTCTATATAGTTGCTTGATAGGTGGTTAGATTATGCTGGTTCAGTAGATTGTAAATAAAAACTAGGGCTTCTGGATATGCTTCTTTAGCTCTCTGAGCCGCCAATGAGAGAAACATAAAACAATATCAGCATAGTCAGTACAATATGTGACATCGAACACTGATTGTGGTGTGGGTTTATTGCGTGTGAATATAATATATGCACAATGGCCATGCTAAATAGAATAGGTTGGTTAAGATGGGCTGCACCTGTGCTTTATGGTAGAACTGTAGCTGTAACTGTGTGGTGAGGTGGATGATAAAAGTCATGAAGATATCAAAGGGTCGACTGGATGTGTAAAAGCAAATACTAATTGTAAATACAGTTTTTACACAATAGATAGGTCGAAAGTCGATTGGCATACTTCGATTCTCCACTTGGGACTCTTGGGAGACTTTCTATTTACAGATACATTATCTTTCAATTCTATTATGTAGTTATTAAAATAGGCTGCCATTTGCACGCATATAAGATTGTGGTGGAGGAAAACAAAAAAAATAGAAGCAATGTTAATCACTATTCCTATTATAGTTGAAGTCTTAAATTCTTAAAATATCACTATTTACTTACAACTGTAGATAGACACCACTGAAATTGGATATCACCCTCGGACGCACAAAACAGCAATTATATTGAACTGGTATCCATGCCAACATGATTATTATCAAACAAAGGATGCAGAACCAAAACTTTATAAATACTAACAAAGTAGATACACATTTGACATGAAGGGGACATTCCACTATCAGCTTGTGAACCATGAAATGAACAATATGTTAATGATATGTGACTCATGTTCTGTAAGTAATTGTTCACAATACTGATCCCCATTCATGCATGCCAAGAGTTGTTCATCTGTAAACAACATTATAGAACGAATGGTATGAGTCAGAAAAATAAACTAACTAAAATAATGCACTAACAATACAATACTGCTGTAACACAAAATATGTAAACAGATATTTGAGATTTTACCATATTGAAATAATATTTCAGAAAAACACAAAAACAATGTTGATTTCTAAAGTTTTACATTGACACACATTAAAATGTTTGAAAGTAAATGGATTTACTTGAATTTATTTTGCAAATTATTAAATTCTGACTAAACCTTTAGCAGGATTGAGAGGTGTCGATAACCACAACTACGAAAAGGCAATCATGTGAGGAACAATTAGAAGTTTTAAAACTCATGACTTTCAAGGATTGCAAGGACCGTTGAGACCTGATTGAAACATACAATATGTAAAAAAAACCCTATCTGATCCATAAAGGTGTTATTACTTATTAGGTAGGTATCGAGATTAGGTTCTCTACCACTTTTAAATATTTATTTATTTAATCTTTATTGCACAATAAAATTAAAATAAAGTACAAAAGGCGGACTTAATACCAACTGGCTTTCTTTACCAGTCAACCTAAAGGCTAAGCAGAAAAATTGGTAAGTGGTGCAACAAAGAACGTAAATGAAAAATATACTACATAAATTTATTCTTATAAATAATGAAATATACCTACATATTAAGTTTATAAAATTAAATGATAATAATATAATACATACTATAAAAAAATCTTAAATTAAAATAGACTACTATACTTAAACATTACAGAAGAAAAAATGATGGGAATCTCGTACGTGGGTGTTCATTCCTGTAGAAACGTTTATGGGTCATTATAAGTTAAGAGGTAATATGTTGTATGAAGTGACGGCATGGCATTTTTTTTTATATTTTTACTTAAGTATACATCTTTTTTATGGAAACTTTTAAGTTGAAAACGTTTACAAAGTGGCCAGTCAATTTGTTGGTTTTATCTCGTTTTATAAGTGACCAGAGTAAATACTCAGTACAGGGTAGAGACAAAATGCACAGGGGAGGATACTTTATGGACAGGGAAGAGAGATAGACATATTAAAAACAGGGTTATTTTTAAGAATCAACTTTATTTATTTATTTTTATTTTTATTATAAATTGTTTATAATCAGACTTGTCATTTCTTAGCAGTGTTTGTTTATAAAATTAAATGTTTCTTAAGCGCTAGGTACAAAACATAAAAAGGTTCTTACTTTTCCTATCCATCAAAACAAAAATATCTATAACTTTACTATCAATAGTCAATAATGAAATAAAAAGAAACAAAAACTTCTCTGAGTAACAGTATTAAATTTTTCTTGTAATTAAACTCTAACAATATATTAATTAAAAGGTAACTAAAAAAAATTCTTTTTCTAAATCCCGCATCAAACACATTAATAGATTCATTAAATGCATAAAAAATACGCAGCCCTCTCATTTTTAAGTTAGGGGAGGGTAGTTTTTTTAAAACCTGATCCCAGGTGATGAAAGAAATATCGTCATCATTAATTCTGAACTTTTTTCCAGTTTCATCACAGATTTTACAAAATATAACGTCAAGTTCATCATCTTCTTCAACACCTGTGCACATTGCAACATAACGATATTCTGTTTTTGTATCTTGAAGTTTAACCAGCACAAAGTTCCCGTTGCAGAATGTTTTCTTTCCAGATGTTGAGGGTTTTGAATCATCTTTGTGCGGTTTGGTTTTAATACTGGTAGGTACAGAATGCTGTAGTGTTTCTTGAGATGTGAAATTGATTAGTGGTTCATCTTCTGAATCGCTAGCTCCGTATATATCATCAACACGTAGAGGAAATTTACGATGTGTTTGTGGATAATCCAAAGTACCCAATTGAAAATGACAACATAGCTCTGAGTCACAGAAGAAGCTCAAACTTTTCAATGTCAGGCAATTAGGTATAAGTACGCAACCGGTAACTTGGTGAACCTTTAGTGTGCCTGAAAAACTGAAAAAGTCTTTAAACCTTCAATAGAACCTAATTTTGCTGCTTTTTCAGATATGTCTGCATCATCTACGGTGAAAATTTTAATATTCGGGCAGGTTTGCTCAAGGGCTTTAGCTAAGTCATCTATTGATGAAATATGGGTGCCACTCGCAACTAATCTATTAGCAGTTCTCTTGCAAGTAGCACCCACTCCATCAGGAGCTCTCTTACCGTGACCTGCTTCATGAAAATTCCATGTGAATTTTGAAGGTTAGGGTAGAAATCTTTTAGCATTGTTACCAAAACCTTGGATATCATTTTATTACGATATTGGGTGACTGGCCCATCGCTTAAGTAATGTAAACTCGTAACAGTAGCCGGCAGACAGTCAAGTATGGGCTGTAAATGTGCCCAAATTGCAGGAGGTGAGTGTAATAAATTTTGTGACAAAGGGCAGTAACATTGGCTTTTTAACTCTTGGAAGACATCTTTAGTATAGACTACAACAGTGTGCATACTTATTTGCTGTCTCGATCCTCCGAAATGAAAGGATTGTACTTCTTCAGCGTATTTTGTTAGGTAATTCTCGTGTATAATTGCTTCTGACTCAGTAAGGGACTCTTTTTTTGATTTTATAGTTTGATGTCGGTGCACTATGTTTAGTTCGTGATTTAAAAACTTTACCATATTTCATTCCAAATCCAAAATCAAATCCCTTGGTAGAATCTGTAGTGGTTTTTTAGTTTTTAAATCCACAATATCTTGGCGTACACTTTGCCACTTGCTGTAAAATAGTGGAATGGAGTTATCGAATTCTTTATAATGTAGACCTTTGTTTAAACACGTCTTGCACTCGCGTGATAAACATTTTTCATTGAATCTGTTGCAGCAAACTTGGTTTAGAAGGTCCACGTAATTCGACACAGATATTATCTTAGCGTTGTATAGTGATTTCAGCATTAAATCTATATTCTTCCATAAATTTGACTATGCACGTTTTCAAATTTTCACAGTTTTTTCTTGAGCTGCGCTTTGTGTCCATCAATCTTAATTTCTTGCCTATTTTACTCAAAGGTTTTATTTTCATTTCTTTCAGTAAAACATTGTATTTTTTGACTATTTTCCTGCTTAACACTCTCCTGAAAACTCTTTTTTCTTGGACAGTGTTGAGATTTGAAAAATTTTCATTAAGTTGTTGAGTAATATAACTTCACTGAAAAGCAGTTTCTTCTTTATAGTTTCTTTGTCGCCTGCACTTACTACTGTTATATGTGAATTTACTTTGGTTGAGTGTGCTAATTGGTGGTTTTTTGATCCGTTGTAAAACTTATTTTCATTTATTTAATATACATTTTAAATATGAGACAACATCAAATACATTGTTCTGATCCCAAGGAAAATAGCTAAAGCACTCATTTCATGGAAATCAGAAACAACAACAGTACCACACCACCCAGACCCAACTACATATTATATTATACTACCAATTACAGTATAATATGATAATGATAATGATAATGAAATAATAATAATAATAAAATAGCAAATGATTTGTATGCTTAAAACACCAAATAATGAATAATATTTATAAAAATTTTTAGGAGTCAACTCCTGATTGGACTATTATCTAATCATTGATAAGCTTCAGATAGTCCCATAAAGTAACTTTATTATATATCTGATATAGTGATGACTCATTTAATATTGAATGAAAAGTAAATAAGTACATTTGATAAATAATGTTTCTGAGCCAATTAGTAAAAATATAAATATTTCACTTAGCACTTTCTTTTCACACATGCACAACAGATATGTTAAATAGTTCTGTATTATGAAAGTAATGAGATATTTCACTTTTTCTTAAATAAGAACCATATTTCTATGTATATAAATGTATGTAAATTATTTACAGTTGGATAGAGGATACAGTTTATACTGTACTATGTACTTAAAAAAATGTACTATGTACTATGTACTCAAAACAAAATAGAAATTTTGTATTTTGATGTGTGTTATGGTAGCTTTTACTTAAGGCAAGACTATCAAATGTTTCGCTAAATAGCTATATTTAATGAGAAGACGACATTCTGGCTGAGTTATTCGTTATTTGATTTAGTTTATTAGTTTGTTGGTTGTCAGTAATACAGTAATAAAAACATCTTCATGGAATGCCACAACACCTGTGAGTTTGGTCAAAAGTGAATCCTGAACCAACTAAAATAACAGACAACTATGTGTGCTTGCTTGAAAAACTTAAAACAATATCATTCAAAAGGTAGTAAGCCTAAAAGAGAGATTAGTATTTACGTAGTCCAAAATGTGAGTTAGCCCAAATTGAGTCCAAGACATTCACTAATACGATTAAACAAAAAAATATGTTAATGACCATCAAACCCACGCGATTACCACCGATATATTCAGCGATTTCACTTCACTTAACTGCTCTGGTATAATAATTAAATCAAAAATGCGTAAGAACTCACCGTACAGGAAGAACATCTTTTCCTGGATGTCAAAATGTATTTCAATGCACCGAATTGGGAGCGGACAAAAATAGTACACCTAAATTAAGTAAGGAGTTTGTAAGTAAGAAAATACTTAGTGACTTTAATTTGTATGCACCTTAACTGTTTATTAGCAGAATTATATATCCATAAAAACTGTATTTACGAAGAAATATTCACAAAAGAAAAATAGTAAAAACAAAATTTGGGAACCTTGTTTTGACGTTTATCAAAATGTGTCATAGACAAGACAAATAGATTTCACGAAACAAGGAACATAAACTCATGTGTGGCTAGGGTTGCCATTCGTCCAATGGTCATGTCCGGTATATAAGTTTTTGTCCGATCCGACATGCGGATAGAATTCTAGGCCGTGCAAAATAAAGAATGAAAGAAAATTATCAAATGATTGAAATATATTTGATAAGAATGTCTACATAACACCACACTACCACAAAGCAAACTGTAAATTTTCCACAATTGACTTTGAACTTTATGTGTGGGTAGTAACATGGCTGAACATTTATTAAAGAAATTTGACAGTTTTGGGTAATCTGATGTGTAGGCGTCTGTACACATTACGTTATTATGGGTTAATGGCAGTCACCCGCCCGCTTCGCTGTGCGAAAATTTGTAAATAATTTTTTGATGTGTAACATCTTTCCGGTCGCTTTCTATTTATACAATTTGTGGGAGTGATTTCGTGAAATATGACGGAAGTATGTGTAACAGTGTGACAGGAAGTCGTGAAAGCGCACAAGCGCGCGCCATTTTGTAAATTTCAAATTGATACTATGAACATGACTTAATATTATTAAATGTGATAAATTGTGTCATTTGACTATCAAAGGTCATTTTGATATGTCAAATGACTTCTAATGAGTATTTACTGCATTTATTTTATAGTTATATGATGACCAGGCCCATTTTTTTCAGAATATTATGTTAAAATTGCTTATTACTAAGGTGAGATGTCATCATCATAAGCGATGCGACTACTGTAAGGCTCGCTCGTTTTTTTTATAGCCTATAATTTGAACAATCTCATGTTCTTATTACATACAAATTTTCATCAAGATCGGTCAAGCCGTTCTTGAGTTATAAGATGACATACAGACAGACAGACAAAATTGCAAAAATCGTAGAATTGGTGTCAGTTAGTCATAAAATGAATATTTATCCCAAAATTTGTCAGAAAAATTGCATATACACATGGTGGCAGTGCAACCTACCCAAACCTGTCAAAATTATATAAAATCAATAAATTTTAACTGACGATTGAAAAATCAGCCCTTTGAGCATTAAACCAACTGGTAGAAATGTAATTTTTCAATAATGACAGAGAATGACAGCCTTATAATAAATAAGTAATGTCTTGTTCCCATTCTCTTTTGTGTCTTGTTTGCTGTAATATCTAAAACGATAGTAAAACATTTTTATCCTTTACAATGGTTAAATTTATTTTGTTTACTGATCCATTACGACAAGAAGAAATAGAAACATTCTATAAGGTTAATATTTAAACAAATGAATGTAGCAAGTTTAAATGAAATAGACTGACCGATACATTATTTGATTTCATATTATTTGACTTGCAGGCCTGCCAAATGCATCGAGAATACTACAAGGGTTACCCAAAATCTTATCATCCACTTACTTATTTCCGTGAACCGGGATACATGGGACAGTGCCCTCCAGAAATGTCTGAGTTAGTACCTATTGCATTATTTAAAATGTAAACCTACCTAATTCTCTAATTTTCCATGATAAAAGTTTCCATTTTTTAGAAACTTTCTGAAAAATTCCAAAAGCTCCGGAAGTTCTGGAATTTTTTTTGGAATCATTATTCTGTTGATGCGTTTGACTAAGATATTAAGAAATGCAGGAACGGTGATACTTTAAAATTAAAACATATTACAAACTGACTGTTTTTTGTGACTTTGTTCACATAAGTCTTATTATTGTGTTTTATTATTGTAGAAAAAACAGATTTTTTTGTAAACCCCGGGCTTTGGTTCTAAAATCTATAAAAAATGCAAAAGTATGTTTGTTGGTTTGTTATCTCTTATCTCTTTACGAACAACTGAACCAATTTTTATCGTTACACACATGATTCTGAAAGTTATAGTGACTTACAGTTTTACATTTTTGTTTTACAATTATTGAGGTTATTGAGGAGATGATGTATTTCTAAGTAAAATAGTCAAATGAACATTTAAGTAATATTTCCTAAAACGTTCGAAGTTCATCTTTAATAGAAATGCAATGTTTTAGTTTAGTAAATTAACTTAAAATTTTCCTACGTTATTAACAGACTATCTTTTTGTTATAAATTGTCTGCTTCAGAATTAATTAAAATACTGTACATTAATTTTCAGGGTGTATCTCAGCTTTCCACCTTTCCATGTGAAATATAAGCAACCTACTATATTACCTACTACTACAGGACGAACATCTGGCTTTCCACAGTTGCCTGATCGCTCACTAGCAGGTCGCTATAATAAAGCAGCGTGTAAAGCTTTTATCAGATGAATTCAATGAGTTTTATTATTGTTTCTTATTAATACAGATATTTTCAATATTGACTATTTTGATTTATTTATTTGATTATCAAATGTTTTGAAACTTATGAGCTATATGGCCCGCTGCGCCGCCGCTGTACTCAATATAACGCTGTTTCTCAGGTTAGTTAATTCGTCAACGAAATAAAGCGCGATAAGGGTTGCAGTGCAGATTTAAGTGTCCAAACTTTCCCACTAGGCCAAAGTTATTTATTTGATAAGGGAATATAAATAATATCAAATAATCTTGCTGTCTATGTCTTTATTCTGCACTTAACGAATTTTAATAGGTATTATACTATAGCAATAAGTTATGCACGTTGGATCTGCATATAATTTAGGAAAGATACCTATCCTTAATTTAAACATTCTAAGGAACTAGCGTTTACATGGTTGCCTATTTTGAGCAATGTTACATGATGTTCGATTCATTCTGTTGTTGCCATAGGATGTAAAACCTGGATTTCAATTATATAATCTTTTATTTTGTTGATTATACATAATGTAAATTTTACTAACAACAAGGCATAATGGCTTAAAATCTTTGTCGGTCAGCGAACTAGTACATAAAAACTTTGAAAAATCAATGGTGCATTAGTGACGTGCGGGACTTCTTGGCGGGAAAGTGAAGAGTCATGTCTGCGCTCTGAGTACTGAATGTCTTCGGTTTTGTTTTATTTTCTAAAATTTGTGTTATATAGAATCTTAATGTGAAATAATGGTGGATTATTAACCGTAAAGTGTTCGTGAGTGTGCATGAGTTTTGGCAAATGAAACAAAACAGCGCAACGTCACTTTTCAAATTCTCTCAAGAAGTCTGCGTGAGGACTAAGTAAAGTCCCACATCTTTACTGAGATACTCGAGGGATTGGGGGGTAATATCATTTCTCACTTCTCATTTCTATTATCATTCATCATCGTTATACAGGAAACAAGACAAGAGAAGTAACAAATAAGTAACTAATGAAATTAAGAAACTAATGCCATGGCAGCATGGTATGACCTTAGCCGGTTCCTCAGGGAACGAAGTACACTTAAAAAGAAAAAGTGACGCGCGGTAAATTCAAACTATACGTCATCAAAACCAAAATTATACGTCTGAAATCTGCATTAATCTAAATCACAATAATCTAAATTACTGAGTTCCAGTATGGATATTTTATTTGTAGATAACGGTAGACAAGATGAAATTGAAACTTTTTATGAGGTAAGTAATTTTACTTACTACATACATACCTCCTAAACACAGCTTTCGTTTTTGATAGAGGAATAATTATATTAAGCTTGCTTTAAAGTTTCATATATTTTAATGATTATTACTTTTCGACTATAAAAAATATCTATAAAATACCGGCCCAACCAACCAACCAATCAGTCGTTCCCTCAATGCTGAGGATCGTGACCATCACGTGGGCCAGAGCCCACGGGGCTTAAATCATTCTAAGCAGACCTGGTCATCATCATCATCATCATCAGCTCATATAATGTCCCCACTGCTGGGGCACGAGCCTCCCCTATGGATGCATAGGGAAAACGGGTTATAAACCGCCACGCTGGCTCTGTGCAGATTGGTGGTAGTTAACGATTGCTAATGGAGCCGGGACCAATAGCTTTACGTGCCTTCCGAAGCACTCAGAAGGTCAAGATGATACATTTTTGGTTATATACCCATCCGATGACCGGCCTTTGCGAAAGTTGCTTAACCTCAGCAGTCAGCACTCGGAGACCGGCGTCATCGAGCTCCTCAAAAGCAACTATAATTCTGGTATATAATATCTAGATAATGTATGTAATAGGTAGGTATTAGAGTTAGTAAAACTTGTCTAGTGCATCGTCTCTATTGTCGATGGCCAAGAGACTCACTTTGAGCACAAGATATGAAGGTTAGCTACATATTATAAACTCACGGAACTCACTCTGAATCATCTTCTTATTTTGTGCTTTGGGTCGCTGCGCCACAGATTAAGGTTTGCTGCGCTAACAAGCTAGTTTTTTTTATTACATGATGTACTATGGCGGCCACAAACGCTTTACCAGTCTAAAGGCGAAAATCCTTTGCACCGCGTCGCTCGCTTTTAATATAAGCCACAGCGGCGGCGGCGATGCGCGTGCACGCGATTTGTTCTTCAAACCGGTAAAGCCTTCGAGACCCGCATAGTACCTAAGCCATGTACCTAAGTGTAGGTATCATAATATCATCATCATGATACAGTTAAATAAATGACAGCTTACCTATAGTCCGTCACGCACTTATTATATTCCTTCTGGTTTCCTGACGTCATAGTCATAGTTTCATTTCATAATTATATCTGTTAAACCTAGCTTTAATATATAATATACCTACTCTAATATATGTTTCAGGCTTCCCAAATGCACAGGAACTATTATAGAGGCTATCCGAAAGCTTATCATCCATTACTTTATTTCAAGGAACCCACTACCATTGGTCAATGCCCACCAGATATGACACCGTAAGTTTTTTTGGCATCTGGATGCAACATACCTCAAATTACCCCATTTCCGGTAATATGAACAGACATGGATAGCTTGAGTTGTGGCCCACTGGAGGCCAAGTGTGGGTTCTGTTCACTATCCGTATTCATTCGATTACGTTTACGAAAACGAAAATTAGTATGGCATTGAAGCAGCGCCTCCTGGCGGCATACGAAAGGAGTTAACAATTTGCCATACAAATTCTCGTTTTCGTTAACGTGATCGAATGGCAAAAGAAACTCGCACTTGGCACCCGAACCTTCGTGATGGGAGTGCTCGATGGCGCAGTTAGGGTTGCTACCCGTACTTCATTATAAAGTATTATACGTTATTTCGGGTAATTGTACTCTATACTTTATGAGAACAATAAAGTACGCGAAAATACTTTATTTCACATATTTTAGTTCTCTGGAATTATTTTTATATATTATATATAACACACAAAAAAGTTGCTGTGCAATTATTTAGCAGTGATAATTATTTAATGAGAAAAAATGAGCTGGTGATGTAATGTGAGTCTATAGTTCATTATGTTTATTAAGTTGCTGAGACGAGTGAAGTTTATTTATACACCATGCAGGGCCTCAGTCTAGTTTAATTATAACTAGAGTACTGACAAGATATCCAGATATGGATACGTAATGGACATTCTTATTTATAACTAGTTGTCACCCGCGAAGACTACACTATCCCAAAGAAACCTGTTACCGGGATAAAAAGTCCTATGTCCTAGTCCGGGTCATGGTCTGTCTATGTGCAAAGTTTCATCCAAATCCGTTCAGCCGTTCTCGAGTTTTGCGCTTAGCAACATTGATTTTTATTTATATAGATTGAGAATTGTTGTCCAACACTATTTTTATTAAACATCTTATCTAAATATATTAAAAGTAGATACTTACCTAGTGTTGTCCAGTACATATAAGTAGAAACCTATCTAACACAATAACGCTTCTTCAACAGCACGTATCTGGACTTCCCAATGTACTTTGTGAAGTACAAACAACCGATAGTACTGCCAAGCTCTACGGGCCGGACTAGTGGCTTACCCTCGCTACCGGAACGCACTCTGGCCGGCCGCTACAACAAGGCTGCTTGCAAGTTGTTCATGAGATAAAAGACACGGTATGAGCACAAAATAAGAAGACCCCAATAGGTAAGCTTCATTAATACCGCGCTCGAGCAACGCACACATAGACCCGACCATAGATCACGAAATTATCCGGTCAATTTGAGCCGAGGTCCTAGCATTTAGAGGCGCCCTCGGGTTGTTCCGCTCCCATTCTGATCCGAACCCCTCGGAGAATCTAGTAAGGAACGGGGGGACACGCACTAGTGCGTGATGCCATTCCCACTAGAAAACCTTTGACGGCACTTCGTTCACACGGCTTGAGGAACCCTTTAAGTTTCTCTCCACCCCAATAAAAAGTACAGTGACGCTGAAAATACACAGTGGCAATCAGCAAAGTCTCGATAAAAATCCATCTCCAACCAGAGCAACCAGCGCAGATGTTGCGAGATTCCGTACCCGTAAGAGGTTGTCTATGTGTGCGTTGCTCGAGCGCGTTTGTATGAAGATTACCTTCACAGTCTCCTTATTTTGTGGTATGAGTGATTTCATTTTCTTCGAGAACTAAATACTTTGTCCTATTTGCTAGCTAGCAAATTTTTAATGAATTGCTGCCTGTTTTCTAGTAGTCAGACTACCAAATCAGACCTTGATGACCCAGATCAAAATCAGATTCAAATCCCAGCACGGGTACAATGGAACTGTGTGGTTGACCTTATAACCAGCAGGGGACTATTTAGCCTAATGGTAGTGATGACGATGACGGTTGGTAGGGGTTTTGTTGTTAGTAGCTGTAGCCCCTACCAATCAATCCGAGTACCTACAAATATAATGTACCTGGGAACCCGAAAACTATGGGTCAGAGCCCAGAGGTTTATGTTCTAACCACTCGACCATAGAGAAGATCTTCAATGGCTACGGAATTATATTGACCAGAAAAATGTAATTGTTAAATTTTATTAATTTGTTATTTACTAGATAGGTTCTTGTTTTTCTCAATTTCTCAATCTCAATTTATCCATAGATGCTGATGAGTGCGCTATCATATGAAAAGATCATCACTTCATCACAGAGGACAATTTTCTAAAAACTCCTACTTGCATTCCTGACAGCAAATCAAGAATAACAAATCTGAAATATGAACAATAAAAACTACAAAGATTATTAGTCTTTTTTATTTCACGCATTTTTATTTCAAAATCTTAAATAGAATGAACTCTCAAATTCGGGTAGCCTGGAAATGATGTACTTAAATTCACTCAGGCCCATACTTCCGGTGTTGTCCAAATTGATCTCTTGTAAAATCTGTAATAATGATATACTTAAAGTAATTGTTACAACATATAAATTTAAACGTATGAACCATGAGAGATATAACAATGTGAAGGTAGAACAAACATTTTGTGTTGAAGTTATTTTATTATGCTTTCTACGTGAGTGATTGATGTTAATGACTTAAAATTGTTTAAATAAACAAAATTATATCATTTTAAATATTCATAATTCAATGCCTCGAGGGCCGAGGTCCAAAGGCTTCAATTCCCAGGTCAGGCAATATGCATTTTTCAATGCATGGGTCGGGTTAGTGATCATCACGAACCCGCATTTGGCAAGTTTAGTGATTAAGCCAATAAATTCTCATTTCACCATCTTTAGTGGTGACATGGGAGAGTATTACGCAAAATACTTAACTATTCATTTTACATCTAAAGGTACAGGCAGGTATGTTAAGATGAGTTTATGAGAGGGCGTCACAGCATATCGAGTTCTTGTAAAGCACCTTTTATATTTTAAGACCATTTTGTCTCGAAACGTTTTGTCGCAAAATGCCTAAGTAATTCACGAAATAAGTAAGTAGTAGGTGTTTACTGGTGTTTTACCACTTGAGCTATCTTTTCCTTGGAGGGCTGATCAATAAATCTTGCTCTGCTGTTGGTAGACGTTAGACGATCTAAAATTTCGCAGATATCTCTCACTGATATATGCTGGTCGTCATCTAGATCTATAAAAATAAATTCAAGTTTTATACCAAACTGTAACTACACACCTGCAATCAGAATACCACAAACTCGAACATTTATCGAATATATTTGTCAATTTTGGATAGTCTGATGAATTTTGTATAGCAGGCGTCTGTAGGTACTTTCTTAAGAGATAGTCCACGTCCGATAACAGGTGACCGATTTTTTAGGCGATTAAAATGAAACGTATGGAATTCTATGATGCAACGCAAAAAGTCCTACAAAAAGTCGATCACAAAATCGATACTAAAACCTCGGATAAAAAATCGGTCCTACAAAAAGTCGGTCGTGGGCTGGGAGCCGTGAACGTATACTAAAATTAAAAACAATTAACAACGCAAAAAATTTAACAATATCCATGCATTATCTAATAATAATACGATATATGATAAGTATAATATAGCTATCATTGGTTCGGTCTAAAAGCAGAATTTATATGTAACGAGTAACGAGTACTTGCGGATACGCTTACGTACTTAGAAAAAATTCATTGCATTGAACCATCAAAATAAAGCAATTGAACATACCATATATTCTGAACGCCCATACAGCTTTTACTTCCGTTGGACAAGCTGGACTCATGACTGAACTAAAATCGACCAAGTCATCAAATGAAAAGCAGCCATCTTCCATGGAAGAGAAAACTTTAAATATTCGGTCTTTGAATGGATTGTTCTGAAATATCGTTAAAGAGATATCAGAATGGAGAGATACAGAACATGTAAGTAAATACCGGCAAAGTGCGAGTCGGACTCGCGCACTAAGGGTTCCGTACCATGATAGGCTATGGCTCGCTGCGTGATGTTACTATCCCCGCTACCCCAGCGGTGGCGCCACACCGCCACCGCACCGTGCACCGGGGCGTTCGCACCGCATTTTGTTGCAAAGAATAAATCCTAATATATATTAGGATTTACATATATATGTACTTTTATATTATTTTATTTTCTATTTTTATTGGCTTGTTGTTTAAATGTTAACAATATGTGTACTTATATTTATGATCACAATATTATGCTGCCTCTATGATTATATCGATATTAATATCAGTTCACTAGTATTTTTACACCTTTCAGTTACACACACAAATACTTTACATCTACTGTACTTTTGATGATTTTTTTTCGAGGTAACAACCCATCGATCAAATGTACCATCGAAGCAAGGACCCGTCGAGGAAGAGATCCTTCGAGGTATTGACCTTTCGAGGTAACGAGCCATCGGTGAAGTGTACCGTCGAGGTAGAGACATCGAGGTAACGTCATTCGAACTAGAGTATCAAACTCAATTTATATTATTCTATCGCATCGCATTTATATTCAATATCTACATTGTAATTACATTCGCATGCCAGTTTTGGCGAAAATGTATGTACTGCTTAGAATACTGACCATCTGTTTACCATGTTTCGTGTGAATAAATGATTTTGATTTGATTTTGATTTTTGATTTTAAAAGTCCACCTAGCTAACAACTTATAGCCAGTTCCTAACGGCTTCCACCTGCCTTATGGCTCTTTCAAATTAGACGTTTCGTGTCGGACCGCTGCTGTGCGTTTTCATATTAAACGCCAGCCGCACGACTGTTTTAATATGGAATGAAGTTTTCCATACATACAAGTTACTTTGTGAATGCAGTGCAAAAGTGCGGCAGCGGTCCCACACGAAACGTCTAAATGGAAGCGATTGATTGATTGATTGAGCTCTTATTGTCACTTAACATCAGATGAGTGATGAAAGTAAAGCACTTTTACGTCGTAGAAAATATTTGGAATGTCAATAACATTATTGTTTCCTTACCCGTATTGCGCCAAACTTTTTCATTACATCGTCTTTGTGAAATCTGTGATTATGATCGGTTTTCAACTTTTCCGGATTAATAGAATAAAACTTTTTCATCAAGCTGCAATTTAAAATTAATACAATGAATACAGAATAAACTATGGAAACACCTTTGTATTATGAATTGCTATTGTTTTCATAGTCACATACTCACTATAATATTTCCCCTTTACTGAGATATGTTAGAGTTGTGTAATCTTCCAGTAGATCTTCAGTTAAGCCAGGGTACGATTGGGAACTGCCCATTGTAAATTAGCTATTTTTGTTTAAAATTAATATTCCAGTCGACTGTTGTTGTACACAACAGATTTATATAGCGAGTTATCTTATCGGATTGATTGCTCATTGAGTAGTTATACAAAGATTGCAATACAATTTGAAGTGGTGGTAATTACTAGTTTTTGCTTTGTTAGGTACCTTTATTCTGAATCACCGTGTGAAATAAAAGGTTTTTTGGTAATTTTATCAATGAAACATATACCTACAAACAAAAAAAAACAACAGCGCCGGTTTGCGACGGTAGCCGTGCTTGCCATGCTTGGATTAAATGCAATAGATCGTGGTTCGATGCCCATACCCACCTAAGTAAGACTGTAGATGTGAACCACTCATGACACTAACGCATTAACTTACTGGAATGGTGGTAGCAATTTAAGTGTTAAAATACTTTCCGCCCCCTGTTCCACCTATCCCTACCAGGCTATATCCACTGGTAGGTCTAGGTGGATTTTTTTCCACCTGTCCCCACTGGTAGAGATAGTTGTAACCTATTTAGACGCTTTTATTTTAGTGGGGATACGTGGAAATATTATGGCTTTTAATCTCCACTGGTAGAGATAGTTACACAATAAATCCACCTATCTCTACTAACCACGAGTGTAATTATAAAAACTCTTTATAATATATTAAGTAGGTAAGATGATTTTGATTACATACTGGCTGTCTTTTTTAATATCATTGTTTTGCCAACGACAAGTTATGCGAAATTAATCAATTTAATTTGCTTTGATAAAATTATAAATCCCGTAATAATATCGGAAGAACTATTTAGAAAAAGGGGTCGTGGAAATACTTTGCTTCCCCTGTTCCACCTATCCCTACCAGGCTATCTCCACTGGTATAGAGGTATCTATAATTATACTTAGATAGCCTGGAATAGGTGGAACAGGGGAGTCCACTTGGCCCTACTTGTAGGGAATAATGGAAAAATAAGTCCATATATCCCTATCAAGGGGGATAGTTAGTAGATATATGGATTTTTTTTCCACCTATCTCTACCAGTGGGGACAGGTGGAAAAAAAATCCACCTATCCCTACCAGTGGAGATAGCCTGGTAGGGATAGGTGGAACAGGGGCTTTCCGCACCTATGATTGTAAAAAAGGCTACTGTAGCATAAAATTCACCAAAAAGGTGGACTTAATTCTCTTAAACATTCACTCTAAAAGAAAGTACACGTGGGTTTAAATAATAAGACTTAATTGTTCGGAAAAAAATAATTTATTACTTATCAATAACACCTGAGATCAAAGCCCAGCAATAGTAACGCATTCACTACGTCGATACAGACACACACCTTTTGGTTTCAATTTCCTAGTTTTAAGCAGAAAGCGAAATGTACTTGACATTATTCATTTATAATTAGCTAATTTAATACCATTAACAAAATGGTCACGTTATAATGAGTCACTATATGCTAAGTCATGCACAATAACAAAATAAAACTATTAAGTCAAAACAATTATATCGAAATTAGGGAAGAGCTAAGTCAAATTACCATATTAGTTGAGTCATTATAAACAGGAGGAACTTCTTTGTTCCCTATATAAATCCCTTAGACAAATAAAGAGTCACGTGTAAAATTATTTGTTAGAAGACCTACAAATAACATGAAATTTATGTATTCGAAAGCGAAATACTTTTCTTAAATAAATAGAAATCGCAAATATTTACAATGGACCTAGTAGAAAATTGTGAGACATCAAAATGTTATTATGGTTTATTTTATTATCATTATTATCTGGCGATACACTTATGTCAGCTATATGAAAGGTATATGAGCGTATTCACATCGATTTTTTTAATCGGCGATATGTAGTCACCGTTCTTATTCTAATCAAATGATTTGTTTTATTTTATATTTATTATCATCATTTATAAACGGTGCACTAGTCAGTTGAAAGTTCTGGATAAAAGGCAAAGTGCTTCCCCTTCATGGAATTAAAAGAAAGTCAAATAAAATATTCTCGGGGAGGCTTTCTGCCGATTATCCAGCAGTGGAAAACGAGATATTGTATGCTTCTAAAATTTCTAGTATAGGTATTTATTATTCTCATGTACGTGTTTAATCGACAAATGCGTAATTCACTAAACGGCTACAAAGTTTGGGAGTTGAATTTTTTATACTGCCGTGATTTGATAAAAAGCCGCTAAGTCATATTTTTGCGATTTTGAGTTATCGGTAAATTATTAAAAACACACTGTCCTGACTGAAGAACGTTGAGTATACCACAGCCCAAACCACAGGACAACAACGGTGAAATTTTGCAAGCATAATCATAAGAGATAAGATAGAATTTTTCGAAATTCTTTGGCATCAGGGGTTAGTCTGTGTCTTTACGCAGACAAATCCTGGGTTTTTTAAGCGATTTTAATAAAATGTTTTGAGTGGGTTTCTGGATGGTTTCGATTCACCATTGGACTCGGTAGGTGAAGCAGCAATAGGGGTCAATCATGGGATTGGTGTTCTCAAGCGGACGGAGTCGCGAACGTGCCACTAGTATCCATATAAATCTTCGAAAATACGGTAAGCATATCGGAAATTGTGTTCATCATTTATGGTACAAAAGTATCATAAATGATACTCAAAAGTATACTGTAAAACCTTACAACCTTCTGTCACACCACGGCAGTTTACTTAATTTGATTATGTACATATTAATACTTAAAAGTGTATCATAGGAACATTAACTATTTAATAATCACATCACCTTTTAGGAAAGTCCACATTGTCAAAACTAATCTGCCTGCGGGCCCTCATTTTAGCCGCCTCTTCAAACGACGGCATAGAATGTGACTTAAATAGGCTTAAACCATTTCTATCGAGCATGCTGAGCCCGCTGCTGCTATTAGAATTTGAGTCTATATTCACCAACTTATCTTGTAAGATATTCTTTGAGCTGCTTCTAGATTGTTCCTGCTTAATGGAAACATCACTCCACGTATTTTCTTTGATCTGTGAGGTGAAAGTGCACGTCTGCTGCTTTTCCTTCATCTGTTGATAGGCGCTGGCCGATATGTAACCGGACACTCTGCTGTTGACCTCATTGGCTAATTTCGTTTTCTCCTCCTCGAAACAGTCTTCAACTGTACGACCTTGGATAATAGCGAAGGCGTATTGACGTGCCACTCTGCAATAAAAAAACAAAAATATTAACTCACTATTACTATTACATTACATACAGATTCCTTACTGGTTAATTCAGAGCCCAATAAATATATGTTAGGCTCAAAGACTGAAATCGCTTATTGAGCGAAAAAGCAGCCAAAAGACGTCTACTGACAGACCAAGGAACTCCACAACGACCGGTTATGTACTGCTCGCATCCAGCAGCTACCCGCTACCGCTACCTACACCAGATCGTCGGTCCACCTCGTTGGAGGAGTTTGTTACAGAAAAACCAATTCATACTTATTCTTTAAAAAAAAAAAGGTTGTTGGGTGTGAGCCATACCTGTGCATAGTATCCGACGTTGATAGGTTCGGGTTGGCGAGCCTCGCGCGGTGTGGAGGCAGCGATAGCAGACGACGAGTCAACCTCGCCAGCAAAGAGGCTTTCTCACGGAATCCGGCGCGGGACATGCCCCAGCCGTGCACGCGTAGCGCCACCGATACCGCCCACAGCAGTTTCTGCACAATGATTTATAATATAATCTCGTCTATAAGTCTGCCAGCACACCCTTTTCCCTCCTTCCTATGACGTGGGGTCCTTCAAAAGCACCTTGTGGGCCGGCAGGGTGAGGGTGACTGATGCTGCGTTGTTTTCACGCTGCTCCAGTTGTCCTTGCGTCTGGACTCCGTTTCCACTTAACATCAGGTGGAGTGGAGTCATTTGCCGAACCAGGTATAAATAATAATAATAAAAAAAAAAGCTCAAGAGTTTGGTTTTTTTTTGAATGCTCTAATCTCAAGAACTGCCAATCAGATTTGAAAAATTCTATTTGCATTTGATAGCCCAATTTTAATGGAAGGCTAACCGCCCACAACAGTTTCTGCCCAAAAATATTATAATATAACAAAACTGAAGAGTTTGTTTTTATGTTTGAACGCGCTAATTTCTCGAACAACCAGTCAGATTTGGAAAATTCTGATAGTCCAATTTTTATGGTAGGCTTTCAATATTCAAAATCATTTATTCAGTTTAGGCTACAAGTAACTCTTGTGAATGTCACTATGCCATATCGGTTCGTAAGTCTACTCTGGGCGGGAGATCTTGTACTGAGAAGATCCGGCAAGAAACTCGGCAAGTGTCCAGCTCTTTTTTCCCTTACAGCGTCAAAAATGCCTATCATAGCCGAACACTTTCCATTACAAAATTAAACACAAAAAAATATAGAAGAGAACCACAACTTGTAAAAAAAAACAAAATAAATAATCTAAGTTAACAAAACATCAGGTAAAAGTTTCATCTTCCACAATGTCATACAGTACCACTACAGCACTCTAGTAAAAGTTAAAAATTGTTTAAGAAAAACAAAGTCAAACTATAGTGAAAAATACTAAACATAAGTTAAGTATGCAAGAGCAGACCAGCCTCCACAGGCGGCACCCGTTCACGAGTATGACGTCATAACACAGAACACTGCTGATAAAGGCTATCATATCAGTATAAAAATTATATAAATTAATTTTATTATATTAATTCAAATAGAGTATAATGTGTTTTTTATTATAACCAGGCTGTTTACACCTAGTTACATTAAAATTGAGTGAAGTATCATCTGCTAATAATACAATTTCACAGAAGTTCTAGAATGGCAAGTCATAAATATAAATCAAGAATAGAAAAGGACCAAGAATCGACCCTTATGGCTATTTAACATCTCACTACGATCCTCAAAAAAGTCAGGAAAAACGCTAAGCGAATGCGAAGTACCTAGTAGTTCTATTCGGGTGACGCGATGCGACGCGGTGGGTCGGGGAACAGCTACTGATATTATAGAAGTAAAAACCGGCCAAGTGCGTGTCGAGCCACGCGCAGTGTAGGTTCCCTAGCCCATCTCAATAATGCGGACTCTGAGAAGAGGGCTTTTATGAACATTTATTTATTAAGTAGTTCCCAATTGGGAATTTGTACTGCGTCAAGTACATTTTATAAGTTGGTCGACTGTTACTCGTAAACTAGTAAAGCCGACTTAGCTATGATAGTTTTCCTTTTAACTTCGTCATATATACAACTACCGTGAATTTTTTCACGTATCCAAAAACAATCATTTGGCTGGCAGGGGGGGACACTTGACTCTCAAGAAAATTTTGCACTTTAAAGCTTAATAGCTCACAAACGGATGCCTACTGTTTTCACAAACCCGCTATATTTTTGAAATTGCTATCCAACAACACCCCAAAAAATTAAATCCCCACTTCACGTGTAGGGGAAGTAACCTAAAAAAAATATTTTGTTGTTGTTACCCTGGAGACACGCCGAACAAAAGAAGGCAACCGTATACATTTGGCCTCAGTCGCTCTCGAAGGATACAGACAATTGAGTTTGTTGACATTTGACACTTCCGGTTACAAAATACTATTTTCAGATTTAGTTTTCGTTAGAAAAATGCCAAATAACAAACACTAGCAGTCTTGTCGTCTGATCGTCGCAAAACAGTCGCTGATCATCTACACTTCAAATATGCTGGCCGTGATACAATCGCGATACATCAACAAACGCATATAAAATGGCATAATATTTTGTAATGCAGTTGCATGTTTGTATCGCAGCAAAATTACTCTAAGTTGTTTCACAATCAATACAAGAAGCCCATTGAAACCCTAAAATGAATTAAAATATGTACCTGTTTATGGTTCTCATTCAATTCTGCCATATTCTTCGTCATAACCACTTCTGAAGCGCGACGGCACAACGAAAACGACTGCGAAGCGCTCGCCGTGTCTCCCCCAAAGGACAAACTCTTAGCTATTTTGCTCCTGTTACTTATAGGCTCATCGTCAAACGCATCCCGTTTCCGTTTCAGGAACTGGTCGCTCTGTGATCCATCACAGCTTTTGGTTTCAGCCGTGACTGGGGACCCGAATAGGGCTCTCTTTGATTTCATCGCTTGCAGTGGTACTGATGAGCTGGGTGCTATTGGAATATTCTTCCTTCCTTCAGGGCTAACAAACAAAGCTCGCTTCAAAGTTTCTCGAGTTGGTTGACTCTTCGTGATGTTCTCAGGGTCCATGAGGAGACGCCTCATAGCCTTCTTGCGGCTAGAACCACCGCTGCGTGTTCTGGGTGTCTTAGCTGGTGTCTTCTTGCCCGGCGTCTTGCGCACTGGAGTTTTCTTGCCCGGTGTGCGTCGCATAATTGCTTTTCTTGGACTCCTTCGTTCCGAAGAGTTAACCAGCTTTCTGTGCGGGAAGAAACTGAAGATTGCCTTTTTAGTTAAGTGTGAGAAATATATACAGTAACAATAAACAGCTGCTAAGATTGAGACTTATAATGTGACTACTATTTTTTTAAAACAGAATTGGAAATAGGATGACACCAATAGTCGCAAGAAAGAACTGATGAAGACTTTTAAGAAATATTTATTTGTAGTTATATTATAACAGTAGACACAAAAGACCACATAAATAATAATAAAATTAAATAGCTTTTATTCTAAGTTCAAACAAATTAATACAAAATAGGTACATCTTTAACTATATCTCGCAACTCAGTGAGCTTTACAGCATAGGCATCGTCTATCTGTTCATTGCCGTCTGTCAGACGCCACTCTTATTCAGGATGGCCCTAGGGTTAATTTTACATAAATAATAATATAGCTTGAAAAATCCACGAGCGGGATTCGAACGCGCACCCCATGACACGCCGGATCAGGTGCACTTTTACGCAAATATTGTTCGCAACAATATTTGCATAAAATTATATGTAAAGAATCATAATAATATGACAAGCTCAAAAAAGACTGACCAGCTCAGCCGATTTTTAGCTGAAGCCTAGTACCAAAAGAGTAGGTTGAAAAATAACTTATAATAAATGAAAGAATTTATAATAAAAGCATTCATATTTTTTATAAAATATGGTATATTTACTTTTTATCAATGAGGACCATCTTGGATGTATTAGTTTGAGTCTTCTCGCCGATAGTGGCTGCGCTGCAAAATGTCTGCCTGCGGCGCGCCAAGTGCGACAGACGCCGTCCAGGCGACTTCGCCTGAGCCAATCTGAATAAAAATAGAAAAATATCAGATAGTAATTCAAAAGACTATATGAATGACGGGTAAACTACATAAATACGAAAAACTGAATACCCAATATTCACGAAGTTCAATCTCAAAACATAAAAAAAACTCAACTAACTTTACCAATCCTACACACAATTAACTACATCATGAAAAACACCACTAATAACCACAATCTCCATTATCACCAAAAACTTCTCCTTCAAATCCATCATCAATAAATTCTTCCAACAACTCCATTATCAATAATTCTTCCAATTCCTTTATCCAAAAACCTCCGTCACCAATGACAAATTACTTCATCATTTTTCAACCAGCTTCATTACTATAAAATCTTCATCACCAAACTCATCAATACTAAAAAAAACTCCAACATCAAACATCAAAATCTTCAACACCAATCTTCAACACCATCCGCTCCAATCTACAACACCATTACAATACCTACTTGCACTCTGTTATTCAAACGCAATGCAAGCATATTGGACAATTAACTCTTTAAAAATTATAATACTTGCACTATATTGTAGTGGAAGCATGTTAGACCCAAACTCTTTAAAAATATCTTCCAACCTTCTCAGCATGATACTCGCTCTCTTCTTCTTTATTTTCAAACAACAATACACATCATAATCATTAATCTTATGGAAAGCATACCCTAAGGGGTCAAATAAAGGGTGAAAGTTTGTATTAAAGTCTGTCAGTTTTGAAGTAAAATACATGAAAATCTGTATTCGGCTTTTTGAAAAACCTCCCCCAGAGGGGTGAAATAAGGGTGCAAAGTTAGTATGGAAATCTGCCATTCCTTACATTTTGGTATTTGGCCTGGTTAGAGATTGAAATGAAACATGATCCCCTTTATTTAGCTTTTATTACGAATAAACAAAGTCCTGTAGCCCATGCATGTGAGCATAGCCGCAAACAAAAGCTAGTAGTGCATTAGTGCATAAGTTATCTATAATACCTCTGTTTGCTATGTACTTACGGGGTGCTACATTGTTTTATTTTAACACCTATTTTATTTTTGTACCAATTTGTGGCATCTGACGTAATGACAATCTGCCATAATGACGTTCATAAGAGCTACTTTGAACTTTGTTTTTTTTTACTTCAAAAGTGCATGCAATAAATCATTTTGAATTTGAATTTGAATTTGCTTGCACCTCTGCACCTGGCCACTAGTTTAACCTTACCTTACCAACAGCTGTAGTTAAAAGAAAATTTACATCAAAATTGTCTGTATTCAGAATGAAGTTTGGATTGATAAAAATCGAAATTACATATTTCGGCATAAAATGGGTGTTTTCATGAATCCCAATAGTTATTTAATCAATTTTTTTTATAAGAAAAGAAGTACAGTCACAAGCATTAACATAGAAACAATGTAACTCTTAATACAAAGAATAAGTCAAACTAGTCAAATATATATATGCTAATGCTCATGAGAGGATGAGGAGAAATATACTAGGTATATATTTGCTTTTCTACATACTGTTTCCTGTACAATTACACAATGCATTATAGTAAAACTACAAAAAAAGGAATATTACCTCAGTGCCTTTCGTTTACTAGCACTGCTGGGTGATTGAAGTCCTCCAGAATGGATACAGACACTGGTATCAGTTTCAGCGCCGACATATCTTTCACCGTAACGCATTGCAAGGCATTCAATCTGCTGCGAATATTTGGTAATATTGTAGCTGAAAAAGTAAAAGATAACGAAGAACTATAACTGAAAAGCTTTTTTTTATTTGTTTTTCTTTCACAGAATTGAACATCTTGTTTTATTTGATTTGTTTATGTAATATTTATTAGTCAATATTCAGAATGATTAAATGTTTTATTCAATTATTTACTTTATCTGGTAATACCAGTGTAACAAACTTAAAATGCTCTGTTAAACTGCTGAAGTTGCATTTGTACTGTTGTTTAGTATTTACTAAAGTGATCATACTTTTCTTAAAAATAAATTACATAAATAATACTTACTGCACACCATAATGCCTGCACTTTAAGACTTCTGGCCAGGGGGTCTCAGTAGCTTCCATCTGGGAGCATGTTTTAAGATCAATAGTCTTCTCATTCACACTAGTATCCAACTCAGATTCTGACTTGACACTTTCTTTCGATAATGAGTCCCTAAGTCTACTGTTAGTTGTCAAGTCTTTCACATTTTGTTCTGTTACTTCTCCTGCGTTACTAAGTTCTGTGGGTATTTCAACAAAGGACACTCTCTTCGTGGGTGTTACAGAGTTTGATTCAGGTGTTGTTACTTTTTCATCATTAGTAAATGCTGGCAGGAAACAGTAGTACTTCTTAAGCATTTGTGTAACATCAGTCTTGATAGTAGTTACAGAAGGTGGAGGTAGCACTCCTTGAAGAATGAGCTATAAAAAAACATCCAATCAATACATATAACATTCATAATTAAACTATATTACTTTTTAATATTATTTACTTACCTCAGTCTTTCTTAGACTCTTCTTATCATAAGCTTCAAAATCTTTGAGGAAACCCCAAAATGGTTCAGGAACGGGATCTGCTTCATCATCATTATCAGAAAACATATCTGGAGACCTCACTCCACTGTCAAAAGAAGCCTCCAGGGAGGAGTAGCTTTGTTCAGAGTTCCACTTAGCACTACTGCCATCCTCATTTAACATAGAGCACTCTTTTTTGCCATTACATTCTTCATACTGAGAGTCACCAGTACTCTCAGTAGTCTTTTCTATAAAATTGCTTTCACTATCATTTTTGTTGTCAGACATTGTTGCATTGTTATAATTTCCACTCAAGTCCGCTTCGGAACTGTGATCAGATGACTTTTCACCTAATGTAACCAAGCCGCTGTTGCAACTCAGCGCAGTCAGTGGGTCCACAATAGGTTTTAATTTTTGAACATGCTTCAAGGTGCCATTAAAAGATAGTTCTCTGCTAGGTAATTTGAATATGTTCTCGCAAGGCATCACACTACGGAACATTGGAACACTGTCAACAGCATTGTTACTGTTTTCCATAGTAGAGGTTATGAAAATTGGTTGCTTGAAACGTTCTGGCTTCGAGTCTTCAGACGAAACAGGAACGTCTATAGGCTCCGATTGATCGTTTAACAGACAATTTTCAGCAGTAGTCGACGAATTGTCTAAAGAAACAGGTTGCAAAGTACAAGGAAATTTACGTTTTGAAATATGAACGTCCAAGAATGATTCTATATCTGCGTTTTCGCTTGTAGTCGGTTTAAGTAAGTTATATTCCAATTCAGCTGATTGGCACTGTTTATCTAATATGTTAGTTTGTACCGACAAATCAATGTTACCTCTACTGGTTGAACTTTCGTAGTCCTCGTTGTTTGGAGAAGCCCGTTCATTCGTTTCGTGGTGGTTATCTTCTGCAAAATTGTCTACAACATTGAAACTTTTCAAATAACGCTCATACAGTGAAAAGCTATCGCTAAACGAGTGGCAATTTGATTCTTCGAGAGATTCCATTACCACTTCTGTCTACATTTTATAAACGTAAAAATATTAACAACACCAGAACAAGCAAAGTTAAAACATCATTCTATCACAATACGATACTGTGTAAAATATTTTCGTCATCAAAGTCAAACTAACGCACTGACCGTATAAGTCATTGCGCCATCTTTCTTTCTTTTGCATTTTTTACAATGGGTACAATTTATTGCATTTTTTTTCTTGCTTGCTCAGTGTTGGCCAGACGACCGACTCGCGTTCTCCCCAAATCTTTACCAAAATCCCCCCAAAATTCAGGTTTTGAAAAAATCCCCACAAATGGCATAATGTTTATTTATTAATAAAATACAATTTTATACTATTTCAGAAATAGCTTTCATTACTGGATAAGCATCGAGCCCGACCCTCTAAATGCCGTAAACACCGTACTCGTAGAACAAGGGTACGAATAACCGGTGCACACGCGCTCTACACCAAGTACAGACGTGTACGGGCGCTTCTCTCCTCCACCACGGCCCAGTCAACCCGAGCCGAATCGAGCCTTTAGAGGCGCCCTTGGGTTGCTCCGCTCCCCGATCCGATCCGAACCCTTCGGAGAATCTAGTAGGGCACGGGGACGCGCACTAGTGCGCGATGCCGTTCCCTCTAGAAAGCCTCCGAAGGTGATTCGTTTCACACGACTTGACGTTCCCTTTACGTTCCTCGCCGCCCCAAAAAAGCCCGGTGAAGCTGAAAATGCCGTAAATGCAATCAGCAATCTCTCTCCAAAAAAAAATAAGTTCTATACATTTTTTCTGAGTTAAATCTCTTTAGCATCTTTAAACTTCGTATAAAATTAATACATCTTTCCAGCAACGTATATCTTATTCTCAAGATGGATTCGGCAGTGTGGATGGCCAATGTGTTTTGAAGTTTGTCTTTAATAATAACTACTTGGGAAAAGGCTCTTTCTTTCCACAACTGCGTTAGAAAAAGGCAACAACAAAATTCATAATGCCAATTTGCTAACTTGTCCGTAAGTTCTATTACCGATTGCATTTTCTCAGATTATAGTTTTAATCATAAAAATCCCCCAATTCCCTCCAACTCCATTTTTTTCTCTCCAAATATCCCCCCAAAAATATTTTCCCTAAAATCGTCCCCCATAATTATTATATACCCCCACTTTTGGGGGGATTCATCCCAATCTGGCATCACTTGCTGTTGCTAAGATGGTATGTTAATTGGTTGTGATGTGTTGCGTTCACGATGCTATGTTTTAAGTATGCGATGCATTTTGGTTGGTTGCGTTCGTAATTGATTGATTAGTGCACAGAACACAGATATGAAATGAAGTTCGAATATCTTCGCTTAGATGCTTAGAGCATGCTTTAAGTATCTTCGCTAACGTCTCTTATCTCAAAGAAATCTAGCCAATACGACCTTATTTTCAATAAATTATTTTTGTGTTTATAAATTATGAAACTTTCACTTTTGTCAACATATTATATTATATATTAGACAAAGTCAGGGCGTGCAAACCACTCGGCTACGGAGGTCGTCAAATGCTTGCTTTACAAGCTGACCCAGCTGCTGGCCGGGCACGCAAGCGTATCGTGCTCTACTCGCTCGCCCCTGAACACTCGCCCAGCGACTAGCCCGGCGGGCGGCGGCAGCGGCCGACGCGGCGGCGGCGGCCACATGAATATAAAACGCGCAATCGTTCATAATATAAGTAGTGTAAATATATTTTTAGGTAATTATGAGGTGATCAACTAAAAATATCAACTAAATATACAGCATTAATCCCTTTGACTTATGAATATGAGAACTTAAAAAAGTCATTGCATTTTAACCTCAGAGTAATACTTAACTAAATATTGTTCTTAGATTTTAACTCAGAATAATAACTTCAGCGAACCTCAGAATAATAACTAAAAGGAAGGTTAAATAAAAAACGTGCAACTATGTTTAGTTCCGTTCTATCTTAGTATGGCTAGAAAAGGCATGAAGCTGTAGATATAGAAAAGGAGGATGGAGTGCGGTGTGACAAATGGTTGACACTTAGTTTTTATTTTTTGTATCGTTATGTCAGCAGCTCTGAGTACTGAAACTCAGAGGTCAGCAGTCATGAGATGAAATGTCAAAATACGATCTAAGGCTCCTGAGTTCTGAGTACAGTTGAGTACAGTCTCTGAGACCCTCTTTCCGGCCAAATTCAGAAGTAGTACTTTGATTTAAAAGCTGACAGTCGCTTTAGACATAAAGACTGTCAATAACTTCGATCAGTTATTGACATAACATTGTCTTATATCTCATAATTATTTCAGATTTTAATAGTATTTCTGTCTAGGTTGCACGAATGCTTTGGATTGCTAGAAATAGTGAGTGTGTGGTCTATGTGTGGCACTATTTATTTTGTAGTTGGGGGCTGCAAGTTCTATTAATCTCGAAAAGAAAATAGTCAAGGACTATTATTTTGACTGTCAATCGGTATGTTTTTGGTATATTATTTGTCGAATTTAAATTGATAAGCGAATAAAAATACAAATAAAGGTAGAACCATTTTGCAGCGAAAACCAGCCGTGAATTGAATTTTAAAGCAGATTTTGTAATTATTCAGAAACTGCATTGGGTTAGTGACGTAAACAATAATAAAGTCACTTAGCTATAGCTAGTAAATGCACGCTAGATGACCATAAAGAATATAATGACGTTTCGATATTTTATTCTCATACATAACATCGATTTGTCGATGATATCGAAGTCGGTCATGTTTTGACATCGATGTTTTCCAGCTAAACATCGATGTTTATTCAAAATCGATTCATATCGATAATCCCTCTCCTAGTCTAATTTCTCTCAATTCAATCTGTCAAACAAAAGTTTCAGTTTGATAGCTACTCAGATCAATTTGTGAAAATAGTAGGTACTTTTGTGGGTGGATGTATATTTTAAAGTAAATTTACTTTGATTGTGTCACCGTTTTGTGCAGCAATATTGATTTGGAATCTATTACAAGTTAACTGGTGGTAGCAGTTACTAGACCTATCATTAATCCGTAGAAAGCACTGGAGGTTCGTAAAGATTTGATTTATTTACCCGGTATTTTACATAATATTAGAATATTTTTTTAAATATTTCGATTGGATTCTAGCAGCCGGTATCGTAGTTTGTCGATTAAAGAAATTAAAGTTTGTAAAATTTCGATCCAACGAAAACGTAACCAGTTCCACTGTATAATAATATGTGATGCGTGCGTGAGAAAATTAAGTAGGTAATAATGCCTATCGGTAACTATTCTAACCTCAAAACAAGTAAAATACGGTAAAGAAACATTTTTTTTGTATCTTCATATTAGTAGATTGCAAAAAAAAGTTTAAATAAAAGCTCTGAATAAACCGACAAAGAAATTGTCTGTCGCTTTTATTCTTAAGTGAACCTCAAATAGTAAAGATGCGAAATGTGTAGAAACAAGTTTAAGTTGGACCACAAAAATGAAAAAGTTTGAAAGCAATGGTATGTTTTAGATTACAAAAAAGTTTTCCAAAACAATGCTTTACTACTAGTACATTCTACCTCATTGAGAGTGAAGTCAGGGTACTGGGTAAACCCTCCATTTACCTCTTCATTCATTTCATTTCATTTAATTTATTTAGTAGGTTACAGTCTTGTTAACAACTGTATTTGTTCACATACAGGCTAATGCTAATAACTTAAAACAGCATAAAAAGTTTAAAAGATCATAAACAAGACTGTAACCTACGAGAAGTGTACACAGTATGACAAGAATAATAAAGTACTAGGTTGAACATTTCATGTTTCCAAACAATAAAGAATAATTTAATAACCAAATAAGGTTTAGTATGTCTAAAAGGTTTGTTTTAAGTCCGCCTGGCTAGCTCAAAATAGGTCTCCATAGCATAATGTTAGTAGCTTTGTTGTGTTTCAACAGTTAAAGATAAGATAGCCAGTGCATTGGTAGGTGAAGATTCCAGGTGATGTGTGCTTAGAGCTTCACCGTTATCATAGCTTAAAAGGTGAGGTGATGGGTAAGCTTAGCAGTGACATAAAAAAAACGAGCGAGCTTTACACAGTAGTCACATGTGATGTGTAACATCTCACCTTAGTAATTAGCAATTTTAACATTATATTCTGAAAAAATACAGAAACTTTTCCATTTTTAGGTATATCATCATCATCATCTTGTAAATATATATTATGTATTTCTCTCTGCTGGACTACCAATATTTAATGATTAAATATTGGTAGTCCAGCAGATATCTTGTCCTATTAAAATGGATAAGAGGATTAATTCTAAGTGTATGCAAACTAAATTAGTTATTTGATTAGAATATTTACTATGTAACTTAATCAAGCAACCTCAATATCATGTTCAGTGCTTTAATTTAGAGGCAACTTAGAAATATTAAAACGGTATATAATTCTCAACCAACTTTTGGTACAGAATCTACTATTCTGTGCTGAGGTTGTTAAACCAAAACCCTCGGCGTAACTATTCTGAAATATATGTATATGCGTAGTTCACAAATATACATTTTTTGGAATGCAAAGCTTAAAATGGGGGGGGGGGGGGGGGGTCTGAAGGCCTTTGGAACAAGCACAGAAAAGTAGATTCTGTACCAAAAAGTAAGTATTAGTATACATACTAGTTGTTAAACCGATTTTATTATTCGCTAGCTACCAAACACATTGTTGTTATTGTGTGCTCACTGCAATTTTGTGCTAGATTAGGATACAAAGAAGCCTATGGCACTCTGCGGACCTCTATCTATCGCAGTGCATAATTTCCCTTAGTCCACATTGATTTATTTTATGGGGCATAATTTTTTGGTACTCAGATAAATGGTTTGAGTCTGATCTCTTTTTAATTAGCTGAGCAATCGAGTATAAAGTGTGGCCACTACAGCCTATGAATGCCAATGCTCGGTAGAATGCTCTCCCAAGAATGTAACCTTTTTAATAAAGTTCCATGCATAGTTTCACCAAACCGATTCGAAAAAATTAACCGGTTTCCAAGCCCTGCTGTGAAGGCTTTTGACTTTGACTTTGAATGATATAACTTGCCGATTCCCTTCTTGATGCTAATAATAATAATATAGATTAAGGATCCAAAACAAAAATGCATTACAAAAATGGCCACATTTGCTTATACTTATAATCTTAATATCTTATCACATTTTGTTAAAACTTTAATTATTAGGCACCTAACCACAACGGAAAAGGTCTGTTATCTATTTTCTATTTGGTACTCTTATTTTTATAAACACAGATTTAGAGTGTTATAGTTCAAGTGCTACAGAGCACAGAATTTTTAATGTCGTTGAATTGTTGATAACTGGAAATTGTAATAAAAGTATGCTACCCATGTCTCCAATGTTTCTCTAAATAAGGTGTACGGTCCGGTCGATACACCTAATTTCGAGAAACGTTTGATGACAGATGACAGACGCTTTCCATACAGTATGGATAACAACTATAAAGCGAGGTTTAGACTAGCAAGTTCTTCCTGCAATTTCTTGAACAAGTACTTGCTGATCCGTTTACATTACGTGCAAAATTTGTAGCACAATTCACTTTCGCAAGTGACTCGCAAGATCTTCCTTGCAAGTTCTTGCCCCCATTGTTTAGACTAGCGATGACTTGCTGCGATTGCTTAGTTGCAACACTCGCAGAAGTTAACTCGCCGCAACTGTTTACTTACACAGTGGTAAACTGCTTGTTTGTAAGTAGACTTCTGCAAATTTTATTGCTAATCTAAACTCGCAAGCCTTGTCAGCTAAAAAAATTGCAGAGGTGGCTTGCTAAGGTCTTTTTTAGGCGTTTACACGTATAACTTGTAGCAAGGTCCGCAAGCTGCAACACTTGTAGAAGTTAGCTTGCCACAACTATTTACAAACAGCTAGCGGAAGTCAACTTCTGCAAGTTTTATTGCTAGTCTAAACCTCGCTTAAAAGAAAGTACACTGTACAATGTAACATACGCTACATTGCGCTAAATCCAGGTCTTCGTCGTATTTTCGTCAATTACTTGACCGATACGAACAGCTGCTAAAATGTCAGCCACATTTCTCCGTTACCAGCAGTGGATCATTAAGCGCCGCAAGTGGAGATGTATTGGCCATATACTCCGGTGGTATTCTGATCACTTCCCTAAACAGGCTCTAAATTGGAATCCTGGAAAGGAAGGAGAAAACGTCCCCGACAAATCTATATGCGGCCTGGCAGTGGCGAAAAGGTATGCTTTTGGAAAAAGTGTTCTTTGCCAGGGTGCGATAGATTTGGAAAACCTTGAGCGAAATAAAGCGCATTTTATCAAGACTGATCACGACTACTGTGGACGACCTTTACCACATATAAGAGTCCTGTTCCTAACTGCACTAACCTGCACAAGCGAAGACTTAATGAAGGCAACAGGAGTTGCCGTACGCGTGGCTGGCTACTGGGTCGGAAGAGAGAGATATAGGGTAGATAGATGGGAAATGAAAAAGTAGAAGAAATAGAAAATACAATATTGGCGTGTCACCAAAAACTTAATAAATCATCGTAAGTTTACTGTAAAGCAAGACTATGAGAGTTGTTTTCGGCTATAAAATTTAATACCTATAGGCATCCCTAAAATATCGCTCGTTCTTGTTGGGACAGTAAAAATATGCAGCTGTATATTTTTATTCAACTGACCTGACAAACAAAACAAGCGTACCTATGTAAAGACTTAAGTTAGGATACTTTAAACCACATGAGAGAGGAAGCAATTGAGGACACCCTTAACGACAGAAGTACGTATGAGACATTTAAAGTAGACGGTTCCATCTGGCTGGTCACACTGGCAGTAATGGAAACAGCTAAGAATCTAGAAGACAGTGCTTTTCAGTTCCGGATACCTATCTAGAAAATAGGAATACGTGTCCATGGGGCAACTCTCCTGAAACACTAGTCTATGAGTACCGGATGAAGAACGAGTTTCGTGTCCTTATATTTTCCTGTAACCTATTCGTTTGATAGTGATTACCAGCAATATTCGAAATAGGGTTTGGTTATGCTGGGAAAGCCATAAACGGCCTTACTTTTGTGTCCTTCAAAGCAGTCTTACAAAATTGTGTGTCCGTTATAAAAGTCCCGGGCGTAATCTGTGCCTGTTGTGCCGGCTCGAGAAATGAATAGTTTAATTCGAGGTGTACATTCCGCTGCATCGAATAAGCCACGTCGTACATTTGTCTCGGCATTCGTACGGTATCGGGCTAGATTGCAGCGACCCCTGCCCTTTGCCACTGTCCACTTATCTAAGGTATAAAGAAGTCAAAATGATGTATTTATTTATTCTCCGTCCTCAGCTCATTAGCGGTTGTGCCTCACTGAAAATAGATATCGCTGCATTGTGTTTTTATTGATATGCACACGATACGTGAATGGTTGAAGTCTACTCGTTGATCAAAGGTCAAGTGGCCCTTCCTAGTCGAATAGTTTGTAATATACTCGCGGATGTACGGTAAACGTTAGTAGTTGTGTGATATTTAAATGAGATTTTAACAAGGTGAGTCTCTAAGAAGTTGTCTGGCTTTGTTATTTTTTCTAATAAATATTTCTTACGCACGTGTTGTATCTCCGAGTATACCAAATAGGATAGGGTATACCTAAGTATTTGTTTTAAAATACCTAGGTACATGAGGATGGTTAAGTTATTGCTTGTTTATAATTTATTATCTAATCTACCGCGGTGTTGTAATTATATAATAATTAACTTGAATAAATTTTAAATGTTTATGTAAAGTAATGTTGTCACTTTTAAAAGGGATATTATTTAAATTACTTATTGTGCAAAACATTCGCACTGACTAAGGTAAGATTTCCATAATTAATTAGCAACATTAATAGATGTGTACTTACTGCTCATATTTATGTAAAATTCAAAAGCTTTACCTACTAACTTTTCTAAAAACTGTTTTTAAAATATTCTAAAGAAACAACGAGCCTTATAAAGTTTTGTCTAATACCTGTTTATTTACTTCTAAATAATTTATCTGTTAGAAAATGCGAGACTTCGCAGGTAGCCCGATTGAATGTATATGCACTACTTTCCATTTAAAATATACATACATACCTACCTATTTATTTATTTACTAGCGGCCGCCCGCGGTTTCACCAGCGTGGTTTCCGTTCCCGTGGGATAATCGGGATAAAAAGTATCCTATGTGTTAATCCAGGTTATGAGCTATCTGTATGCCGATTTTCATCCAAATCCATCCATCCGTTGCAGCGTGAAGAAGCAAGAAATATACACACATACACACAAAGTTTCGCATTTATAATATTACTAGTTGTTGCCCGCGACTTCGTTCGCGAAGACTACAGTAAAATAAAAAGTATCCTATATTACAAAAACACAAATGTTGAAAAAATTTCCACGGTCAGGATTTGAACCTGCACCCTTCTGACATACCGGGTCAGGTGCTCTTCCAATTGAGCTATCGTGGTTCTAACCAGCCCGCCGAAACTATTCAACACTATTTACTTTTTTTTTTTTACTTTGCAAGCCAAAGGCACTCATTCAATGTCAACAACTTTTCAACACAGAAATTTTTTCAACATTTGTGTTTTTGTAATTTGTTTCGCAACAAAATTTGCGTTTAAATTATATAAACAAAACAAAAACATTTTATTAAATAACTGAAACCTTTTTATCTGAGTTTTTTTGTCAATTATTCATAGACGTAATTGGCACTTGGCCTATACAAAATAATCGCAAAGTTGTCGTAGCTATAATATCACATGTGTATTTTTCTGATAATGCTCATTTTAGATAAGCTTTGTAAATAAAAATGTCATACCATTAAATTGACCTTAAGTAATCATGGCACTAGCATTGTATAAACAGCCATGAACAATTTTAACATCTCTGTAGAAGAGATAAGTACCTACCTACTCATGTAGTTTGATTTGTTAATGACGCGTGTTATATAACAATTGTTGACAGATATGGAGCTAGTGACGTTCGCGAAGGAGATGCTACAAACGGTGGCGGAGCACGCAGCGAGCTACAGACTGGGGCAGAGCGCCCTGCGCCACATAGACCGCGCGCTCTGGGTCGTCGAGAAGTGCGCGCGCTGGGCCGTGCCGCCTCCGCGTAAGTAATATACAGTACAGGACCGAGGACCGAGCCTGGCACCTCCCTGTTTTATTTGGAATGGTCTATCTGATAAATAAGATTTGATTATTAAATGCACAGAGTGTGGAAGTTTCTTACAATAGTCCCTTATGCGAAATTCTGTCAAATACTTGTTATACGTCCGTAACGCCCGCCGCGAATGTTTATCACAAACGGTGCTTACACATCAGCTATCACATTATATTAGGTACAGACTGGGGCAGAGCGCCCTGCGCCTTTGGGTAGCTATTCGATCCGAACCCCTCGGAGATTCTAGTAGAGAACGGGAACACGCACTGTTGCGTGATGCCATTCCCTCTAGAAATCTCTCACGGTGTTTCATTTCATACGGCTTGAGAAACCCTTTAAGTTTCTCGTCACCCTCAAAAAGTCTGGTGACGCTGAAACTGCAGCCTAAGGAAATAAGCAAACTCTCCAAAAAAACTAGGTTAAAGTAACATATTTGTTCATAACCGAAAGTTTATTTGATTTATCAATCGATCCGTTTCGATATTCATCATAGTGCTGCGATTACAGTAAATAAAAGAAACAACTAACCTCCTTTCAGTGGATCAAGACGAGAGGCCTCAACCAGAGCTAGTGCGACCGCTGCCATGGGTGTTCTTCCTGGCGCTGCTGGTCACGCTACGTGTCACCAGGGAGTCCATATCGCTCGTCAACCTGGTCATGGGGAAGCCGCCGCTGCGGTCTGCCGATGTGGTGAGTACTCTGCATCAGGTCGAGGGCTGTATACCAAAAAGAAGGAACGTAGTTAAAGCTGGTGTGACCTCTCCCATAGGAAAACGGATGTAGTGTCTTGTAACATTAAAATAGTCAAGCTACGAGGGCCACACTGAAAAGATCGGGAATGGAATACTTTTGAATAAATTACACTTAAAATCTTTTTGGTATTTGAAATTTAGTATTCTTTCGAACTTAATTCCATTTAAAAAAAACAATATTAAAAAAGAGTGGTAGCCATTTCAAATTAAGAAGTAAGTGAGAAAATGGAGCTTACGCGGGAACATTTCCGTACGATAATTTTTCACAACTTTCGCCGAGGTTTATCTCAAGAACAATGTCTTGCCGAGCTTGTTTCTATTTATGAACTTGAAGTACCTAGTATAACGACTATATATCGCTGGTATTCGAGTTTCGTCGAGGACGTTCATCTCTTATCACAGTTCCCTCTACTGGTCGGCTAAAAACAAAGAACAAGAAAACATCGATGCTGTACGCCAATTAATACAAGAAGATAGTCATGTGACATACGAGCAGACGAGCTTCTCTCAGCATTAGTATGACAGCCATTCAAATAATATTGCATGATGAACTGGGTGTCAGGAAGTTAGTTTGCCGCTGGGTGCTCCATCGTTTGACCGAAGAACAAAAGTCGGCTCGTGTTAATTGGTGTCGGTCTGCTCTGCAACGGTTCGATAGAGGGAGCTCAAATGGTGTTTACAATATCGTCTCGGGTGATGAATCGTGGATTTATTCATATGAGTGTCGAAAAAAATGGTCGCTTCGTTTGTATCGAAAACTGGAAATATGGCTACGATTCCTTTACAGGAACGAAGAACGGTTACTGCTAATTGGTACACAACAGTTTTTTTGCCGGAAGCCATACGAGAACTTCGTAAAAGTAATCCGAATCGTCGCATAATCCTTCACACCACGATAATGCGAGCTCCCACACAGCTCGGTAAACAATCGCGTTTTTAAATCAGGAAAACGTGGAGTTGATGGACCATCCTCCATACTGCCCCGACCTGAGCCCCAGCAATGATTACTTTACATTCCCAGGAACTAAAGATTTGCTACGTGGTCAACGGTTTCAAGGTCCAGAAGAGGCAGTCGAAGCTTACAAATCGGCTGTTTCGACTATGTCCACTTCAGACTGGAATTACTGTTACAATAATTGCTTTGAACGAATGCAAAGGTGCATCGATTGTCACAGAGAATACTTCGAAAAACAATGAAAATAAATGTTATTGTATTATCTTTGTAGTTTTTTCTATTTCCGATAATTTCGGTGTGGCCTTAGCCTTTTCGGTGTAGTGTTAGAGGTTAGATAGTCGAGTTTATGATTTTGTGATACATATTCCTCTTTGACTAATAATTAATCTTGCAAAAGGTTTGAAAAGACATGATATAATAATATTTAAAATTAACGCCAGTAGTCCTGTACACAAGTTGTTAGATTTCAACAACCAAAATCTGTCTATTCATTTATTAAAATTGTTTATAAAGTATTCGTTTTGTTAATTTCTTTTTTATACGGTTCTATTAATATTATGTCTTTTATATTTCGTTTGTAATCAATGATTTACATTAATTTGCCTCCAGGTAATGTACATCCAAAGCAAGCGGCGCTACTTACGCACCCTCAAGTACCAGGGCAACCGTATGATGCGCGCACGCACCACCGGCGAGCCGCAGCGCAGTTGGTACGCGCGCGCGCAGTCGCTGTTCGAGTTCACCATGTGCTACCGCCAGTCGCAGCGGTACGGGAACAACAACAGCACGAGCCACAGCAACAACGACGAGGTGCTGGTGAGGGCTCGCACTTATCCAAGGTTTTGGACAATGTTTTATTTACGCAACAGATATAGCTTGCAAAAGATATTATTCATAGTCGAAGCATACTAAATGAGACAGACACTAGATCAGAGGGAGGTAGTTCCAGTTCAGCAACAACGTGGTGCTGGTGAGGGCTCGCACTGAACCAAGGTGTTGGACTATGTTTTATCACTAGTACCAATCAACTCATCCAAAACTGTGAAACCCCCCCCCCCCCCTACGTGCCGTCTAGATGATACCGGACCAATATGTCCGTCGCCAGAAGCAAACCAAATCAAACCTGTTTCTATTTAAGGTGGTGAAGCGCAGCAAACGGCGGCAGTCGCCGGCGGGCGGCGTGGAGAGCACCATGGACCGGCTCATCGAGAAGATGATGCACGACCTCGACGCCGGCTCCGACGACGACTCCAGCTTCACGGTATAGCTTTTATTTTTAAAATTTGTGTGCTGTGTTAGGTAGATGTCAGGGTTCGAAATTATATCAAGCCTAGTTGTCGCCCGCGACTTCGTTCGCGAAGACTACACTATCCCACAGGAACCTGTTACCGGGATAAAAAGTATATATGCCCTAGTCCGGGGCATGGTCTGTCTATGTGCTAAGTTTGCAAAATCCGTTCAGGCATTTTCACGTGATGCGCGGTCAAATAAACAGACAAAAAATCTAAAAACTGTTGGAACGTGTTCTGTTATTGATACTTAGTTACCCAGCCAACTTTTTATCAAATATCTTCCATGTACAGACTTTTGACACGACCCTCTTTAGCTTTATTATATGTATAGATAGTGGCCCGCTCGCGACTTCGTCCGCTTGAACACACCCGTACCCCATGACGGACCCCTATTGCAGCGCCACCTACCGGGTAATATCAAACCTGTTAGTGTTAAACTTATTAAGCAATGCTTAGTAACTTGGGCGATTGTTACTAACTAAAACCATATTTTGCGTTTCGAAATTTATTTATTTATATTTTAAGACTATCTAAATATGACAATCGATGCAATAACTACCTACAGGGATCTCTAAATCTTTAACGAGAAAGAAGCACTGAGACACGAACATGCGTATGAGTGCAGTAATACATCTTCGTTGTTCGTACAGTTAACATCAGGTAGGATGGAGTCATTTGCCGAGCTATCTATTAAAAAAAAAACATTTGCAAAAGCAATTTTTTGTTATTTCAATTGATTATTGATTATCCAACTGTTTTAATAATCATGATAAATATCGCGATAATAATCCTCTCGAACCCTGGTAGACGCATACGTCTTGGTGGTCGTGAAGTTAACTGCGAGCGTAGGCCGCGGAATTGCGCACACCTCGCCGATTGGCCACCGATTGGTCATGTTGCATTTCGAGACCTGCAACATGACTTGCGTCTCACTTCACAAGTCACGACCGACCGAATCCAGTGCTCCTTATGTTTTGACTTTAAATAGACGGAGGGTCGTTTCATTATACTTAATAAAATAAACTTAAATTATGACTAGGTTACACTTTATCAATGATCTAGGTACTAACCTAACATTCCACCATTCCCTTCCAGTTGACCAACGTGACCAGCATCAGAAGCGACCGCTCCGACACCGAGTCCGACCAGGACACGATCCTGCACCACGACGCGTCGACCCCATGCGACGACTCGCCCACCGTGGACACCAGCCTCGCTTCCAACCACAGCGCCTTCTTCACTCCCGAGAAAAACCAAACCATCAAAACAGATGTTGGTGAAAACAATGCAGAAGAAAAACAAGAGAAGGTAGACTCGGCTGAGAAAAAGGATGTTATCAATAAACAAAACAGCCGCGAAAGTACGCCGAAACAAGATAGAAACGACGTTGGGAAAAAAGATGTTGAGAATAAACAAAACAAGAACGAGTGTACACCAAAACAAGAGGACGATCAACTCGCAAAGAAACAGACCAGGAGCGAAACCCCAGAGAAACAAGAGACGAACAAAGTTTCAGTGCCAAAAGAGGATGCCGCTTTGCAGTCGACCGTGATCAACTCGTCCCGTTCGCCCAAAGATGATACCCGAATGCTGCTGCAGAGCGAGAAGAGCTGCATCCAACAGTCGCCGTCGCTGTCGCCGAACAGCGACCGGAAAAATGGTAAAAAGTGGTACAATATGTACCAAAAAAAGAAATAATAAAATTAGATTTTTCCACTCCTGGCTATGTTAAACCTGTTTTAATACTATTGTTTGTCAATTACAGCTAATGGGCAAATTGTGAATTCGGCCAGCAAAAGAAAAGGTATTAAGTTTTATTCCTTAACCGTAGATAAAAGTGCATAGTTGCTTTTTTAAAACAAACTTTTTATTTGTGCATCCAGCCTCTAGCACTTGATAAGAGCAAAAAGTTTGAAGCAAAAAAAAACACTTGATGGATACAAAATTTAAAGCATGCTATTTTTTTTTAATATGTAAAATTATGTTATTTTTTAATTCGAGTTCTTTTTAATCTTTTTTAGTAAGCACTTGTTAGTAAGAAATAGGTTTTTATTTTTTTGTTTAGTATATTGCCTCGCCGCCAAAGAATTCTAATAATTAATATTAATTAAATATTAGAATTAAATAATAATATTAATTAATTACGTAATCAATTACGTTTTTTAATTTTAAAACTTCGAATTCGCCACAGCTTATGCAACGTTCGGATAACGGAGCCACTGGCTAGATAATTTCGATACAGAAGTAGCTACTTCATGTACTTTTAAGAAAATAAAAGAATTAAGAAAATCTTGCGTCCTTCAAATCGATCATCTCTCCTATGTATATACCGAACAAATGAAACCGAGTTTCATAATGAAGCACGCGTACCCTTGAGTTGCATTACAGCGCTCTAGAAACAGCATTATTCGTAAAGAGAACTGTAAAAATACTCTTTAGTGATGTCAACGGCATATCAAGTGTATTATCCCTACACTCATTTTGCTGTGATAATAAAGGATAGGACAGAATTTAGCGGTAAAACCCATTTAACATTTTATTTAAATTTAAAATTGAATATAAACTTTTTTTATTGAATGGTAATTGAAAAAAAAGTTACGCTTGATGACTCATTCATACGATAAAACCACGCATATTTTTTGTTGGCGCTTCTACAGCTTTATAATGTTATAGTAACTTTATCATGGTTTTGTGATGCAGGGCTCAACAGCGGAAGAGAGGATTTTAATTCGAACAATAAGTCTACATAAAACTGTACGCACTACATATTACTCGGGTAATAAGAATTGTGATAGCTACCTCTAAACAACTTTTCAATATTACAAATGAATTAATAATTTATCCTCTCTCAACTTCCATCACAATAATTTCCCAATTTTTGTAGAAATAAAGATTGGGTGTATGACTATGAAGGAGAAGTAATATGATTCTTATTATGGGTAAACAAAATACGTTTCTATTTCAGAAAATGTCATCGCAAACGCAGTCGTATAAGTCATAAAAGCAGTGAAATTGCGGTATGAGCAAAAAAAGTATAGTAACTAACTTCTTCTTAAAGTCATGACAGTGTTTTTCTACATTCCTTTGTTTTAATTAAAGACTTTTAGTGGTGCAGTTTGAAATGTCATATTTTTGAATTTTTTAATTTTTACTCTATTTATACTCGTGTAACTGGATAACGATCAAATGGATATTATGTGCACGTGATTTCGTACTTTAAATATCATAAGTGTAAATGGATTTTCTTTTATTTTGTTTGTTATCTACTACTTATTGTTTTTATTGAATCTTCGTGTCGTCAATACATCGACTGTTATGCTTTCAACGTTGAACTCTTATTTTATGACGATAAGGTGTATTTTGCAACTCAAACGTCACATTTGATGTGTTATATGCTGTATGCCTTCTGCGTGATTAAAGTAGAAATCACGTGCACTATAATGTAATGGATAAGACTGCACGCCGTCGAATATTTATTAACTATTCATAGCATAATTTTATAATACTATAAGCAATACAATGTAATTTGTTTTTTAAATATTAGCTTTAGAATCTCGCTAAGTTAAGTAATTTTACTGTTGTAAGGACCATTTTGTTAAGTTTTAATATCGGGAACATTTGTAGTAACAATTATGAGTTAGGTTTTTTACATTATTTTAAGTGTCTCGAAACTTTTAAAGTTTGCTAATCTTAACCAAGTCCTAATTACCGAACAAAAGATTAATGGATATAGATATTCATCACTTGTGTATTTATTTTTATTGGTAGGGCCAATTAAACCAAAAGGGGACCAATGTTTATCATATTTAATTACTTTTACTACTACTGAATATTACTTTTTAAACTAAGCCCTAGTCCCTTTTATATAATTATTTTAACAAGTTTTTTTCTTTTGTCTAGTAGTAAGAGGCTTTATAGCGATTTTAAAAAGAAATTAAAGTTAACTCGAAACATACACGAACAACGGTTGTAACCATAGCTGCTTTGCTATTAAATAATAAATATAACGAATTTGTTACTAAGGTTAGGCTATAAAATAGTAATGATTTAAAATGTCAATAATTGAGTTTTTTCGTGTTTTGTTGTAAATATACGAGATATCTTTTTTAATATTGTAGCGTAGGGCAATCGTTTTCGTAATCTCCCCTTTGACAGTGCAATACTCAAACGGCATTAATTTATCAGTGAGATTAGAATTATCGAATAAATTATTAAACTTATGTGTTTTAACCTATGTATATCAAAATTGAATTTCCAAAGATTTGGCTGTGTGCTCTTGGTTCTTGGATCGTAGAACAGAAGACTGATGAAATCAACTGTTCCTATTGTTGTAATATTGTGTCCTAAAATATATCAATAAAAAAAATATTATTTTCTAATGAATTTATGAAATGTTTATAAATAAAAATAACGTGTTATAAATATACTCTTTCGATTTTTATAAATGGTTTTTATTTAGATAAACCCTTTAAATAAAAATAATAAATATTATTTTGCGAAATCAGTTGCATCTACCAAACAATCGACATACTTACTTGAAAAAAAATCTGATGATTAAGTTTTTACTTTGGAACTGGTGCTTCGAACAATAACTAAAGCTATTGGAAACGAATAGTGATAAATCTTACCTTATTATAAAGTTCCAGATCAAATTAAACATTCTTACATAGTATTTAGTAAATCCTTGTGAGCGGAGAAACTAAAGGAACAATTTTGCAAAAACAAAAAAAATGTTTCCGCCCGGGATCGAACCGGGGACCTTGTGCGTGTGAAGCACACGTGATAACCGCTACACTACGGAAACTTGATAGACAATGTCCAAATTACAAATTATATTCTACAAGACCGTCCAATCATAAATAAAGTATTAAAAAAATGAAGTGACAGATCTGATAAAATGTCAAGCGAGACTATTATCTGCACGTGTCTCGCTAGGAGTTTCAGACCAAAATAATCATTATCCACTACAGGCAATCAGGCCCGTCCACCTCAGTCTCGCGGCAACATTGCCCGCGGAAGGTCGCGGCCGTGCGCAACGTGCCTCCATATTGTCGGTGTTTAGTTGTGCTATAATTTAGCTGAAATCCGAAGGACCCACACAAATCATGGATCCCGAAGCATTTTTGGACCTGGCCAACCAGGTCATAAAATTGAAAATGTTCCCATATTTCGATATTGCACATTCTTTATTGTGCGCTCTTGCAGTGAGAGAAGATTTAGGGGCTGGTGAGTATATTTATGTTATATTTATAAAACGCGCCAAAATATAATTGCTTAAACACTTCCGTATCCGTAAAGACGTATTTATTTGTATTACATGTATTTTTTTATAGCTGGAATGTACCAAAATATAGATACCTAAACAGTTTATAAATAGCTTATTAGTTCCCTGTGGAACACAAGGCGACCGCATGTAGTCCAAATAAAAGAATGGTTTAAAATTACCTAACCAGTGTAGTAACACTTCGATTATGTTTTATCCATGGTTTTATTAAGGAGAAATTTAATACGGCTCTGCTAGGCACTGCTTTTGTTTGTTTTGCATGTACAATGTATCGGTATTAAGATAATACCGGTATATTATTAAGTAATTGGTCGTGTACTGTATCTTTAACAGTTACCGATCGGTCCGTTTTGATCGCCTCCCCTGATTAAAAATCTATTTAAGTTGCCTACGAACTTACCTTTACCTTTTTTAAAATTATATCATTTTGCTTTTTTATTTTAAGTGCTAATTGCTGCACTGAAGCTAAATTAAATATTCATAAAATTTTTATAAAATACAGTGCAAAAAAAAAAAAAAACCTTCCTGGCTGGGTCGGGTGGGCGTTTAATTTTTTCACTGTATTTTATAAAAAATTTATGAATATATCATTTTGGTTTAAATTTAATTTTGTCATTGGTTTGGATGACAAAAATATAACAATTATTATTCTGTGGTCAAAGCATTGAATCTGATAGCAATCTGTTTGGAATACCGAAGTCCATAGAATTTTTAATTCCAGTTGATAGATGGCGCTAATTTTAAAATTATAAATAACAGACAGAACTTAATGCAAATAGAAGGAACGTTACAATAAAAATGTGGGTCGTAATAAATTTTATATAAACTACTAGTGACAAAAATAAATCTTCACTGGGCTCGTCCGGGATTTGAACCCGGGACCTCTCGCACCCGAAGCGAGAATCATACCCCTAGACCAACGAGCCACATCGTTACGCGGCGAAATTATCAACTAGCAGCAGATACGTACTACGGACGTAACAGCCACTTGCAATGCTTGCTCCGCAGGTGTAGAACTGTAGATAAAGGGCAATGCCGCAATGGGCAATTAGTATGGATTTGTTTGAATAATTTCTATGAAAAGTTAGCTCGAAACCGTAACCTTTCGGAGATTATGAGCAAATCTATACTGGATGTAGGTCTATTCTAATTAAATAACTGATTTTACTGACTAAAAAGATACAATTTTGCCCTTTCCTATGATTTGACATTTTACATTACCTACTTGTGAAAAATTGGTTCCTGGTAAACTATTATTTTAAACTATTTTAAACTATTGGCTGGTGTAATAGGTAATACAGGTGTTATAAAATCGAATCGGTAATGTATTTTTTTGTAAGTATAAAAATCAGCCCCAAGACTCCATTGAGTTTTGATCGATATTTCTCACAGTTTCGAATTTTCTGATTCGGTTCGGATAATACAAAAACTTTCTGTATAAAATCGCTCATATCATGGAATTGTTACGGTTTAGGGCTAAGCTATTATATATAATATTATTCATATGAAGGCCTTCTACATATATAACAAAGTTGTTTTCGTGCGCACACATTTTCAAAAAACCGGCCAAGTGCGAGTCGGACTCGCGCACGAAGGGTTCCGTACTATTATTTATAAAATATTGCAAGTTTCTACCTGTTATCATTATTAAGACCGAGAAAAAAAAATTGGAAAAAAATCACGTTTGGTGTATTTCGAGCCCTAATATTTATTTTATTCTGTTTTTAGTATTTGTTGTTATAGCGGCAACAGAAATACATCATCTTTGAAAATTTCAACTGTCTCACTTCATGAGATACAGCCTGGTGACAGACGGACATACAGACAGACAGACGGACGGACAGCGGAGCCTTAGTAATAGGGTCCCGTTTTACCCTTTGGGTACGGAACCCTAAAAAGACATCAAAGCCACCCATTGTCCTTTTGTACTTATATATTCCTTCATGATAACCGCCGCGGTATGTTTTCCATTATTCGTTCGTTCGTTTGTTTTGTGCAAAGACAAATATGCATGTTCAGGTACCTACATGACTGCACTCTCGTGTCCAATTTATTGTTTCAATTCAATTTAAGTCCTTTTTGTGTATTACATGGCGAAGCTCTGCACTGTTTTACTACAAGTTGAAGTACCCACTGAATAGTTAAAACTTTTAGAAAGAGAGTTTTAATAACGTTCGCTAAAATGGCTATAGGCACTTAATCGTCAAATATTTTCGTAGTTTTTCAAAGATTTTGTTGTGATTAATTAAGGAAACTACATTACTCAACGACGATCAAACGACAAGTTGCCATTTCTTTGCATGATCTTTAATGTAATGTTGGTATCCAACCATAAATATTCATTAAGTATTATGGTTGTTATCAAGTATTGAACATTTTTTGTATCAACTGTGCTTTAAAAATAAAAAAAGAAAATCATTAGGTAGGTATTATCAGGTTGGACTTCTTGGCGGGAAAGTGAAGAGCCATGTCTGCGGTTTTGTTTTATTTTCAAAAATTTGTGTTATGTCGAATATTAATGTGAAATAATGGTGGATTATTAACCGTTAAATGTTCGTAAGTGTGCATGAGTGTTGGCAAATGAAACAAAACAGTGCAACTTTACTTTTCAAATTCTCTCAAGAAGTCCGCCGAGGAATTAGTAAAGCCCCACATCTTTACTGAGATACTCGAGGGGTTGGGGGGTATATCATTTCTCACTTCTCATTTTTATTATCATTCATCATCATTCATCATCATACTGACTGGAAGGAAATATTGTATATTTATGTATTACTTGTAAGAAAAATGACTTTGACACTGGCTAAATGTGCTAATCGCACGAAGCCATCAACTAAAAGAAAGAAAGGTATTATCAGGTTAAATATTGTATACTGATCTCCAAACTTCAGTATGAAGATGGTAAATGATGACTACTATTAGGTTAACCGACTTGACTAACAAACACCTAATTTCCATGAAAAGCTATTAAATAATTAGGTATGCAGTTGAACGAATATATCTAAGGCATCTCTGATTACATATTCAGTATACTTAATTATCAACAGGCGCTCAAGCGTTCTCCCGCAAGCACCCACTGTCATGCTGGCTGTCGACGATGTTGGTAATCTTCGCTGGCGGCATGGTGGTGAACGGCTTGCTGGGTGAGCCCATCCTGGCGCCCCTCAAGAACACACCCCAACTGGTCATCGGCACAGTCACATGGTAAGCAGCCATCCGTGACAGTCTACAGGAACAGGAACTCCTACTTCTGACTCATCCTAGCCGCACTGCGGGGGCGGGGAACACCATCTATCCCACCTACCCGCATATACTCCTCAAGGTGTAGAGGCATCCGCACCCGGAGGGTTAGGTGCCTTAGTAAGAGACGTGTCTAAAGAGACCAACTGCCTCTGTGGTCTAGTGGCTAAGACCACCGGTTTAAACCCAGAGGTCCCGGGTTCGATTCCCAGCGAGGGGTACATGTTTGTGTACTCGGTTTGGTTGGTGGTAGGGCTTGTTTGTCCGCCTGGCTAGCTACCACCATCTTATCTAAATATGTCGCCATAACATCAATGTTTGTAGCATTGTTGTGTTCCGGCAGCTAGTGATAAGATAGCCAGTACCTCACTAGTTGAGGATCCCGGGTGAAGTGCGCTTCCATCATTGGCCTTATCATCACTTAACATCAGGTGAGATTAAGGCACTGTGCTTACCCGTAAATGTAAAAAAGATCACCGTGGCGGTTCGTCATAGACTCCTCGGAGTTCTTGGAATCCCGCCCAAGCGGTAGACGGGTGTCCTAGGTTTTCAGTGGGTCGGCCATAACATCAGGCTAACCCTACATATCCCGCGGAGTGGAGCCTGCACAAGGCCGAAAGTAGATGCATGGTATAGTATCAACGAGGTGGTTTTTTTTTTTTTTTTGAGAGAGATTGCTGATTGCCGCTGCGGCATTTTCAGCTTCACCGGGCTTTTTTGGGGGCGGCGAGGAACGTAAAGGGTCCCTCAAGCCGTGTGAAACGAATCACCTTCAGAGGTTATCTAGAGGGAACGGCATCGCGCACAAGTGCGGGGAAAAAAGGTGGTATTCATCAAAGTAGTAGAAAAAGGCTGAAAAGAAGAAGAGAATAGGGGTCGGCGACACGCTTAATTTATTTATTTATTTATTTATATTCAAGGACGTCTCTAAACTATAGGCAAGGACCTCGACTCGCGCGCTACCTTTTGTTTAGGAATCGGAGCGTACGGATTTAGCTTAGAACAATAAAAGCTCCTGATCCTACTACAAGTAGTAGAATTAGGAGCCATATACGTACTTCTTCTGTGCCCATACTTTGAACACATAAAATATCTAGGTCGTTAAAACACTCTCCAATTCCCCAGGTACGTGGTATTTTACACACCGTTCGACGTGGGATACAAAGTGGCCAAGTTCCTGCCCGTGAAGGTCGTAGCTTCGGCCATGAAGGAGATATACCGCGCCAAGAAGGTCTACGATGGAGTCAGCCACGCTGGCAAGCTGTACCCGAATGCGTACCTCATCATGATCATCGTGGGTAAGTAGAATTACAAAGCTTGATTTACCTTCCTACGCCACCGAGAACCTTGGGATTACAATATTTGAGGATCAGAAAGTACTTTTCTCGCATATTTTTCTTTCCATTTGAGTGTACACACGCCATCAGACTACCACAAACTGTCTAATTTCCTTCATAGACTTTAAACTTTACGTCTAAAGCATATGATTGAAAATTAAAATTAATTCATTTTATTTTACTTATTATTTAAAATTTTAAATACCAACATCCTCGACTATTCATAAAACCCATAACTCTTACCCGTGTATCACTTGAATTAAAACTCTTAAGATTTATCACTTCGAATATTTTAAATTCTCTATGGTATTTGCCAAGGCTGGGTCGTGGTTGTAGTGATAACTATTAACAACGGTTATTTTGATATATGATATTCAACTTTGTTTTAGGGTATTTCCTGCTGGCTGCTAAGAGTTTAGCAATAAAGTAATCACAAACAATAAATCATTATTAAGAATACCTCATTAAAATAGTATTATTTGCCTATTTATTTGGGTTATTTACTTAGATTAATATTAAATTATGTCTCATTTCAGGAACACTGAAAGGCAACGGCGCTGGCTTCACCAAGCTAGTGGAGCGCCTGATCCGAGGAGCCTGGACGCCGACTGCCATGGAAACTATGCAGCCTAGCTTGTGAGTTGAATACTACTTAAAATAGTGTAAAGCAGTGTGTGGCAGCAGTGATCGACAAGGACCAGCGATCGACACTTTTTTTAAAAATCATGATACTGATTTGTGATTTTGCGACAATTGAATGTAAAATTTCAATGAAACTCTAAATTATTTTTTGGCGACGAAAACTGGTGTCGAATTCTGGGCTTAAAGCACAGGAAGATAAGTATGTATACCTGTTTTGTATTTTTTTAAGGATTTTTTTTGTATTTGTATACTGAGAACCTGTATCTAGTTAAACCTAATTTAGGCTTTAAGATAACCAATTTTGTACATGTATTGTTAATAAATTACAAAAAAAACACGGTGCCAACGATACACAATAAGCCGTAGGTACAGCAAGACTTCAAATGGTTCGTATTTTGCCGGATTGCGAAGGTCGTTAATTCGAAGTTGATTGCCACAGAATTTTCAAGTTGTTTCATTTGTGTACGTACAGTGACACAGTACCGTAGACAAAATAAATGTTCTACTGTTCTTCAGTGGCCTTGGAAGTTTTGCAACAAGTAATGGTGCGAGGCGCCGCGCCGGCCGCTGACTGACTGAGCCCATATTTAGAAGAAATCGCGTCGTCGTCATCAACACAATACTTGCGGTGGTAACTAGAGTGCCCAGTGCGAGTTTTATTTGCCGAACCACATTCGATCGAGGTTCTAAACGAGAGTGTCTTCGGCATTGAAAGCAGCGCCTCCTGCTACCAAACAAGGAGAGTCAAAAGTTTGCCATATAAATTCACGTTATTGTTAACGTTTATTGAATGTAAATAACATTCGCAATATACATGATAAATAGTACCAGCAACACAATTCTAGTAACGGCCGGCTGCCTTATCTCTAATCGCCTATCTCTGTAACTACGGTCAATAAAACAAAAAATTTAATTCTATGCCAATAGTAGATACTTACACATTGAGATTCACACCCGTTTGCACTAAACTTATGAATCGCCTAAGTCCTTGCCTAACTACTTATTACCCGGTCAAGTTAACTAGGCACTCGCTTACAGCGACGTTTTCGAGCCCAGTGCTGAGTTAACTTGACCGGGTAGTAGTTAAGCCAAGACTTAGGCGATTCATAAGTTTAGTGCAAACGGGTGTTAGTGTCCGTGAGTGTTGTCTATGGGCGCGTTGCTCGAGGGCTTTTGTATGAAGCTTACCTTATTTTTGTGGTCTTATTTAAATGTGTATACTATGAAGAATGGTGATGATCAGTGATCGTAATGAAAGGGGCTGAAATACCTAAAGTTGCCGACAATGACTATGATTGGTTAAAACCACCAAAATGTTGATAATTTATTTTTATCGAATCCCGGATCCAGGAAATAGTTTTACTTCTTATAGCCTGTACCTGCTACTAAGAACATTCACGTATTAAATTCACTGCATAGAGAAATGTAGTGTTCTTAAAAACTTAGAAAGGAAAATTATTCCACTATTAACATAGGTACAGCGAGCATTAACATGTAAACAATGTGTTTTATTTAAATTAATTTTCTCAGAAAATGTTTACAATGGAATTTTGTGCAATACTCTGCCAAACCGTAAAACGGCTTGTCGGCAGCGTTCTCGTTTGCACTCAGTACGTTTTATAGAAGAATATTAACAATAACTTAATAAATAATTAAAATTAACTTATTGAACTTATTGATCGATATTTTTAGGAATGGAATAATAGTCAAAATTAATCAAAAGTGTATACATGTTGAAACTCGTGACATTAGGTACCTTTCTTTTGGCATAACACATAAGTTAAGCCTTATTTGCTACAACAATGGAAATGCGAAGCAAAGTGCTTATCAGTGCGTGTTTAATTTCCTATTGACACAGACGAGATAATAGTCTATTGGATAAAGTAACAGATAGAGTTGAACCACTTTAAACAGTAACGCCATCTAGTGCGAACTTTTGTAACTAATTTGTAATTCCTTTGATACCCTACAAATTAAAGTTCACGTCTACTACGGTTGAATGTTTATGTATAAGTTTAGAACTCTAAATCTGTGTTATTTATTTCCTACATGTTTATGTATAAGTTCAGCGCTTTAATCTGAGTTATTCCCCACACAGCTACACCAAGGCGTCGCTGGTGGCGTCTGTGATCTTCGTGCTGGACAAGAAGACTGACCTAATATCGGCGCCGCACGCGCTCGTCTATTTCGGCATCGTTATATTCTTCGTCTACTTCAAGGTGATTTATTTCGTCTTCTTTATTTGGAACTTTCGGTAGAAACTTTTAAGTTAAAAAACTTTCGCAATGCGGAGACTATGTGGATGTACCACCAATCTCAGACATTGCCTAACTTATCAATATTTACAGAGGAAGAAGAGTAACAGGATGGGGTTGCCCAAAAGATCCCGATGAGTCGAAGTGCTACTAAGATAAGATAGATAAGATAAGATTATCACCAGTCTCATGAAAAAGAAAGACCTGGGTTCGATTCCCAGCGGGGATGCATGTGCAGCATGATCTTGGTGTGATTAGTGGTAGGGCTTGCTCTAATTTAGACTAATTATTTTAGCTATAGCTACCACTATCTTATCTAATTCTATCGCCATAACAGCAATGTAAATAACATTGTAGTGTTCCAACAGTGAGAGATAATTAAGATCGCCAGTTACTCAGTATCTGTTGAAGATTCCGGGTGAAGTTCTTACATCTTTTCGTGAATTACCATCAGGACTTACCATGAAGTACAACCACTTCATCATCAGCTCATTTATGTCCGCACTGCTGGGGCACGAGCCTTACCTATGCATGGATAGGGAGAACGGGCCATAAACCACCACGCGGGCCCAGTGCGGATTGGTAGTTGTTAACGACTGCTAATGCAGTCGAGACCAACGGCTGAACGTGCCTTCCGAAGCACGGAGGAGCTCGAGATGATAAATTTTTGGTCACCCATCCGATGACCGGCCTTTCCGAAAGTTGCTTAACCTCAGCACTCGCAGAGCGGGCGCGTTAACCACTGCGCCATCGAGCTCTTTCAACAAGCACTTCCTCGTTGTGAAATGAAAACTCAAATGATTAACTATCCATGTCCATACGATGTCCCGGCTGCATTAGCAGAAGATATGAATGTAGAAATTTCACAGTTTTGTATTGGTATTGGTTGGTATGTGCAGGCGTATCGTTAAAATTGTGAATAAACGTTTTAATCTCCTTTTGGCAGCTGTCATCGATCCTGCTAGGCATCCACGATCCGTTCGTGCCTTTCGAGAACCTGTTCTGCGCCCTGTTCATGGGCGGCATCTGGGACTCGCTGGCCAAGCTGCTAGGCAAGGGACAGCCCAAGGAGGAGACTAAAGACGCTAAGAAGACTAATTAGTTCACGGGTATGTTCGCAATTCGTATGAGGTAATAAATGTGAATTGACGTGCCAGTACCCATCAATTGTAGCGATGACTTAATTTCAATGATGCAGGCTTTTACCCAGGGTGGGACTGTAGATATATAATTACGTAAGTGACCACTTCCATGTTTAAAAACGATTATTATTTCCTTGCCTTACAGTTGAATACGGTTCAGCAGATGAAGATGATTCTTAAAAAACTGATTTTCGGGTGTATCTTAATATGTTGCATTGTTGTTCTGTATTGTCTCACTGCTGGACAAAGGCCTTTTTTATCATTGACCTTTTTGAAACATTACGGTATATTTGTTGCAGCATGCATTTCAAAAGCCTCATCAACTGACACCGACAATACAAATTGCGACGGCTCCCTGAAACGCACCGTGACGTAACGAACACAAAGAAATAATTAAAGAAAAAAGCAAAAAAATTGTAAAAAAACCCATAAACCCTAAAAAAATGGCACAACGACCAAAGTATTGATTTCATTAGTTTTTAAGTTTGACTAGTCAAGTGTTACGTGTAGCATGACTTTATTATTAATAATGATATTCCTATTAATTTGTATCGTAACTTACAGTATTTAAAAACCAATAATTTACAAATAGAAACTTAATATTTACATTTATCGACTCATCTTGCCCATATACATATAGACATAGGATTTTTTTTTATTATATAAAAAAGAAATTTAAGCTCGAACGAAACTGAAAGTTCTTCCATGATTATTTTTTGAACTTAATTCTTATTAAAGCGCTGAAGCACAAATAAATCTGTTAAAAAATAGTGTAAGTAGATTTTTTTACCTGTTACAATGTATTGTTTTCTAAAATTAAAATATTACAATGTAATAAAAATAAAATGTATGTATTTATCCAATTTACCGTCTCCCCAGTTTTGTAAGTGTGATGTGATAAAAACATTAATAAAATATTGAGCATTGTAATTTATATTCTATGAAGTATGAAGTAGCTTAGTATAACGAAACGACAAGCGATTATAGACTTTATCTCCCAGTAAAAAGTCATAATATTAGTTGATAGCAGTTAACACAATGTTTTTCCTAACAGGTAGATAGATGACTAAATAACTTAACTAGGAGAAAAGTTTTAAATCGCATGATATGATATCAAATGATGTCAGAGACAATTTATTTTTAAATACTAAGATGATTTTTATATTTCTGTACAATTACCTCTTTTAGGGCATAATTTACAAAAACAGGCCATTTGCTGCTTAAATAAGTAAATAAAACTAGTAAGTTTTTTTTACATTAAATGAACATCACTGTGTATTTGTTAACTCAAACGTAGCCAAGGTTTCAAAATGTTTATTTTTATTTGAAACATCTGGCCAATCATCTGCCTTCAGTGCACATGTTTCGTTTCTATGACCATGACAATTCTGCCATAATAATAATTATTATCCATCGGTACCAACGCAATGAGTGCTTTTGTGTGAGTTTTTTTTTCACTTTTCTATCGATTTAATTAGTACGGAGACAGCGCCATCTATAAATGTTGCGTTGATTTTACAAGCTTCAAGGCGCTGCTGTTTAGATTCCATACAAAAGTTGTAAACTTTACTGGTTCGAATGGTGAAAAACTCGCTCAAAAACAAAATGGCCACGAAAAATCTGATTGATTTGCAAGGGTGCTCGCAATGAGAGCCATTTGTTTCGTGGTCTACAATGGTGGCAATAATATTTTATTTAATTAATCCTATTTGTAAAATTTAAAATTTTATCGTTTTGTACACAGTTGATATCACTATATGCTGAACTAAGCAATAAATTGTTTTTATTTATTTTATCTGGTGTTTTATTTACCTACTTGTGTAATACAGAATAAAAAATCATAAGACTAAGATCGCAACTGCATACCTAGTTATAAGAAAAATGTCATTCGACTGTTATAATAAACAAGTTGTTGCCCGCGACTTCGTTCGCGAAGACTACATAGGAGTACGCGTGCTACTCTCCGGAGTCACCCCTGTACTGTCTCGAACATTCCATCGCGCACAAAGAAGTTTGGTGACTCGTTTCTTTGTCGCACTTCCAAAAGATGGAATAGTCTACCAGCACACGTTTTCCCTCCTTCCTATGACATGGGGTCCTTCAAACGAGGCGTGAAGAGGCACCTTGTGGGCCGGCAGGGTGAGGGTGACTGATGCTGCGTTGTTTTCACGCTGCACAAGTTGTCCTTGCGTCTGGACTCCATTTCCACTTAACATCAGGTGGAGTGTAGTCATTTGAGAGCTACGTATAAAAAAACCAAGACCAAAGACCAGCACATAGGATTTTTTTTTTTAAGAATACAGTTAAAAAAAAAATCCTATGTGCTGGTCTGGGTCATGGTCTGTATATGAGGAAAGTTTCATTAAAATCCATTCAGTAGTTTTTACGTGAAAGAGTAACAAACATCCATCCATACTTACAAACTTTCGCGTTTATAATATTAGTAGGATAATACATTTGGTACACACGCCTGCACATCAACCTACCACAAACTGTCAAATTTCCTTTGAACTTTATGACTAGACTATATGGTTGAAAATGTATTGAAGAAATTTGTCAGTTTTGGATAGGTTGACGTGCAGGCGTCCGTACATAAGTGTTATACTATATATAATTCCCCTAAAGTGTTAATATCATTAATGATAAAAACGTTTAGTCAGGATTTAAAAAAATAACAATTACCTACTTAAAAACGATTACAACAAATATTCTATATTAAATAATCTCATAGCTTCTCATATCATCTTGCCCGCTTCCTTTGCGATTTTTGATTAGATAGCGAAAAATAAATATTTTCCCTTAGAATTATATTAAGTAATATCGTTTGGAAAATATATGATATTCAAAAACTGTTATATTGTTTGAGATATGAAGTCATCCTAAAAAAATCCTAGTTTTCCGGACTTTTCAAGATCAAATAAAACAACATGAAGATGATAAGAAGATGCTAAGTTCTAACAAATTACCTTTTCTTGGAAATCGCTTCCGGACTTGTGCCAAAATTAAAAGTCTTTAAATATTTCATTTCGTTTTACCCTTTTTTAACACCAGAATGATCAAATTATTCTGAATAGAACTTGTGTTGCATGTGTTTAATGTAGTAGAAAACAGGGGAGAAAACCGGTCAACTGACCTAATTAGTGCTCGCACAGAAAGTTCCTATACAATAATAATATGCGATGCGAGTATTGATTGACGAAACCAGAACCAACTCCAATCAATGAACATTTTTATTTTTTACCGAATCGGGCACGGAATAAATTCAGATATTGATGCGGCTGAATTAAAAATATACAACCGGAAAGTGTAAGTATATAAAATGTGTCAAAGTAAAAGACAATTTTTTTTATTCAAATAAACTTACAAAAAGTGCTTTTGAATCGTCCATACATTTTTTACCTACTTCCCATCAACACGTCTATTTTTTAGCTGTCTTTTGAAGATGTCTAGAGGAACTAGAAGGTAAAGTGTCGCCTTGATGCCTGTGGTAGAATTCTATCCCGAATTCGACTGGATTTGGATTGCGACCCGACCCGACCTTAAATAACTATCTACACGTAGAATATGCTAACGTATCCAAATTGATTAGGTTTTTGATGATCCTAAAAAATAATAGACAGATTTTTTTATTATCTTACTAGCTAAGTATTCGACTATTTCAGACTTTAAAGTTCGGTGAGACCCACAGAGACACCGCAGTCAACGCAGTTGAGGAAGGTCATTTATAAGTCTACATTTTTGGATATCTTTCCCGCACTCGTTGAGAGTGAAATACCTATAATAAGTAACTGGATGGTACACGCACAATAATGGTGCGATCTTCGCGTATGGATTTAGTTTATTTTGTTATTCTCCTCTTATTAAACATGCCATCGATACATCAACTTTCTTAGTTTATACTTTAACTATTCTTTTTAATCTTTCACATCGTTTTAACTGCTTCTTGTATTGATGAACACAATCAGATATGAAGCGGTGGTTTTTTATTATTATAGATTGCAACGTCTTATCCCAATACGTTATAACACCAACAGACAGCAAGATCATAAGGAATATTATTTCAAAATTCAAGGTTGAGAATATGCGTTACAAATCGAGGACCAAACCGTCACACGATCCCTAAAGTCATTGACACAGGTGAAGAGATGCCACTAAAATACCGTATGGTGGCAGTCCCAAGTTTGCAAACTGTTTAGGTGACGGACGATGACAAACACCGTTTGTAAGTCGCCGGTCGTCGGCGCATAGCGCGAGCACGATCGACTTTATGGTCTCGGAATCTCAGATGCGTGCGCGCTTAGGGCCGGCCCGGACGTCGCTGCCACTCCTCAAATTAACTATAAAATAACGTGTGTTTCACTGTACAAGTTGATGGGAGCCGGCATTAGATCAACCGGTGAGTATAAGCTAACGGTCATGTGAAAGTGAGCTGACGTTTTTTTAAGTGAAAACAGTTATTTGTATTGATATTTTCTTTGTTGATTGAAGATGTGCGGTATGAAAGCGTAGCTTTCAAACCAGATAGTAAGTTTTAGTTGATATTATAGATTTGAAGTGGTTTTGTGATGTCTTTCTAATAAATCTAGGTACTTACTGATTCCTAACTGTAAAATTATGTTAATAAATTATTAGTTTTAACAACTTTAAATTACAGATTCCAATAAGGAAGACTAAGTTTTATAGAGATTATAAAATTTGCTTTGTAAATGATGATTTTTTAGTATTTTGTCATAGTGTTAAAATCACAGAGTTTTAAATTACTAATTAGGAAGGACTTAGTTCAAAATAGGTGAACAAATAAGCGTTGTCAAGCGTGTTGTCAAGTCTATTCAATTTTCAAGTGCGTTTGTATTGAAGGAGCATTTAGTTATTTCAATTAGAATAAGCCATTAGAGTAGAGACCTACGGGGAACTCTTTTGATTTGACGTTTTTGTATTTTTTATTGACTACGAATTTAAAATGTTTAATTAAAATTAAATCAGATGACATTGTATTAACACCATAACTAAAGCATAGCGCTAAAACCAAAACAAAATAGGTAAGTAGGTACCTATGTGCGTCTAGTCTAGCTGTCCAGCTTCTTACATACCTTAGAACGGCATAGGTAATTCAGGTGACGAAGAGATGTCACTAATGCTCTCGAGCCCCTGCAATTGCGAAGATATAGCGTCACTAAGCGTCTTCTACCGCTTATACCACGGCGAGTGCTCTGAAGAGCTTTTTGACCTTATCCCATCTTCTCCCTTCCTCCATATGAGTACGCGTGCTGCTCTCCGGAGTCACCCCTGTACTGTCTCGAACATTCCATCGCGCACAAAGAAGTTTGGTGACTCGTTTCTTTGTCGCACTTCCAAAAGATGGAATAGTCTACCAGCACACGTTTTCCCTCCTTCCTATGACATGGGGTCCTTCAAACGAGGCGTGAAGAGGCACCTTGTGGGCCGGCAGGGTGAGGGTGACTGATGCTACGTTGTTTTCACGCTGCACCAGTTATCCTTGGTCTGGACTCCATTTCCACTTAACATCAGGTTGAGTGGAGTCATTTGTCGAGCTACATATAAAAAAAGAGATGGCATTTTTTATACAATTCCCTTATTTTCAACGATAGAAATACAAGCTCCGATTGACCAGTGTGAGTTTAATTTGACATTGAATCATGTTAACGAAAACAAGAATATGTATGGATTGCCCTGGTGGAATACGAGGAGAGTTAAAATATTGATGTAACTCTTCTCGTATTCCACCAAGGGGAGCTGCATCAATGAAAAAAATAAGTAGAATATAAAAAAAATATTTTCATTAAATTAAAAATATTTTTATTAATGCCTTACAAATCTTTGTTTTCGCACTACTAAAACTCGCACTAAGCACCCACATCTTTGGTCTAAAGTTTTCAGTAAATTAGTCAATAAGTAACTACAGCTGAGCTGGTTTGTCGGGTTTGTTAGCTATTTCTAATAGATCCCTACGTACCTACCTACTATTTTGTGGAAATCAAACTGGAAATGAACCTGACATAACATAACGAATATCGTACCTACATCGGTTTTGATGCTATCACTAAGTCACACATGTTCAAGGACATGGGATTTTTGGCTTAAACATCGATGAGGTTATATTTGCATAAAATCTATAGAATAACGTACATAATTTGACAAGAATAAGGCTTGAAGTAGGTATTCATTAATTATGATATCACGGATCATTTAGGAAAAACTTGATACTTTTCTATTAATTATTATTTAGTTTTATTCAAGCAACTATGCCCCATTAGGAAACTTCTATAAGTACCTACTCCTTTATAAATCTACAACAAATAGGTATAATTAATTGGTATTCTTATTTTTAATTCAACAAGCCAAGACTCTTTTTTTACTATTAAGTTTTTTAAACATAATTTATTCTACGTATTTAAAACGGAAAATAATCTTGAAATTGTTATCCATCATAAATCACAATGGTTAAACATTCTCTTCACCATCATTGATGTAGGTAGGAATAAGTACTGAACAATGCGAACTTATTAAACAATGACATCCTTCTTAAATTAAAAAGGAATAAGTATAAAAACTTATGGCTAAAATTGAAATTATTAGAAAGTTTTATAAAAATCTCACGAGTGGGATTAACCCTTCAACGAGCGACTGTACGACATAACATTCCAGGAACAAGGGGTCCATGAACCCGTCTCCGCCCGCGCGGAATATTGCAAAAAGAAAACGAACTTACGACAGGACAGGCAGGACGGCTAGCGGCTCCGCAAACCGCCGCTTGTTGCAATTATGGGAAATTTAGATTAGTCAGATGCTCCGAGCCACGGCCGCATAAAATTATAATGTTTACAATGCAACGGTGTCGTCAAATGCTTACAGGCGCAATATAAATAGCATTATTCGTTTTACAAGAATAACTATGTGGTTATTCTAGATTGAAAATATGTTGGGACTTTTTACAAGCACGGTCTAGCTGGTTTGCGCGATTTCGTCTGCATAAAATAGAACTATTTCGAGAAGTCGACAGTCGAAAGACAGATTTTTGCATTTATAATATTGATAAAATTTTAGTGACGCAAATATTACACATAATAAGTAGTAGGTATAAAAATTATGTTCTATTCCAAAATTCGTCAAAGTTGGTTTAGTGTTTTAGGCGTGATTACCTACCGTGTAGCAGACAGACAGATAGAGTTACTTGCGCATTTATACATAAAATCTATCAGTGGGGAATGTGGGGAAATGAGTTACAATTGTTTATTATAAAACGGTCAAAATGCAGCCGCTGTGCGACCATATAGCTAAGTAGTTAGTAGTTAGAATTGTTGTGTTTGTTTGAAGGGTTGGATTGAAAGGAATGATCAGGCTCATGCTCAGGAAATATCGGTCAATATGGCTTTCCGTGGATAATCGTTAAAGTCGTTATCAGACATTGATTTACTTGTTAATGTACCTAACACTTAAGATCATGATAAATGATAAAACGCAAGTTATCAATAAATTCCCAGATTTTTAATCGTAAGTTCATGTCGGAAACTTCATTGGTAAATAATTCGGATTAATGAAATTTGTAATTGGAATTATAGTAGTAGGTACAGAAAGTACTATAAACAACCTGATGAATCAGTGTTATCTTTGGTATAAATAAGCTACCTAGTAGCTGATAAAATTCGACACAATATTGCAGACAAAAACCAAAAATATACTTACATGTTAAATGAAATAAACACATTAGGGAGTTGCACAAAGGGCGGCCTTAGGTATCACTAAAAGCGATATCTTCTAGGCATAGTTAAGAATTTTCGTTCAATTGCATTCACTTAACATACAAGCACATACCGACAAAATGCTTTAGATGTGCGTTCACCGATCGCCCAGGGTGACGTCAACTTACCTACGAGGAAACATTTTTCATCGATGACTTTGAAGATAAAGATCATCTCACAGATAAAAAATATTGACTCGGAAAAACATTATCAAGGTACACACGCCTTCACATCAACCTGTCCAAAACTGTCAAATTTCTTCAATACATTTTCAACCATATGAGTAAGGTCATAAAGTTCAAAGTCTATTGAGGAAATTTGACAGTTTGTTGTTGTTGATGTGTAGGCGCGCCTGCACATCAACCTACCAGACCAATTATCCCTCAGAGATATGTTTGAAAGTCTATTGCAGAAAGGAGAAGATTTTTTTACTATGGGAGCTGGGCTTAAAATAAAAACTCAATTAACATAAGCAAATGATACATCAAATTAAAGAAAAAAATATTAGGATTACGATCAAAGTATTTATATTAATAAATAGACGCGCATTTTAATTTAATTCATATACAAAAATACATTTTCCTAGCAACAATAGAAGTAATGTTGCAATAATAAAAAAATATTATTGACATAGACGTGACAGCGGTCAGTGCGTTTTTCATGAAATAAATAAAAAATACATGTCTACATTTCATGTTTACAATCATCATACTTATACTATACTTTTCCTAACATATAAAAAAAGTAAAACTACATGTAAGATGTATATATCTGTTGTGCAAATGCGCAAGATTGGTCGCTTATGGAGTAAGCAAGCACTTTTAAGGCACTTAAAGTTCAGAATTACAACCAACATTCACATATTTTAGAAAGCTGCCCCTATGTATCCCTATGTATCATAGAGTTGCTGATTGTTAATGTAGATACCATGCATGCACGTCAGTGAAGCGATAAAATCAAAATAGAATTACTGAATTGGAAAATAACAAAAACGTTGTAATAAACAATAAAAAATTCCAAAATGCTTTAATTGTCTTGTCATGACATTAAAAAATGGCTCAGCTGTCAGTTTATGTCAATCAACTGTCATAAAAGAACTCGGATATAGTTCCTTTCGACGCATTTTTTTAAAATAATACATTTTTTTACAAAATAAAATGGGCATCTTTTAAAATCTGCAAATAGTGTAGAATTAAAGTATTAAATGTTTATAGTATTAATCAACAGAAATGATCTCTGTTAAGTTTTCATTTATTTTAAGCCCAAAAAAAATGTTGTCCTTTGACAGTTTTGGTTAGGTTGATGTGCAGGCGTCTGTACATTGATGTAGGTCTGTATGTATGTACAGACAGTCACGAGCATTTTGACTAGTTTTGACTTTTATTACTTTTTTTTATTTAAGTAAACCAACAGCGTAATCTTAAAAATAGTTCTTATTATAATAACTAATGGTAAGGCTAATAATAGGTTTACCTTAAACTAATTGTTTGTATTAATTATTGTGATCGTAGACAGTGACAAAATTAGATAAAGTAAAATTAAGTAATCAGCGAAGTTAGAAACCTATGCAAATCAATCTTTCAGCTGAGTATTAAAGAAAAAAGAAAGTTAGCTACGTTATATACATTTTGTAAGTTAGGTACAAAACAAAAAGTTAGGTAAAATAACAAAATTAAAAAATAAATAGTCATGAAAATAGATGCGTTTCTCAAGCTATTTGCTTGAGATGCTGTACAACTCGCTGTTTAAAACTATGTTTAGAGATACTAAATAGTTCCAATACATTAAACTTAGTATTATACGTGTGTGCGATACGTGTGAGAACGATACTGCTAGCATATCTAGTGGGTGGAGTGTCGAGGAGTGTGTGCACACAGTCTATGAGTGTGCAGCAAGGGAGTGTGGCGAGTAGGTACGTTGCATTGTAAGAGTAACATTGTTTACATGTTATTGCTCGTGACTGTACAAACGAGATCATCTCTTTCTCTACCCGAATGGTAAGTTAGCAAAGAGGTGTAAGACTTGTAGATAAGTGTAACTTATTTAAAATAAAAATGTCAGTATCGCAAAGAAAAAAAATTCATTCGCCATTCGATAACGATATCGTAAGTAAAAGGATTATTTGTATGGCAAATGTAACTTTCCACGTTTTCCACCAGGTGGCGCTGTTTCAATGCCATACAAATTCTCGTTTACGTTAACGTGACCGAAGGCACAAGAAACTCAATGAGCGCTCAGATTTATCATTATGGGACTGATTTTGTTAAAGTAAATAACAGTAGAGCGATAAACACTGAACCTTCGCACGAAGACGTGACTGAAGTCACGGCCATACCCAACCCAGAGACTATTAGTAATAGCATATTGTTTTAGCACACCTAGAAAGGAAGGCTCATTTTGGCGGCCATTTTAAATTCAATTAGCCCAAACTAATTCTGAACAATCGTGATATAAAAGCTAAGCTGTTAGGAATTTTGAACTTCCTAACGAATTAAATATTTATAAAATACAGTGAAAAAATTTTTCACTGTAAAAGTAGGTATTATATAAATATTTTATTCAGCTTCAGTGCAGCAATTAGCACTTAAAAATAAAAAGTAAAACTTCTTAATGAATATTCATAAAATTTTATAAAATACAGTGAAAAAATTAACGCCCACCCGACCCAGCCAGGAATCGAACCTGGGTCTTCCGCAATCCGCATGAATGAATGAATGAATGAATGAATCTGCATGGCCATCGGTTGCAACGACCGTTTCAATAGATGGCGCTAGTGCCGCCAAAAAGCACTCAAAAACATTAAAATAGCAGTGACAAAATTCAGCGCCGACGTCAGCCTTCCCGGTAGCATAGCGGTCAGTGCAGCCGCCCGGATTGCGGAAGACCCAGTTTCGATTCCTGGCTAGGTCGGGTGGGCGTTTAATTTTTTCACTGTATTTTATAAAATTTTATGAATATTTAATTTAGCTTCAGTGCAGCAATTAGCATTTAAAAATAAAAAGTAAAACTTCTTAATGAAATCACATGAAGCACTGTGCGTTCGGTATCTGGACCGAGAGATTCTCGAGATAAACGCGAAACAACGTGGTTCTAACTCCATTACGGCGTTAGACAACTGCCGCGAACCCATTTCTTGTACAAGCACATTATAGCTACCCTACTTGGAGGGGTTAACCGGAGTAATATCCATAGTTAAACAGAATTTTAAAGGTGATTAACGCAAACTAATTAGTAAAAAGGCATCATACCTAAATCATAGTTTAACTATGAAACGCGAAAGTTTAAAAGTGTATGTAGTATATCTGTTACGGCTAATAGCCGAAGTGCAGCTACATCTAGTTTTAGCCTGCTAATACTAGGATAATCATATCAAAAAATTATTTTTTAAAAATGTACCCAGTTAGTATCGAGAAAAAATTGCTATGATTTCATTAATCAAATAGGTAATGTTAATACATACATGCTGAATTATGTAACGCCTGCACATCAACCTACCACAAACTGTCAAATTTCCTCAATAGACTTTGTACTTTATGCCTGATATATTATATGATTGACAATGTATTGAAGAAAATTGTCAGTTTTGGATAGGTTGATCTGCAGGCGTGTGTACAGCTCTATGATTGTATTGTATACCTATGTAGATTGTGTTATTGTCCCATATTAAGAATTCAATGCCGTCAATTACGGAAACTACCTAATAGGCCTGATGAAATGATGGTCGTTCTTGAACACTCATTATATCATAGCGCTTAATAATAAAAACAAACCTTTTGTTTCAAGCTACGACTGTGGCTACGATGACCATACGAGTATAAGTGGTACCTACAGATACAATTTATTCTAACAAACATTAATAATAATACATATAATAAATGTTTCATAACTACGTTAGTAAATCAAGCAAACAATATTAGATGAGTGGAGTATTTATCAAAAATGACATGCGCTAAAAAGAAAAAGCGTAAGTGCAAATTTTGTGAAATTGTGTTATATATAATCTTAGAAACAGCAAAATAAATGTGACTTTTCTCTTCGCGATATTTGATATAGAAACCGATTTAGGCAAGCACAACTACATTGTGTTTTGATTTCTTATTTGTGCTATCTCATAAACTAAATAAAATCTCATAATAATAAAAAACATAACTTACAATATTAGGCAGATAAAACACAAGTGCTAACAAATACATTTTCTTTTTAGTATCATAAAATATGCAATTGTCCTGTCAGAATCTAAAAAAGCATAAGAAACGCAGTTACGATTTTTATGCTTCGTCTAACTATTGACAATTGCGCAGGGCAGAACAAAAATTGGTGTCTTCTCTCATACATTATTTATATAATAAACTCTGGTGAGTTAAACACTGAAACTATATCACTGAATTATTTCGAACCTGGACATTTATATTTACAACTTTCAATGAAAATAATGGTTAAGTTATTTGATTTTAATAATTTTAAAGATGCTGCTCTAAACGCAAATAGTTTTTTTTTTGGAGAGAGATTGCTGATAGCCTCAAACTGCATTGCTGATCTTACTAATGAATATAACGATTAACTACTGTATAAAATTAAGATTTTTTGCTATTTCCCTTAATTTACTTCTTTGTAATTTGATTAAAAAATAATAATTACAGCATGGTTTCAGTTAATAATTTTCCAACCTTAACTAAAAAATTACAACTGCGTTTTGTGTTTTTCTTAATTCTTAGAAACTACAACAAATACATCCAACATGCACATGTGCGAATTCGTGTATTTTTTTTTAGTACTCTCATGGAATTTAATTTAAAATTAAGAGGCAGGACTAGTTTTATCTAAATACCTAATTTAAATTCAACAATAACTTAAAATTTATTTTTAAAATGAAACAACTTTTACGGATCTACTCGCGTTTATTTTACACATTAGTTTTAATTAATGTTTATTTATTTATTTTTAACAAAAAAGCTATGATGCTCACTTCAATAAAAAGTAAAACTTTAAATAACACATGTGAGAACTAAGTTTGAAATGGAGCCGCAAAGTGTTTGCAATATATCTCTAAACTTACGTTTGAGCAGATATGCTATTTTTTCTTAAGAGGGCAGTAGCTCTAGAGTGTTGTGGCAATAGGAACTGTATACCAGTTCCTATTGCCACAATTTAATTTCTACGCTTTCTTGCCAAACTTATTCTTCTTTCTTTCCAGAATAAAATAAAGGCAACATGCCGAAATTGAAGACAGTATTAGTGACCGGAGGCGCCGGGTACATCGGCAGCCATTGCGTGGTAGATCTTCTACAGGTAAAGGAAATTTCAAAATAAAAGGTTTTTGTTGGGATTTTTGGTGGGTCAATGACATGGGACAAAAGTCGCGTCGTCGCGTGCTAATTTTGTCTTAGCAAAAGCTCACGACCGGCTTGAGTCGCCACAACACATACAAAAAAAGTGTACTTACACTATTAGTGGACATCAACCTTCTGATAATGATGATGTTGAACAAATAATAAATTATAATAAAGTAGTTAATCTGTGGTAAAGAACTTTTTGGTCCCGGTTGCATTAGTTAACAAACGGGCAACATTAACATAACATTAGGTTAACATTTTGTGACAGGCAATAAAGATTTCAAATTTTGAATTTGTATTTCATTGAACAACCACCAATCAGCACTGGGCCTGCGTGGCCGGTTATGGATCGTTCTCTCACGGTATTTCTATCCTTTAGGGAAGGCTCGTGCCCCGGACATAAAATTCTGCCCGGCCCCGGGGACATACAATGAGTTGATGACGATCATTATTGTTTTACGTAAAAGTTGACTCTTGTGAACAACCAGTAAACGACATTGTTTTCCTTCAACCTTTAAAAATAGGGGTCATAAACTGAGTTTAAACTTTAGCAATAATTGGATACAGACCCTGTGCTTCCTAGCTGCGATCCAGTAAAATTTCAATGCAATTCAATAATATTTTTTTGGAGAGAACTGGTGTCGACCAATAGTTTACTGTGGCGAACACTGCTCCCACTACGATACCTTAGTATCTTATATGAATAACGTTACAATTTTTCCTGGCATCCCGCAGGCTGGTCACGAGGTTGTAGCCATCGACAACTTCGCCAACGCTGTCGGTGACGAGGAGGGATCGCCGGCCCTTAGCCGCGCGGAGACCATCACCGGAAAAAGCATCACGTTCTACAAGGCAGACCTACTCGACAAGCCGAAGATCGCAGAAATATTTGGCAAGGTTAGTGGCGATGACAATCATGCGCAGGAAAATATACTAAGCCTAAAAAATACCCTTGAAACGTACTGTCCAGTAAACGATTTGCCATACAACGAAGGTCTGAAAAGAGACAAACGAATATTCAATAAATAGGTACATATCTCGTGTACGAGTATTAAACGAGGACTTAAGTTAAACCAAAACTAATAAATGATGCTTTTAAGAATGTGCTACGTAGAGTAGGTATCTATCAATACTTTCAATAAACCTATGAATTATGTACTTAGTCCAGAAAAAAAATTAGGTATTCTCGCAACGACGGACGACGGATGGCGACAAAATATAATCACAAAATAAGGAGAGAATATGGTAAGGACTAGTACGACGACGAGGGGCTCGATGGCGCAGTGGCTCTGCAATTGCTAAGTTTTTGCAACTTCAGAAAGGCCGGTAATCGGATGGGTAGACCGCAATAATTCATCATTTTGAACTCCTCCGTGTTTCGGAAGGCACGTTAATCTGTTGATAGTTGGTACCGGCTGGATTTGTCGTCGTTAACAACCACCAAACCGCGGGGCGCTCGTGGTAGTTTATGGCCCGCTTTTCTATCCATCCTTAGGGAAGGCTCGTTCCCCAGCAGTGGGGATATACAAATGAGCTGGTGCTAAGGACAAGGACGCACACATATAAGTTTGTAGCATAACAGGTTGACCGCCGCCGGGCCTAGACACAATAGATATTCATTTGTTTGCCGGTCAAATGGCGTTTAGTCTAAGGTGTTAAGAAAAAAATTTCGCCTTAAAAGATATATTGACTTCGTTGTTCCAGCACCCAATAGACTGCGTTATACATTTCGCTGCTCTCAAAGCAGTCGGGGAGTCGATGCAGCAACCACTCTTATACTACCAGAACAACCTTCTAGGAATGCTCAATTTGTTGGAGGTAAGTCAACGCTTTAATGTTGTACACACGCCTGCACATAAGACTATATACCACAACTGTGAAACCCTATAAACTTTGAACTTTTTACAACAGGTTGACTTATTTATCACCGTCCAAACCTTCTGAGATGACTCCCGTCGTGATACAAACGAACAACTCTTACTATTGGACCAACTCCCTAACTCGAAAATAAAATTCAGCTGTTCCATACATTTTGGTCGAATGAATATTGATGTTTTGTATGGAACAGCAAAATTTTATTTTCGAGTTATGGAGTTGGTCCAATAGTAAACGTTGTTCGTTTGTAGGTATCACGGGAGTCATCTCAGAAGGTTTGGACGGTGATAAAAAAGTCAATCTCAAAAGGATTTCGAGCTGGTAAAACCATCACGGAATACGGGTGTTCACCCAAGCGGACGAAGTGGCGAGCCACTATATGTATTATCAAGTCGTAAAGTTCAGCTCACGTCATAGCTTTTACATGTTTAATGCAAATTACTATAAGTATTTTCACAAAAAATATTTCATCTTTAATGTCGAAAAGGAAAATTGAAAACAGAATGAAACCACTGTTATTGTAATTATTTTAATGTTTGCATTCACATCACAATGCTTTATGTAGTTACAAGATCCAGCATTTTGGGAATTCAACATTTTGGGATCCAACATTTTGGGAACTCAACATTTTTCAAGTTCAACATTATAATCAGGAAGGCAAGGATCGTGTGTTCGTGTGATCGTGTGTAATTATTTTTATGATTTATAGTTTTTGATTTATGACGAAGAATGAAAAAAGAAATACCTTTTCTCTCTTCTATATGTATAGGTACCTAATAACTTGGTGTATGTAGTACCTAACAGTCGGGAGAAGTTCGAGACTCGATTCCTGAACTATATATTATGTATGTACCTACCCTTAAATTTGTACGGAAACCCTCGGTGGGCGAGTCCGATTCGCACTTGTCAGACTCGCACTTGTCCGGTTTTTGTCTATAACCTTATAGATCAATTTGCAGATTCTCTCTTAGTGAACTATAAAATAACTCCTAGTCTACTATTTCATAGCTCTCAAAAGAAACTCACTCTTATTTAATGTCACATTTTACAGATAATGCGTTCACACGACTGCTATCAAATGGTGTTTTCATCTTCGTGCACGGTTTATGGAGAGCCTGAATACCTGCCTATAACAGAGACGCACCCGACCGGAAACATAACAAATGTGTATGGCAGAACGAAATACTTCATTGAAGAGATGCTCAAAGATTTGAGCGCTGCCGACGAGGTGAGTATCGAAGGCTTTAACCAGGTTAAATATGATGGCTTCTCCACTTTTACCAATTAACCCACTTTGATAGATTACACATTCACGCCACGACTATCGTAGTTTAAGATGTAACAATAATTTCATCAGAAGTATCGATCAATTGAAGTAAGTATATCAATCATCCATCAGTGATCGTTTAAGATTACCTAATCACAGATTTTCTATCTAAGAAACCGTTAAGTAGGTTACATAATATAAAAGTTAGACATTTAGTAGATCATTTTTATTCTATCCTATTTAGGTGAACTTCTAATCTAAGGGCACTACTTCCAAGGTTTAAAAAATCCTTGGAACAGTGAAAACCATCTACAGTTCAAAATGAAAACTGGATGAACAAATATTTTACTGATTAAAAACGTCATAACTTTAAAAAAATTGTAACTTATCTACATGATCTGTAAAAAAACTGCGAAAGTTACACATGTAGGAACACAACCAGTTCTGTTGACCAAGTGTTCACAAAGTTAGAAAGTTCAAGGTCGAAACAGATGGGTGAAGAAACAATAAAATATGTAGATAGGTAAGTAGTTATCAAATCTTAATAAAATATGTATGCATTTAGAATTTGCGGTTACGGTGAACAGGTATTAAACTTTTATAAAGAACTATACGATATACTATACTCCTTTATGAACAGTCGGAAGGTGTCTAACAAGGCTCGTTTGGCTGTGCATGAGGGGGTGTTGGTTCCGACACTCATGTACGGAAGTGAAAGTTGGGTATGGCAGAAGAAACATGAAAGCAGAATAAATGCAGTAGAGATGAGAGCGTTAAGAAGTATGATAGGAGTTAAACTGAGTGACGGGATAAGAAATAGTGAGATAAGGAAACGTTGTGGTCTGAAAGAAGATGTAGTGACAAAAATTGAGAAAGGCATGCTGAGATGGTTTGGCCATGTCGAGAGAATGGATGAAGAACGATTGACGAAAAAAGTGTATAAGGCGAGTGTGAATGAAAGTGTTGGTAGGGGTAGACCTAGGCGGACGTTTCGAGATCAAATCAGGGACGTCTTGAAAAAAGGCCAGGTCAAAAGTACCCTAAACCGAAGAGCATGTATGAAGGGAATAATGAAAGTGGACGAAGCGAAACAAGTATGTAAGGATCGTAGCAAGTGGAAAGAAGTGGTCTCTGCCTACCCCTACGGGAAAGAGGCGTGATTATATGTATGTATGTATACGATATTTAGCAAACAGTCCTTATTATATCGAGATTAATAATAACCAGCGGCCCGTCCCGGCTTCGCACGGGTGGATTTTTTTTAATATAGCCTATGTTACTCAGCGCTAATGTAGAATTCTAATGGTGAAAGATTTTTTGAATCGGTCCAGTAGTTTTTGAGTTTATTCGTTACAAACAAAAACACAAAAATAGCTTTCCTCTTTATAATATTAGTATGATAAGTATTATATTATTAATAATCTCGTAACAAGTGTTTTTTTATTATATTTTCCGATCCAACAGTTTTAAAGTAGGGTAATGACACCAGTGTCCGACACTTTAAGCCCAGTGAACGACAGAGTTTTGTAGCCAAAAAATAATATATATTTTAATTGAAATATTACAGGACGACAGCAAGAAGGAGTGGTCTGTATTCAATGGTTCCTAAAGACTAAAATCAGTAACACACCCCTATTTTTAATGATTAAAGGAAAAAATGCCTATTACTAGTTTAGAAAAAATAAATAACATAAAATAAGTAAAGTAAATTATACAATTATTTCGAGATTGGTTCATAGAGGCAAATCATTACAAAACATTATGTCGAACAGTAGTGCCACGACCCTTATCAACTTTAAAACACTAATAAATGGGACGTTTTGCTCTATTTGGCGCTAGTGAAATTGCTACTCTTGATGGGGCAGGGACGTTCTACCCACTAAAGGCCTTAGAACCATTCAATCGCTGCCACATAGCTTGGGATAGGTACCTACGGAGAACACAGAAATTTTCAACTAACCAACTCTCAACCTTTGCAGAAATGGAACATAATATCGCTGCGCTACTTTAATCCAGTAGGGGCGCATCCATCAGGCCTGATCGGCGAGGACCCTACCAAGGAGTTCTCGAATCTGATGCCGTTCATGGCGCAGGTCGCGTTGGGCAAGAAACCGGTCCTCACGGTATTCGGCAGTGACTACAACACGCCCGACGGCACTGGTGAGTTTAACATCCGTGTGTCGAAAATAGGGGTTACTTTTGAATCAAGTGTAAATAGAGCCAGGTTATATATAGGCCCCTAGGCACAGCATATTTCTGGGACCCTATTCTAGGTAAAGCAAAAAATAATTTTTCTCTTATCTCCTAAGCGATGGCACATAAGCACGTGCCTTTTTTGCCTTTAGTTTAGGTTAGGTTAATCCTTCATCTTTAGGGTGCCTTCGAGCTAACGAAAACGAGGATTTGTATAGGAAATTTTGAAATTTCTTTGATTGTCACCGATATGCGTTGCACAATGTCAACTCATGCACGACTAGGTAGGCACGTAGTCATAATAAATAAATTAGCAACTCTTATGGAGCGCCAACTTATTAGTTGGGATTTACTATCCCGTCTTTTGTGTTGCCATATAAACTAAAAACTTGCAACCCGGCTGTATCCGGATTGAAGTCAATATCTCAATATTAAATCCTAGGTCTGCACTAAACTACTTTCTCTGTTATCGCAAAAAGCATCATCTAACAAACAAAAAAATCTTAAAATATAAAAAAAAGGGATCTCTCAATTTGCTTTTTTAACAGGTGTCAGAGACTACATTCACGTTATGGACTTGGCTCGCGGGCACGTGGCTGCGTTAAACTTACTCAGCAGTAGCCACATTAAACTTAAGGTTTGTTTAAACTACTTATTAAAATGTGTCAAATAGCCTATTTATGAAATATCCATAACTGTCAAATAGGCGTCTGTACTCTTTACCACTATAATATGTACTCTGTGCTCTTTACCGTTTAAGTTTGGTCAATGCCAAATTAAGTACAGACATACGTAGTATCTCTACCTAGTTTGTGGTACAGACGCCTGCACATCAACCTATACAAAACTGTCAATTTTCTTCAATAAATGTTCAACCATTAAAGGCCTAAACATAAAATTCTAAGTCTATTGAGGAAAGACAATTTGTGGTAGTCTGATGTGCAGGCGTGTGTACTTTCAACTTTGTCAAAGCAATTAACGAATCGAGAGGGCGCTTGTCAACCTCGAATGCTGTTGTTATGACACGGTACCAATGTGTTCAGCTACTTTCGTTGTTAACTTTGCCTACGACTTCTTGGCGGGAAAGTGAAGAGTCATGTCTGCGGTTTTGTTTTATTTTCAAAAATTTGTGTTACCTATGTCGAATATTAATGTGAAAAAATGGTGGATTATTAACCGTTAAGTGTTCGTAAGTGTGCATGAGTGTTGGGTAATGAAACAAAATAGTGCAACTACTACTTTTCAAATTCTCTCAAGAAGTCCGCCCCGAGGAATTAGTAAAGCCCCACATCTTTACTGAGATACTCGAGGGGTTTGGGGGTATATCATTTCTCACTTCTCATTTTTATTATCATTCATCATTAGAGATAGGATAATCGGATGCATATTTGCCTAAAGTTGAGGTGTTGTCATAACATGGAAAGCACTTTCGTATCGAAAAAATCCCAGGATTCCGGGATCGACAAATTTAGTTTTTTATTATAGAATCAAATCGGGTGTAGCTATATTTACTTATTTTAAGGTGCTAATATGGAGTGCACTTTTGTATCAAAAGAATTTGGGGGTTTTGGATTCGACAAATTCAATGTTTTTATAACAGAAATAACGATTGCCTCATATTTTTTCTTCAATTTTCAAAAGATTTTTATCAAACTAATAATAACACGAATTATAAAGAAAAACTAATTAAATCTCCGAATTAACGTAAAACAGCGTCACCAACAAACTAACATTATCGCATGAGACGAATAAGTTGAAATTTTAGGATACAAAATATCTATGTAATTTCACTGCCTCCTACAACGGTGGCAGGTGTTAAACAACTTAACTAATTTCAGTGGTTGTCTGCTGTCAATAAGGCTATCTCTTGTTTTTCTGTTTGTGGTATAGCCATTGGCACTATAAAAAGAAATAGACGGCTCATGCACAACGTTGTTAGATGTCCACAGCACGGATTGTACAGACCAACACAAACTTAAAGAACAAGCGCGCGTAACTCTATCTTTTTCTTGTTTGTTGTTGTTGAGAAAAAAATACTTAAGTCAAGTTTATGAAGACAAATTAAAAATAATTCGTAGTGACGTACACAATAAACTGTGGGTATCACTAGACGAAACCACTGATTTTCTGGGCCGATATGTGGCACATTTTTTAGTAAAACCGTTAAGAGAAAACATATCTGGGCTTTTTTTCATACTGTGTTGCAAAACGTTAGATGTGGTTAACGGTCATTCTGTCTGAATTTGTAATTCAATGTTTAAAAGACTTATGGAGAGATGTATTCGACAATAAAGTGCAGGATGTCTCAATGTTATGTACCGATAGCGTAGCGTATATGTTACTGGCTGGATGAATACTAAAATTCTAAACTTGACATCAAATAATACACTAATCAACAAAATGGAGCAGCTAATGGATAGAAACCCTGATTTTGATACTCTTAGGGAAATTAGTGAACAAAATACTAAAGAGAGTGGCACTAGTATTTATCAATTTGCGCCACTTACGTCTGTTGATGTAGAGAGATCTTTCTCTAATTACAAGTGGATCCTAAATGTCAAAATAAACAGACTAACAATTGATAATCTTGAGAAAATTATTATTGTATACTACAATTCTATAAATGAAACAGAAGTCTGTAATATAAATTTAGAGCAGTCACTGGAATCCGACGCAACACCATCGTGTTCAACACAGACAGATAAATGTTAATGTGAGATTTAAGTGACCAAAGCACGTAAGATTATAGTGATTAAAGTTGTAGTAACCGATGTATTTTTTTACTACCTAATTTGGATATCCGTAGGGCCGGCTATGTATAGTAAAGTTTACAAATCGGTCCACAAATGACGGAGAAATCGCCGGACATACATAAAAAAAAATACATCCAATCTGATATATTACCTCCTTTTTTTTGAAGTCTGTAAAAAAATGCCACATGCTAAAGACGTTATTTGTCACCCCGATATCGACTAGATTCGCATTCACTAATTTTCCAGAATCCCGGGATTCATATTTTAAAAAATATTTTTTAAGAAGCCGCTTCCATAATATTGTAGCCAAAAATGAACTTTAGGTGAATATGCATCCGAATATCCGATCTCTATTCATCATCATTCATCATCATACTGACTGGAAGGAAGTATTTTATATTTATGTATTACTTGTAAGAAAAATTACTTTGACACTGGCTAAATGTGCTAATCGCACGAAGCCATCAACTAAAATAAAGAAAGGAAAGAAAGAACTTTGCCTACTTAACGCACTTACTTTATATTCTTTCTTTCAGGCTTACAATTTGGGAACAGGCAAAGGCGTTTCGGTCAAACAGCTGGTGGATGTGTTCGAAAAGGTGACGAACACCAAGATACCGCTGAAGCACGTGGACAGGCGGCTCGGAGACATCACCGCGATGTGGGCGGACGCCACGCTGGCCAAGGAGGAGCTCGGCTGGAGCACGCGCTTCACCGTTGAAGAGATGTGTGAGTGTTTAGCATTAGCACTGGCATCAACGAGATTTGGCGCGGGCGTATTAGTGGGAAATAAGCGCATGCCACACTGATGGGAACAGAGCAAATGGAATATAAGTCCGTGTCATTTCTTTTACTTTGAGAGCTAATAGACCAATATTTCAGGGCCGCCCGCCAGACTACTTATTTTCTCAAAGACCAAATGTGTTGGATTACGAGTAGGTAAGTAATGTTAGTATGTACTTTGAGTGTACGCATATACCTTTGCTAGTTTGGGTCTATGACCAATCTACAAATAGCCAAAGGTGCCAAAGGAACGCAAAAAACATTACTCACTTTTCTTATAGTCTCAGTGTGATTTTCATGCATATTTTAGAGAATATTGTTAAAAAATTAAATTTAATACTACCAGACACTACCCGTGGGCGGTAACTTGCACCAGACGCTTTAAAGCTCCCAAAAACTTGTCGTCGTATTGTAGAATTGCATGCGCAGGACAGTAGACGCTTTAGCAGCAACAGCTTTAAAGCGTCGGCCGCGAGTACATTTACTCTGCCTTCTGGAGTAATGTTTTTGCGTATCTTTAGCACCTTGTATCTGTAGATTGGTCATCGACTCAAGCTAGCAGATATGCATACACTCAAAGTACATCAAAATCAAAAATATTTATTGCATTATCACTTTCGTTTAAAACAATATCCGAGGCTGACTCTTTATTTTAAGTGCATAGCACCTGTACCAGAAAGAGACCCTCTTCCTTATCTTCTACATACACTATTTAGCAATAAGATAATAAAATATAGTTAATAGTAAACACTAAAACAAAATTGAGCATTTATGTGTTGAGAGTGTGTGGGGGTGTGTGTGATATCCACCCTATTAGTCATGTTTTAGAAACTTTTCAGCTTCATCATAATCTAGGGTCTTAAGCCAAGCTGTAACAGTTTTTCTGCATTGTTGGTAGTTCAAAGGGTAGATTGCTAGTTTTATTCGCACGATTGTATAAAAGTGATGACAGATAAGTATTGAAACTGATTTTGGGCAAAGCTTGTGTATGTACGCTTTCAACAGTAGGGTCATATTCCAATGCAATATGTTTCTTTAGAACCGTGCGTAAAATATACAACTTTCTAATAGAAAGTCAGTCTGCAATTGAGAAAGGTCCGAGTAGAAAATTACATACCTACTAACACTACTTAATTCAGCACAATTGGTCTTTGAGAACATAAGTAAGGTCTGGCGGCCCTGGGATCTTGGACTATAAGCGAAGTGGGTTCACACTGGAAACGAACGATGATGTAACGGGTTGCCTTGCCAGTCGACGCTCTCTTCACCTGCGTGAGGGCGACATTTCGCTTCGTTGGGATCGTCATGTTCGCATCGCAAGTATGAAAAGACGCGGTCTACAGCGACATGAGCGAGGCAATACGATTCTATCTTTGTTTTGCTTCGGTCACAGTGTGGCTTTTAGGACTGCCACCGAACGATATCGGGACTAGCATGGTTAACGTGAGGCACGGCACTTAACTATAAAGATATTTTATTTGGTATTCGAACACGTAAACGACAAGAGAATTTGTATGGTGACAAATAAATATTTGGATTTTTCTAGGTTGCATTGGCACTTTAATCACTACTAGGCCAATTTCCCAAAATGACATGCGGAAATTTCATTTGACAAACTTCTAATAACATTTAAATTGTCCTTTCAGGTACAGATTTTTGGAGATGGCAGACTATGAACCCAGATGGCTACCCGAAGAAGCACAAGACAAACGTATTTGTCAACGGGAAAAGTTAACACGCCTGTATTATATTTGTAATGTAATTAAATTATTCTGTATTTCCTCACAAAAATGTTCTATTGTTTTTTAATTTTTCATATGCATTATATGAAAATAGAAAATTTTGTACGGATCTACCGGATCTATCGGATGTGTTGCCCAGTGGGAACTTTCTTCACTATTCAATCGATCGATTAATAATCGATTTTTGGAGAGGCCTATGTCCAGCAGTATAGGCTGATGATGATGATGATGATTCAACCGATCTGTAATTAATATAAAATCGATCAGCGCTACCTACGCACCTTTACACACATTGGTATAAAACTAATTCTACAACCCAGCCCAAATTGTAGCTAGGATATTCAGGTGTTTCTGCCTGGTGAGTGCCTCATTATGCGAGGAGGTTCCATACACCTCGACCGCGGCGTGTATACCTAACAGGTTAATTATCAATGATATTTAGTTATTATTACGATAAAAATCAATGATGATTCTCGCGATAATAACAGGTGGACAAATATCAATTGATAATAACAAAAAAAATGGGTGGAAGAAATGGAGAGAGGCCTTTGCCCAGCAGTGGGTCAGTGTGGGCTAATAATTTATAATAACAAAAAAATTGCTATGTTAACTGTATTCTATAGAAAAACATAACTTTTTTTTTGTCTCCTAGGGAAAAACCCGACTAGGTCCCCGCGGACCTGGAGCGCTCCGCGGAGGATCTTAATCCGGGAATGGCCGAAGCCGACCCGGTAAAACCCCTGAGTTGTTCCTTCATCCGTCCCCGGGCAATGAAGCTAGTGATTCTACCGCAGCGACCCCCTCCGACGGGCGTCATTGGACGAACGTCTGCTCGATGGTCGAACTGGGGAAGGAACAACGGAGCCGACCCCAAAGCCAGGCTTACGTGCCTATGTGCGGGTGGAGGACTCTCCATGTCCAACCACACCGCAGGCTTGCTTAGGGGGGAAGGAGTTGGGCGAACCCACGTCGTCGTCTCCCCGTCCTCCTTCGGCGGATGGCTTCCGAGAGGGGATTTTCCTCCCGTTAGCGCTGCTTCTTGTGAGACATGACCATCTCGCAGAATGCGAGAGTGGCCTCCCACGACCTTTTAGCGGCCAGTATAGCTTCGACTAGTGCTGGCAAATAGAGGTCGTGGCCCACAACAGCGCATAGATCTACGCGTTCTAGCGCCCATGCGGGGCACTCCGACAGCGTGTGCATCGCAGTTTCGTTAGGCGCGCCACATTGGTGACACACCGTCGTCTCCTCACTCCCGGATGTGCGGCACAGTTATCTCCCAAAGCAGCCATGCCCTGAGAGAATCTGCACCAGCCGGAAAGAGAGCGATCCAAACTTGCGGCCGACCCATTCTTGAAGAATGGGCCGCACCGCGCCGATGGTCAGAACACTGGCTGTTGGCTGCTCCAGCCTTTCATGCCACTTGCGAAGCGTCACCCTCATGTGCACACTCGCGCCACCGGCGAAGTTCCTCCGGCATCACCCGGCCACCTTGCCTTTGAGCATGTACCGCTCGCTCGTACATCTCGGCTAGGACTCCTTCCTGCGTTCAGATCCCAGGGTGGGGTGCCTGTCAGCACGCATGCCGCCTCGTAGGACGCTGTCCGGTATGCTCGAACTGCTCTGACCGCTATGACCCGTTGCGGTTTTCGCAGAAGGGCCTTATTCGTAGCAGTCAGAGAGTCGAACCATATAGGCGCGCCGTACAGGGCCATCACCGACATAGAGGTTCCGCACGCACGCGGACGGACCTCCAAGGTTCGGCAACAAGTTACCAAGGGCTGCTGCTGCCCTGACCAACTTCGGTGCTTGGCGCTTAAAATGCTCGTCGAAGCGCCATCTTCCGTCCAGCACCAGCCCAAGGTACCAACTTCATCGCCTTCCCTATCTCTCCTATCAGCACTAGACAAACGTAACCTATATTACCGCACTCGCGTGTGCGCGTCTCTGCGCTTCTCGCTAAAGATTAAGTAGTAGTGCAGTAGTTAATGCAGTCTGCAATGCAATTGTCAGTATTAAAATACTTTTGTAACACATAATACAAAGTATAGTTGTTTTTGGTACAATAGTATGAATAAAAAAAAGAATTGTGCATTTCCTAATTTGTTTTATGAAGCTGTGTTTATAATCTTGATAATTTCGATACTACCCTGCTCTATGGTATCTTTTATGTGACCACGGATTCTGCAAACCATCCCAGAATAAAAATTATTTATTTTACATTTTAATGAAAGACTAACAGCTTTAGCTTGTCATTAGTTACAGTAAAAAATTTAAATAACAAACAGTCAGCCAATTACAGGTCCCCCTTGTTGGAATAGACAAAAAAAGTTTTTAAGTAACAAGATCTTTATTGCTTACTAATTCATAGAGCGACTCGTGTTGCCATTTGAGAGGCTCATACCCTACACTAGTTGTATTCGGGAGCAGGTACCTTGCGAACAGTTCCAATACTTCAGGCTTGTCCACATTCAGATACGGCATCAAGAGATCTGGAACAAGATTTGATAGACTAGTTAGTTTATCATCATAGAGCCCATTTTCATGTCCCCACTGCTGGAGCTCGAGCCATCCCTATGGCTGGAAACACTACAGGGAAAATGAGTCAAAAACCACCGGCGGGCTCAGTGCAGATTGGTTTTACGAAGGAGCACCAGATGATAAACTTTTCGTCATCCTTACAAATCAACATCATCAGTCTATAATCGGTGGGAGATCAGACCATAACCCACTTTGCTGGCCCAATGCACGTTTGTGGGTTTTGCCTGCCTGCCATCTTACGTTATGGCAACCAACGGCACTTTACCATCTGAGGAATGGCTACGATAGTTCTTACACATAATCAGCCTATATTAGTCCACTGGACATAGGACTCTCCTAGTGCACGCCATTGAACACGAGTTACTTACTAACCAGAAAATAGAAAAAGTATGCAGATGGGTGATAGGGTAACTTACACAAACTTGTTATAAAAAAATATGATTTTATTGTTTCTCAGTGACATTTGGAATTTTTGCAAAAATATTTTGTCTATTTGTATTTAACCAACACTTTACATTTATCATTTTAATGAAAGAGCATGTAATTCCTGTTATTTAATTAGCTCACTATATTGAAAACTTTCATTAGTTTTCAACCTTAAGTCAAGGTAATAAAGCAAAAAATGATGGTGTCCAATAACTCTATTTCACTTTAAAAAATACAAAAACAATGCATACCTACAATAATTATGTTGATTAATTCTTGTTTTCCAACATCTAAAACACATGAGAAAATCCTTTGACTTACCTAACAATGGAGGTTTATGTGAATGTAAGGCACTAGGAACACTGACTACAATTCTGCTTTCTGGGACATCATTCACTTGGCCTACTTTGCCAATCATGAGTCTCTCATAAGGCTGCTTCTTACACCCTGAACTGAAGGCGCATATTGGTTCTAAGTCTATAGATACTTTTAACCAGTACCAAGTAGTTAGATACTTTACCCCCCAAGAGGGAAAGATGACATCCTTCACAGCTTCTATACAGCTTGGAGCATTAGTGCACCATACAGCTACCAGACAGTTTTCAGCAAGAAGGGTTTTCACAGGTAAATTTCCAATGTCTTCATTAAACATCATACTGTAACTGAAAACAAGGATTGAATTATAAAGTTAACATATAATCAACTCATTGAATTGCAACACTTGTCGTTAGTTTTGGAGCCCAAATATGGTCATAATAGAATAGAATAGAATAGAATCAATTTAAATGCAGGCTTCACAAATACATATAAATAAATAATTATAAATAGTAATGTAGGTATCGCAGAATACAGGCACTTATGAGTAGTTTCAGCTGCTTGCCTGATAATTTTATATTAATGATAATTATTATATCTAACCTCAACTTATCATTTGCAGTTTTCAATCGCCTTATATATTTGTTCCACCATGGAGGGTCAGCTATGAGTATTTCATATTTGTTACCGTTAAGCTTCACACATTGCTCCTTTACACATCCACAGTAAAATCTACAAAGATATTGTTTTCTAAAGTTTACGCGAACACTACACATTGAAATGAAACAACTTTTACGGATCTACTCGCGTTTATTTTACACATTAGTTTTAATTACTGTTTATCCTGACGTTTCGAACCCTTTGCAGGGTCCGTGGTCACAGGGAGACCCCCTGTGACCACGGACCCTGCAAAGGGTTCGAAACATTACACATTAGTTTTAATTACTGTAATTAAAACAGTAATTAAAACTAATGTGTAAAATAAACGCGAATAGATCCATAAAAGTTGTTTCATTTCAATCTACAAAGATATTAACTAGATTGATTCCTATTGTATTTTAAGGATAACAGATAGTTACAGAAATGTTTAAAAATATAATTAAATATTGTTTTAGGGGAGCTCAATGGTGCACAGTGGTTAACACGCCTGGTATGTGAATGCTGTGGTTAAGCAACTTTTGCTTTTCATCTCGAGTTTCGCCGTGCTTCAGAAGGCACTTGAAGCCGTTGGTCCCGGCTGCATTAGCAGTTGTTAACAACCACCAATCCATACTAGGCCCGCATGGTGGTTTAAGGCCTACTCTCCCTATCCATATATAGGGAAGGCTTGTACCCCAGCAGTGGAGACATAAAATGAGCTGATAATTTTTTTAAACATACAAACCTGGAGTTAGGTGGTATGAGAAAGTAATTATTGTCTATTTTACATTTAAGAGACTTTTCATGATTGTTCCCACCATTTCTACCAGTAAGTTCAAAGTCTGTGACCTCAAACAATTTATGTGATAGTTCTCGAACTTCTTTTGTCGCTGCTACATTGTACTGTTTCAGTAATTCAGTCTCAGCCTCTGGCATGTTCAGTTTAAAATGATCATATTTGTTTTTTATTGTTAACGTCTGCAATAAAGTTGACTTGTAAATGATATGGTAAACATTAAATAAAACCAAACAAAATTGCAGCTAATCTGAAATTTTATTCTAAAAAACGAAGTTTCTAAATTTGTAGGCAGTGAAATTTAAAAAAAAATCGTGTGATCTAAGTACAGGTTGCCTTCTAAACTTGTAATGTTATCAATGTTTTCCAGATTAATTAACAACAATAAAAATTGGAAAGAAGTGGTCTCTGCCTACCCCTACGGGAAAGAGGCGTGATTATATGTATGTATGTATTTAATAAAAATTGTAAATGTATATCCTGTAGCCGTGCGGGCCGTCATGGAGCTCCCTATGAATAAGTATAAATAAACCATTTGATTACCACTAACCTCTGCACAAAATTCATCCTGACCATGTTTTCTTTTTTTACCAATAATGGTTTTGTTCTTTACACAAAATAATTTATTTTGCAGTCTATATGAGAGCACTTCACTTTCATGATTATTAATAACTTGCTGATAAACTTTCGATATGTAGTTACTGTGATTGATAAGAGAACAATTAAACAATTCAAACATTACAGCCATGTCTTTCGCCTAGTTTCATTGACGTTTAAAAATAAATAATTTTGGTTTATTTTGGTATGTATGGTACCTACATTTTAATTATAGATAATACTATATTATATATAACGTAGTGATTCAATTCAATTTCTTGTAAAATGGCTCTTGCTACGATTTAGCCAGTGTCTAGTTTTAGGGCAGCTTATTAGTGTTTTGATTTACTTACTTGCTCGGTGGACGGATTATAAATTTAAATTGCTTTTTTTTTTAGTTCTTTTCTTCCTTTTCTCTTTGATGTAGGAAAGGCAAAGAGCTGCCTAGCTAGTTCAGCCCTATCTTCTACTTAGTTTTTTTAATAAATGGTTATGAATAGTAAACGGTGATTAATAATTCTTCCGTCCCTTTCGTAGGCAAAAGATTTTTTTTTTAAATAATACATATTCCACCTTTTTATTTTCCCGCTCTGAAATTTTCTAATTTAAAGGTGATGGCAAAGGAATCTAGCCAAGCCAGGCTAGTCTTTGAAGGTGACAGATGCGGTGGTGTGTAACCATGAAGCTGTGTGTGTAACAGTAGTGGTTGGGGTGTGTAACGGTAAGTGGTTGAGGGGAAGTAAACTTCCCCCACATAACTTTTTTTTTGAATTATTTTTTCTGAATTTTCTATTCACACACAATCACACAATGCAAACTTTTTGCTTAAAAAAGTTCAAGAGCATATAACTAAAATGTTGTTTCCGATTTCAGTGGTCAATTTGAGTTTTGGTACACTAATACCTACTAATACCCACCTATTATTTTGAGAGTGTAAACAAAGTCAGTCAAAGTGATTTTCCTTCATATTCTTAAAAAAATATAAAAAGGGTCCCCCAATCAACATTTGAATTCAATCAAACCGGCAGATTTTGAAAAATAAATAATGAAGTTCATCAGGAACTTTTTAAGTTTCTATGTGAATGTGGAACTTTGCTTTGATTATCATTCATCACATTACTTAAAGGCAAATGACGAAAGCCATAGTTTCTTTAAACTTACTCGTAGCAAGAGTTTTTGTTGGCTCTGCACATAGAGTGCGTTGCTCTAATCCAAAGTAAATAAAATAATCAGCTGTCCTTTTTATTTTTTTTTAAGTTTAGTTTGTTCCTTAAGGAACCGGCTAAGGTCATAGACCATGCTGCCATGTCATTAGTTTCTTAATTTCATTGTAATACATAAATAAACAATATTGATGATGATGAATGATAATGGAAATGGGAAGTGAGAAATGATATTACCCCCCAACCCCTCGAGTATCTCAGTAAAGATGTGGGGCTTTACTAAGTCCTCAAGCAGACTTCTTGTAAGAATTTGAAAAGTAACATTGTACTGTTTTGTTTCATTTGCCAACACTCATGCACACTCACGAACACTTAACGGTTAATAATCCACCATTATTTCACATTAATATTCGACATAACACAAATTTTAGAAAATAAAACAAAACCGCAGACATGACTCTTCACTTTCCCGCCAAGAAGTCTAATCAGCTGTCCTGTAAAGTCCTGTTTGTCAATGTCAGTCAGTGTTAGTCTAGTCTAGTCTATTACTACTGTCAAAATATGTCAAATAAATCGGTGGTTCGCGTCCGAAAGTTGAATTGGAGTACTCTAACTTGAACCCCGGGTATTTTTATTTATTACGAAGATTGTAATAAAGTTTTCTCTTATATGTGCAAATTTATCACATATATGCTAATATGAAAGCTAACTAACCTATTTGTATACTTGGCTAGTCCAGAAACCCAGCACTTGCAGGTGGCACATGACTTGAAGACAAAGCTGCTAGCTTTTCTGATCGTGTTACTCAGCAATGAGTAAATATTAAATTTATAAATAACTGTTTTACAGTTTATAGAATCAAATGAATTGTCAGTAAACTTGATGGCTGCAAACAAAGGTAAGAATTATGTCTTGTTAATTTAATGTTTAATGTATTTCTTTTTGCGTTTTGAAAACAAAGCCGGGATCATGACTTAGTCGTTTCGCTTCGTAGCTTATAAGACGTTGCAAAACATACAAACATGTATTTTTTAATCAATATGTTAGGTATCCATTGCTGTATGTTAACAACTACTGAACTATTTAGTATTCAGTGTTACACATTGGTATATAATATAATTAAAAAGAAACAACAAATTTTAGTTTTTAGTTTCATATCTAAAAAAATATAAGTTATTTTTCCTACCTACCTTTTTTGTGCTTGCTGGTATATAATACAATAAAGATACATTATATGCAAAAGAGTCCTATGTATTTTTATAGCACACATTTTATGTAAATACTATGATTATGTGAGAACTTTGTCACAGCCTCTAATATTATCATATATATATATTAAAAACAAACACCAACATCCTACCTATATTATACATTGATACCGGTCATTGATCACATCATATAACCTTCACAGTACTATATTTAAATATTATCTCATTGTTGCAAAGCTATCAATATGCCATCAAAGTAAACTTCCGATACAACAGATGATTTATTGATGTTTACTTTATTTCAAAGCTTCAGTCTTATTCCATCTTTTGTTTTGTTCTGTGGGTACCACTTATTGCTTAGTGATCTGTTTTTTATATTTGTTTAGATTAAATTGTTGGATTCAGTAATGTGTTTATAAAAATACTATAAGTAGTCAGTAAAACTATAGGTAGTCAGCAAGGTGTGTTTACACTTTTTTTTTCTCAACCTGTATAATCAAAATCTGCTTGTGAAACTAATGCAAAGTTTTATTAAAATGCAAATTTGCATTAATATTATTTAAATATTTTTTTTTAAAATAGGTATGTAATAAATCTTTGTTTTTTAGAAACATACATGTTTTACAAGAAGGAAGTCATACATAGTACACTTAATTTTGTAAATATGGAATAACTCATTAAAAAAATGGTAACAAGTCTGTTACTTAGAAATAACCAGTAGATTGGTCTCCATTAATTAATACTACATAAGTATAACTAAATAAGTATGCATCACTCACAATCTATTTATATATGAAATAGTTTAAACTGATGATCAAATTAATCGACTTTCATGCATGGCACCAGACACCAGACTGTTTACAATTTCATTTGTGAAGTTTGACAGTTTAAAAATGTAAGCACAAGTCTGAGTGGGCTAATAGACGCGGCAAGTTTATGGGAGCGAATATTGATTAGGGGTTGAAGTTGCGCGTGTGTGCAGCGCACCCTTAGGGCGTGAGGCGCGAGGCGGGGGGCGCGGGCCGGCGTGTTCGGGCGAGGACTCCATGTGCCGGGGGAATCGCGACCGGGAACCTCCTGTGACGATAAAATCAATTAAAAACACCTATGCTGAATGCATAAAAACCAAATCCCATTTACTCGTAACGGGAACCGAAAACCTCGTAGCGACATGTGAACTAATCCGTTCTGCGTCAGTTACGTCCTGCCTGACGGGACCGTGAACGACAGCATAAAAATCAATATATCTCTTAGTGTAACTCGGATTTCGGATATTGCACTTTACATTTTGACTGGCGATGCCGGCGATGTGTTATCGCGCCCGACGGTATTAATTCCATTAGTGAATTTACGTTTCAGTGCAACCGAAAGAAAGCTAAAAGTTCCCGATGTTTAATCACAAGTTGCCGACTGACTTTCCAATGCAAACCCTCCGTAAGAAAACCAGCCCTTGCAAATGTGAGTCCGATTCGTGTATAGCTCGAGCAAGCTTTTTCACTTACGATTATAGTATACTTTGAACATTTTTTAAATTACATCTCCTAAGGTCATGCGGTGTCCTAGCTAGCGCTCGATGTTATTCGACCACGTTATCGCATCTTAGTTTTGTTATAATTTGCTGTTGTAATTTTTGCATGGATCGGATAAAGTTCACCCCAATAATTGTTGAAAGCCAGTATCGTTGGTCATTCATGTGCTAGAGCCATATCATAATTAGTGCCCCTCGTATTTTGGACAGAGGGTGTATTGTGGGCCTGTGTCGGCGCTGGTGCGGCGTGGGGAGTTACTTGCTATTTGTTGGTATAAACGGGCAATAATGCAGGTGTGTCATTTCCAGCACCTCTTACGCCAGCTCGGTGAGTACCACGCTTCTTGTCCGTATCATGCTTGCCTAAGTCGCATGCGAGATTGCCTGACTCATGATCATGATCATCGACTTCGTAGTTCGTACGCTTGATATACTGTACTTTATCTATATCTTAAAACTGGAATTAGGTCGTAAATATTCATGTAATTTGACTACGCACGATCTGTGAACCGGTAAATTGAGTTTTCTTGTAGATTTAATAAATGGGTAGGTTACTTCGTTGCGGCTTAATCCATTATAAGCGTAAGTACATACGCACGTTTGATTCATGTGCCCTAATTCCCATACCTAAGTCTATTTACCGGTTTCAACTTTATTTTTGATATTGTAGCAAATAATTTATAAAAATTATCACATCAATTTTAAGAACTTCACGGCGGCGTTGGAAATAATGCAAAGCTGTCATGTTTTTAGCAATCTTATCAACATAGCTCCTCTTATGTCTATTATCTTGATCTGTATGTAGGTTTTGTAGTATACGTATGTAGTGTTGCTTATATATTTGTTGTAACCTCAGAGTTTTAGTTAGCAGATGATAAAAAACCTTTTTAGTTCTCGTATCTCCATGACTGTGACAATATGCAATCAAAAGTAATTCGTAGTACCTACCATCGTAGTAGTTATAGGGTTCATTGTCAGTGATTTTCGTGAACAGTTGTTTTTTTGATTAAATTTTAACTGATGTACTTACCTACTCTGATATTATGATATCTATCTACATATGATCTCCGATTTTAATGTAAAATTATCATAATTGGAATCTTCACCGAGACCGGACCTCATTATGGATGATGCTGGTTATGTCAATCCGGAGAATGCTAGTTAGTTCAATACGAAGCTAGGTTTTAGTAGCCAATATTGTAATCTAAATAGGTAGTCAAAACCATGGAACGTCCATGGTCAAAACATGCTAATCGTAAGTACTAGGTAGGTACATGACCGTCATTTTGAACTTCGAACGAAAGGTTTCCTGTGTTGACTGAGGCCGACAATGTTTCAAGCTTGAAGTACGAAAATAAACTTTTATCTAAACGCAAATAAATATCGTTGTAGGTATTTAATTTACCCGAACATAAAAACGAATGCTCGAAAAATGTTCTTTATTTATTGTTTTGTTCAAGTTTCAAGTAGGTAGGAAGTTAAGTAATAAAGTGTAGCGTATATTGTAGGCTCATCAAATCCCACAAGTAGATGAATATGCAGATGGCAAGAAATGAGGCTTATTAAATCGGTATTTTTTAGTTTCAATACCGCACAATACTACCTACCTACCCATTCTGTTTCATGATCACTGCATGAGACGGTATCTTGGTAGGTACCAAGATATTCATTAACGAACGTTGGAAGAGGAAGCTGGTGGTCAGGCAAACAAAGGAAAGAAATATTCATAGCAAATACTATCTACTACTAGGTAGGTACGAGTAGGTACTATCCACGTTGATTAAAAACTCATCTATCATAGAAAATAACGAGGGCACTTCTTCTGTCATCTGTATTTAATACTTTAAAGTGATCTTCGTAATCTTCATCTCTGAAAGTTTTATTTTTTTGGCTCTAAAACTAAAAATTGTAAGTAAAATTTTATATAAACAGACATTGCACATATTAACAAAACTTAATTTGTTGGTATGTGAAGTTGTTCTTCCTGAGTTTTAATTTTGTGGTTAGGTTAGGGTTAGGCACATACATTTTTAGTCGTATTAACTAAGTAAATAAACATACAAATTACAATAATAAACGTTATGTCAAAGTCTAAGTCAAAATTTTTATTCAAATAAACTTACGAAAAGTGCTTTTGAATCGTCCATACATTTTTTACCTACTACCCATTCAGGACGTTAATTTTTTAGATGTGGAGAAGAATGGGCGCAAGAAACTCCACAGCTTTAATAGAAGTAACGACATTTAAAAAAAAAAGTATGTCGTTACCAAATCATACAATATTTACAATTAAGAACTTTCAAGATCCCGATTAAACCAAATAATGGTAGAATGCAGTTATAAATAAACTGTGACGCAACCGTTAGAATATTAATTTCTTTAAACAACTCTTTAAGAGACACGCGTGCTCCTAGGGTTATTTAAATACCTTACTGCTCTTTTCTGTAAAATAAAAAAAGTTTCTAAGTCAGCAGCTTTACCCCACAGAAGGATTCCATAAGACATGACACTGTGGAAGTAACTAATATAAACTAATCAAGCCGTTTTTTCATCCGTAAGCTGTCTAATTTTTCTTACAGCAGCGTAAGCAGCGGAACTGAGTCTCCCCGCAAGAGTACTAATATGAGGGTTACACAGTGTTTTTGAACCTAAGAACACCGTTGATTCTACATGATCCAAAAGTTCATCGTTTAGTTTTATTGTACTAACAACACTTTTAACAACATTTGGAAGAGTAAAATTTATACATTTAGTTTTCTTCGCGTTTAATTGAAGATTGTTTATGTTAAACCATTAAAGCACATTGCTCAGAGCGTTGTTTACGTTGCGTTGTTGTCATCAAAACTATTTTTATTTCGATCTATCTTAAAAATAAGAGACGTATCGTCAGCAAACAAAAGAATTTTACAGAAATTTTCTGCAAAGACAGGTAAATCGTCTATATAAATCTCATAAATCTCATAATTTTTTTATTAAACTTTATGAGATAAATTAAAAATAAGAAAGGTCCTAGTATTGACCCTTGTGGAAGCTTCCAACCCCATCACTTCCCCATCAGCACGAAAGATCCAGATGATATTATGGATCATTCACGTTAACCTTTTGGATTCTGCTGAGATATGATTGAATCAATTTCAAGGCATCAGCGTGTACTCCATAGTGTTTTAGCTTCAACAAAAGGGTATATTCAAACCAGTCGAAAGCTTTCGACTGGTTTGAATCGATATCGCAAAAATATATTAACGATACAGTTGTTCCCCATTCATATAGATTTCAAAAAGACCTTCGACAAGGTTGTCAAACTTTAATATTGCTAGAAAAGTAAGACATGGCAAGGTTAAGTGTAGCCAGACTAGTGACGCGCCATATATCAGATATCTATGAAGCGTCATCTCGGGTGTGCTGTAAGGATGTATACTAAGTCCATTTCTTTTAATTTTATTGGCAAGATACAGTTCTAACGGTTTTAGTTGTACGCTGACAAACTAAATAGGAACGAAATTTAGAAAATATATAAAATATATCTGATTGATTGATTACGCGTGATTCATTTGGTATATATAAGGGGCCGGATGATAGGTACCTGGCGTAACAGGAACGTTTTAAAAGAACACAATTGGTTTTATTTTCTTCATGACTTCAGAATTTCGTCAGCCAGAACCCGAAATTAGAGTAGGTAATGCCTTTTACCACCAATATAGAAAATTTTCACCACTATAAATAATATATAATAATAAGATATATAGATAGGTAGACAAATAGTATGGTTATTGGCTCGTTTCTTAACTCTAGAAACTACACATTTAAACCAATGCGTATGATATTCAGGCACCCACTTTCGGGCTAGGAATACGTAAACCTGTATCTCTAACGTAATGAGGGGAAGCTTTCGTGACCAACGCATAGGGTCTTCTGATAACTAGTTACACATAGATATATTTATATATACAAGTAGCGCGTTTGCCCTCTGTGCTTTATTGAATCAATTTCAAAAAGGTTTAGGTAAGTTATGGTGGCATCTATATTGCCATTAACAGCTCTAGGCACACAATAAGTCTTAAGAGGTAAGGAAAGAAATCATCTCCCTGAATCGTGTTCACAAATCGTCTCCGTTGATATTATTAACCATTCATTTAGCATATTTTATTATTTAGATGGTTCACTAACGTCTGACTCTGTTTACATTAATTTGAATAATTTAGGCAAGTAGTAACTTAGGCAGTTGTATGTCACAAATTACTACTCGTGTATACGACGTGTTTACTCCAGTAAAAATGAATAGAAAAAATTTTATTAAGTAAATGTAGATACCTAAGGGCGTCCGCAGCGCCAAGCGGACGCCCTTAGAGTATTTATGCAATTCGATGCCCTTTTTACGCGCTTTACAGACGGCGGCGGCGCGGGGCGGGCCGGGCCTATACTACTATCCTATACTACCAACGCACGCAGAGGGCAAAAAGACCGCGCCGCGCCGCCATCCTGTGCCCGGCGGGCACTGGCGGCACTGGGGCGGCGCGGTCTTTTTGCCCTCTGGGTAGTATAGGATTCCCTTTGCGCTATCATTCGCGGTCAAATTGACCGACCCGGCCCGCCCTCAAAATGCCACTACAAATTCACACACACATGATACACTAAACATGGACACTCGCATAGGCAATACACCGTACTCGTAGAACAAGAGTAAGAATAACTGGTTCAGAGGCGCTCTATACCAGGTCGCTACCTGGGCGCTTCTCCCACTCCTTAACCCGGTCATCCCGAGCCGAGGTCCTACCCTTTAGAGGCGCCCTCGGGTTGTTCCGCTCCCGATCTGATCCGAACCCCTCGGAAAATCTACAAGGAAACGGAGATGTTTACCCTCTGGAAACCCTTTGACGGTGTTTCGATCACACGGCTTAAGTAACCCTTTAAGTTTCTCGCCGCCCCCAAAAATCTACGGTGACGGTAAAGGCCAATTAAGGCTAACAGCAAACTCTCCAAAAAAAATATTACAAAACTAACATCAAAGTTCACCGGATAAAACAATTTTGGGGGTGAGTGGTTAACTCTTAGTTGTGCTCGTCTTACATGACATACTAAAATTCTTTCTTTCGTACATTAACTTAGGATAGTTTTGTATATTTACGAGTAATCTTATTAATTTACTTTTAGATAAAAAATCTTAACATTAGATTTCAATCTTTCAAATTATATTACATGAGTCTTAAAGCACCAGGTAACTGAAACGTATTTATTTTGTTTCATAATCATCAGGCTTTACAGGCCGAATGGAGAGTAATTTTGATACAGAACAACTCTCGAGATTCTAAATTTACAAACAGGAAATTCAATTAAGCTCGCAATGATGCACCGTAAAAACAGGGACCGAAATAGGACAACCGAGCTGGTTTTTATTTTGCACTCGGCTCCGGAGTTTAGCGGTGTTGTCGTGAAAAATAGAAAACAATGACACCGAAAAAAGCCGAGTCAAAAAGCCTTTTGAGCAAAGGTGCTGTGTTCTTATTTTGTGGGCTGCGTGTGATGTGAATTTGTGCTCGTAACAAAATGTTTGGCTAAACAGAATCGCTTATACATTTGAATGTGCTGTCATCATAGGTAGTTAACTGTCCATATTGTATGATGCCTAAAGTGTTCGAGTGATTTATCTTTTAACTATTATATGTGTGCTATACTCGTGCAATTAACAACATTTACCATGTCAAACTAATAACGCTATTAACAATTTATTAAGAGTGCATTCGTTTTCAATTGCATCATCGACAAAAGAACTACATGAGTTACCGCTCTTTAAACCGTGTGTCAATTGATCTAGATAGTGTTTTGTTTTTTTTTCTAATCGCTTTTTTTTACGAAGTGCTATCTTGCCTGTGCAGACAAGAACGAGCCGGGTCGTTTTCTCGGCGAGGGCGTTTCGTTTCGCGCGAAACTGATCGGCGTGTTGGAGGTGCCTGAGGCGCGCGGCGACCGCATGTGCCAGGAGGCGCTGGCCGACCTCAAGATGGCGATCCGGGCGGCCGGCGAGCACAAGCAGAGGATACAGGTGCACGTCGCTATCGACGGGTTGCGGCTGCGCGACGACAAGACGGGCGTGAGTTCACTGTAGTACCTACTGAATGGTTCAAGATTTTAGAAAGTGTAATAGTAATAAATAGCCTATAACTGTCCCATTGGTAGGCAAAGGCCTCTATCATTGAAATCAAGTCATCAAAACAATTGAAGGGTGATGGCTTAATCACCCCGCTTGCCAAATGCGGGTTGGTGATAACAAAACCGGACAATGCATCGAAAAATTCGAAAAACACTTGCAACACCTGGCAATTGAACCCGGGACCTTCGAATATAAGATAATAAAATAATTGTATTTAATTAAATAAGATAATTAAGTAGCCGTTTGTTCCAGGATTCTTTATACCACCACCCGGTGCACAAGATATCGTTCATCGCGCAAGACATGACCGACTCGCGCGCATTCGGCTACATATTCGGCTCGCCCGACACCGGACACAGATTCTTCGGCATCAAGACTGATAAAGCAGCTAGTCAAGTAAGTGACATGGAGTGACAGCTATGAATAGATGGTGGCAGTGTATAAAATGTCCATTTGGATGGAAGTGTGGCACTCACCGAGGAGCTCGATGGCGCAGTGGTCAACGCGCCCGGTCTGCGAGTGCTGAGGTTAAGCAACTTTCGCAAAGGCCGGTCATCGGATGGGTGACTAAAAATTTATCATTTCGAGGTCCTCTGTGCTTCGGAAGGCACGTAAAGCCGTTGGTCCCGGCTGCATTAGCTGTCGTTAACAACCACTAATCCGCACTGGGCCCGCGAGGTGGTTTATAGCCCGTTCTCCCTATCCATCCATAGGGAAGGCTCGTGCCCCAGCAATGTGGTCATAAAAATGAGCTGATGATGATGATGATGATGTGGCACTCACTGCTTCACTACAAAAGATGGCTTTTAGACAATGCTTAAAACAGACGCTGTCACTTTTTAGCTAATATTTTTTGACATACACAATATTTTAAACACATATTTAGCCATTGTTTGACTTAAAAAAAAATTGTACTTCAAGAGTACCTGACACTGATTTAACCTTTTTGCTTGCATAAAACCTTCACTGCCATACTAGGTAATTGTTGTTTACTACCTTGTTGTTGTTGTTAACCTACATTGTTGTTTACTACTAAAACTCGCGCTAAGTGGTTAGTGCGATGGTGCCATGGTGGCTGGTGCGAGTTCAACTTGACGTTCGAAAACGAGAATTTGTATTGCCAAAATTTTAACTCGCCTCGTTTACCCCCAAGAGGCGCTGCTTTTAGGCCATCCAACATTTGGTTTCCGTTAACGTGGTCGAATGGCGAATATAACTCGCACTAGCCACACAGGTCATACATTAAAACACACGAATGTTATATTTACGACTTTTGTGCAATCTAAGGGGTTGTAAAAAAATGAACGGCAATATAAGAGCCATGATAAATTCAAATTCAAATTCAAAAATCATTTATTCAGTTTAGGCTACAAGTAGCTCTTATGAATGTCACTATGCCATCGGTTCGTAAGTCTACTCTGGGCGGGAGATCTTGTACTGAGAAGAACCGGCAAGAAACTCAGTGTCCAGCTCTTTTCTCCCTTACAGCGTCAAAAATATTGGAAAATGCCCTATTTTAGCAGGACACTTTCCATCACAAATAAACACATAAAAATAAAAAAAAATATAGAAGACCACATGTAAAAAAAACAAAATTAAAAAATTAAATTTACCTCAGATAAGATAGTTTAGAAAACAAAAAAAAAACAAAACAAGTGCTGTGCTTCTGTTGCGCAGTGGTAGCCGCCAGTCTTCAATCTGTGGAGGATTTACTTTACTCGTAAACAAAAGCCTGTAGATAGACCTCGGAGGTCTGATTAATATACGCTGTTATAACACGCTACTGTTTACAGCCTTAAGTTTGAATCGACGCTTCATTACAAATAAATTACATTAAAACCTAGTTGTTATAAAACAACCCCGCACACAGGCCAGGGTTCGTGCAAAAGGAAATGACTCTGTTACACGGCATGCGGCACGAGAATAATTGCGACATCGTAATTACTTTACGGCAAGTGCCTTTTGTATAGGTTTCTGTTTTGTACGTTTCTTGCTACAGACCCGACTGAGGGTCTAGTGTAAGTTATTTTTGACATTCGATTACGTTAACGAGTACGAGAAATTGCATGGCAAAATTTTAACTCTTCTCGTTTGTCGCCAGGAGGCGCTGCTAAAATGCGATACTAATTTTCGTTTTCGTAAACGTACCTAATCAAATGAATACGAATAGTACACAAAACTCACACTAAGCACCCTGAACTGAGTTGTTATAAAACACACGGCGGCGGCAGATCAACCTACCCAAACCTGTCAAATTTATCCAATGAATATTGATCCTTATATCCAAACAATAAAGTTCAAAATTGATTGTAGAAATTTGTCAGTTTGAAGTGAAGTGTGAATATGACTTAACCACAAAATATGGAGACTGTAGAGGGTAAGCTTCATACAGAGCGGTCGAGCAACGCACATATAGAGTAGACCCTCTCACGGACGGACACGGAATCTCGCGACAGCTGCGCTCGAACTGTTCCGAGCTGTTCCGAGATCCGTGGCTAGACTGAGAGAGACCAAGATTGTGACTGAACTGAGGTATAACAGAACAACCTTACCTGAGTTGTTCCAACCGAAACTGAGTCTTACTATTAGCACCTTTTTATCGGTTATATTTTAATCGTTCTGCCTCCTAGAAGTCTTTATTATAACTACTTGACGTCGTCGGTGGCTTCGCCAGCGCGAAGTTCTGTCTGTCATAAAGGTTAGTATCGTGTGCCGGAACCCTTTCAGACATTTTGTCACACCGGGATAGAACGTCAATGACAAACAAACACACTTTTGCGTTTATTATATTAGTTTTAAGTACGGACGCCTGCACATTGGACCATCCAAATGCCGTAGGCATAAAGTTCAAAGTATATTGATTAAATTTGACAGTTTGTGGTACCCTGATGTGCAGGCGTGTGTACGTCTTACAAAGTAATTTGCAAATCGAACTTAACTACTATTAAGTAGTTATTCTGTGCTCAAATGAGTCTAGCGAGTTTAACCTGACCTCACTAAAGATTGGTAAAAATTACACGGTATTTTTAATTTTGCATTAAATTCAGTGTCTGCATGCAAAATTTTGTTTTTCTCGGTATTAGTGGAAGTAGGTAGTATCTTGATTTGCTGACCTCTTAATATTACTGATAAGAAATCAGGCGTTCGGCGATTTAGCTAATTGATATGCGTGTTCAATGCTAACGGTGAACATGTGAATAATGTAGCGTGTTTAAAGTAGCTGCTAGCTAAGGCTCTGCTAGGGCTACCGAAAGTAATGATGCATGAAATAGTGACGTAGTAAGTACCTGTAAACTGTACGTTTAAAAATAGCGTTAAGGCTAAATATTGTCTTCAACCCTGTCTACGTTATTATTTATATCTAATATATAAAATTCTCGTGTCACAGTTTTCGTTGCCATACTCCTCCGAAACGGCTTGACCGATTTTGATGAAATTTTTTGTGCTTATTCGGTATCTATGAGAATCGGCCAACATCTATTTTTCATCCCCCTAAATGTTAAGGGTGGTCCACCCCTAAATTTTTTTTGATTTTTGAAATTTTTCCAATACAAAATGATTTGTTTGTAGTGTTGTCATGGAAACTGTCAAAGCGGTACGAAGTCCGCCGGGGGCAGCTAGTTATTAATATATACATTATATTATATATGTATATCAATATATATATATATTTATATACTAAATATAAAAACTTTATTTGACCATTTCGTTACCATTTGGCTGGCAAAAGGTAACGTCGATGTGCGGCCTCCACATATGATAGAGTAGGTATTGGTAGTAGTATTACGCCTGGACGCTCATATGCGTCAGCTGCACTTAATTTGTTGATATGACAAAAGTGTTTTTTTTTTTCTTTAAGTTTTTACCTATTAAGAAAGTGATTCAGCCTATATTACGCCATTAGATATGAACCCCCGCCCGATCCTCTAAATGCCACTACACATTTACATAGTACTCATGCATACTCGCTTAGGCCTAAGACACCTTGCTCGTAAAACAAGGGTACGACCGACGGCGACGACCCGGTTCACACGCGCTCTATACCAGGTACAAACATGTAGCTGGGCGCTGCCGGTCAACCTGAGCCAAGGTCGTAGCCTTTAGAGGCGCCCTCGGGTTGTTCCGCTCCCGATTTGATCCAAATCCCTCGGAAAATCTACAAGGAAACGGAGACGTTTACCCTCTGGAAACCCTTTGACGGTGTTTCGATCACACGGCTTAAGTAACCCTTTAAGTTTCTCGCCGCCCCCAAAAATCTACGGTGACGCTAAAGGCCAATTAAATCCCTCGGAGAATCTACTAGAAAACACGCACTAGTGCCTGATGCCATTCGCTCTAGAAAACTTCTGACGGTGCTTCGTTTCGCACGGCTCGAGGAAGCCTTTAAGTTTCTTGCCGTCCGTCTCCCGTCCAGTGACGCTGCTGAAATGCAGTTTAAGGCAATCGGTAAACTCTTCTAAAAAACAAAATAGATGTTTTTTTTGGAGAGAGTTTGCGGATTGCCTGAGACGGCGTTTTCAGCATCACCGGGCTTGTTTGGTGGCGGCGAGAAACTTAAAGGGTTTCTCAAGCCGTGTGAAACGAAGCATCTTTGGAGATTTTGTAGAGGGCACGGTATCACCCACTAGTGTGTGTCCCGTGCCCTACTAGATTATCCGAAGGGTTCGGACCGGGACAAAATAGACGTGGGAGCGTTAACTTACCAGATAACGTTGGTCTGTCGTTCGCACAGAACAATTTATTGTTCTGTGGTCGTTCGTGACCTGTGAAATGATATTAAATGAAATTTATTGCAAAAACTTACCTATTACAATTTAAGTTCAGTGATTGAAGTCATCTAGTAAGCATAAAAATGCCTGTAACATGTGACTTCGCTCTTTTATAGCTAATACATCTGTATATTGAAAACTTTCAAAGATTTTCAAACTTATTTACCGTCTCAATATTAAACAAATATCACTTGACGACAGTTTGCTGATTTGATGCCATCTCCATTGTATTCAAATGCACTGTGAATTATATTGTGACAATGCTGTATTGTAATTTAATCAAGTATGCACCCGAACAAGTGATCGCACAGAGCCCGATTGGTATTGTTATGTATAAATACAACGTATATTATACTTTAATTAGTAAATCTATTTTTATATTCGACTCGCGGAGCAATTGATAGGGGAAGGGTGTGGCACCAGTAATCAACCAGTAACGACAGGGTTATACTTAATAAGGCTTTAGATACAATAAACAGCAATGGTAAATTATGATGTGGAGCTCGATGGCGCAGTGGTTAACGCGCCCGGTCTGCGAGTGCTGAGGTTAAGCAACTTTCGCAAAGGCCGGTCATCGGATGGGTGACCAATAATTTATCATCTCGAGCTCCTCCGTGCTTCGGAAGGCACGTTAAGCCGTTGGTCCCGGTTGCATTAGCATTCGTTAATAACCACCAATCCGCACTGGGCCAGCGTGGTGTTTATGGCCCTTCCTCCTAATCCATCCCTAGGGAAGGCTCATGCCCCACCAGTGGGGACATGGAATGAGCTGATCATGATGATGTTGATATTATGATGCACAAATCGACAACAACATGTGCGCCAGAAAAGTATTTAACAATTTCCGTGTACAAACGTCTTCACATCAGACTGCCACAACTTTGAACGAAAACTTATAAGGACAAATTGTACAAATTTTTAGGCTCGTGCGTGACTGTATACTACTCCGTTACCTTTAACCGCCTCTGCGGACCCCATCAGAGGTCCTAGATTTGATTCACATCTTACAACTAAGGGCTTGTTTTAAGGCTAGCTACTATTAAAAAAGAAAAACAAAAACACAAATGTTGAAAAAATTTCCACGAGCAGGATTTGAACCTGCACCCTTCTGACATACCGGGTCAGGTGCTCTTCCAATTGAGCTATCGTGGTTCTAACCACCCCAACGATATTATTCAACACTATTTACTTTTTTACTTTGAAAGCCAAAGGCGCCTATTCAATGTCAACAACTACCGTCATTACAACATTTGATCATAATATTTTTACAAATACTAAAATAATCTAATGATCAGTTAAGAAGTAGGCAAGTAGGAAAGGTCATGAAAGCCTCCCTGTTAAATATAAAAATAATTTTTGTTTTAATAAATTATAATTATTTGACGTGTTTGCCGCGTTGTAATTAACTCGCCCGTAAATCATCATCAGCTTATTTTATGTCCCCACTGCTGGGGCACGAGCCTTCCCTATGGATGGATAGGGAGAACGGGACATAAACCACCACTCGGGCCCAGTGCGGATTGGTGGTTGTTAACGATTGTTAATGCAGCCGGTACCAACGGCTTTACGTGCCTTCCGAAGCACTGAGGAGATCGAGGCGTTTATTTTTGGTTATCCGATCCGACCATCCGATGACCGACCTTTGCGAAATTTGCTCAGCACTCGCAGACCGAGCGCGGTAACCACTGCGCTATCGAGCTCATCGCAAATGGATGCGTACAAATAATCTGTCGCACTTGCAGGTAGTTATAGCGATGCGGGACCTGTTCCAAGTGGTGTTCGAGCTGAAGAAGAAGGAGGTGGAGATGGCGAAGCAGCAGCTCGAGGGCAAGACGGTGAGCAGCACGCTGGTGCGGCACGCCGCCGTCGCCGCCGAGACCAAGTCGAAGGTAAGTAATCATCAGTCATAGATAAAGTAAATAGCCTAATACTGTCCCACTGCTTGGAAAAGGCCTCCATCATTGAAATCAAGTCATTGGTACAAATGATGGATATTGGCTTAATCACCACGCTTGCCAAAGACTGGTTGGTGATCACGAACCCGGGTTATGCATCGAGAAATCCGAAGTACGCTGTCCGAATTGAACCTGGGATCTTCGGGTATCGGGCCAAGCGCTTTGCTACTCGGCCACCGAGACGTTCCATAACTGAGCTTATTTTTTAATGACTCCCGGATAAGAGAAGGCTTTCCTGTCGTGAAGGCTCGCCTTTCCGAGCATACTGGAAAGGCATACCCACTAAAACTCAACCTACACATTCTTCTACGCAAAAGGTGGAACCCCGAGTACTGCAGAAGCATCAGTCCTTCGAAGTCCACTAGCGGTGGTATGGGGAGATAACTTACGCCATCATAATTCTTGAAATCATTTTATTCTCTTTTAATCGTTATATACTCTCCCCCCTCCCTTCTCACACCACCCCGCAGTCCGCCCATTTTTGAAGAGTTCTCCACTGACTGAGAGGCGTACTCCCCGCCCGATCCCCTAAATGACAGCACACATTTACAGAATACACTAAACATGCACACCAGTTTAGGCCCAAGACACCGTACTCGTAGAACAAGGGTACGAAGAACCGGTTCACACTCGCTCTACATCAGGTACAGACATGTACCTGAGCGCTTCTCTCCTCCACGGCCCGGTCAACCCGAGCCGAGGTCCGTGCCTTTAGAGGCGCCCTCGGGTTGCTCCGCTCTCCGATCCGATCCGAACCCTTCGGAGAATCTAGTAGGGCATGGGGACGCGCACTAGTGCGCGATGCCGTTCCCTCTAGATAACCTCCGAAGGTGATTCGTTTCACACGGCTTGAGGGACCCTTTACGTTCCTCGCCGCCCCCAAAAAAGCCCGGTGAAGCTGAAAATGCCGTAGAGTCAATCAGCAATCTCTCTCAAAAAAAAAAAAAAGAGAGGCGTACTACCGTGAGTAGCCAGGACCACTCTACACGCCACTCAATCCTGTTCCTAATGGATTCTACCTCATTTCCTGTCATAGATGGCATGGTCCATATAGCCCATCAAAAACTTGGCATGGCACAATGACGTCATGCGTGTTACAGCAATCTACGATGTTTGTATTAGGCAGACGCCGGCACGCGAGACAACATTGAATTGCTTAATGTTATGTCAACAAACAGAGCGCTGCCTGCCCCCGGCATTCACGTACCACAACTCTTGCATTTTTCAAGGCGGTTCGACGAAAAAGCTGCTAAATAAAATAGCCGATTTATTCCATAGTTATGTTTGAAGTGTTGTATGGTTATTACAAGTGTTCGTAATAATGTGGACGTGGTTGTTACCCTCGAAGTTATTATTGAAAACAAATGTCAGCGTAAGTTAAACAATTTTTATGGCATTGTAAACTTTAGTTTTTCGCTAAACTTCATTAACATCCTTACATCCCTCTGATACTGTAGTAACTATTAAATGATCTGTGCTGTAAAAGTGCTGATGTGTGTCTGACATGACTATGAGACATCGGGCCAACATTCAACACGCTCCGGCCCAAAACCCCCACGACCCGGTCAACCCGAGCCGAGGTCCTTGCCTTTAGAGGCGCTTTCGGGTTGTTCCGCTCCCGATTCGATCCGAACCCCTCGGAGAATGTTGTTGAGAAAAGGGTCAAAGTCAAAGGTATTTATTTAAGTGTTCATAGAGAGGTCTTATGCCCATTTTCGGTGACGATTTTGCTCCAACAACTGTCACCTAACATGGCTTAGGGGTCAATGGTGAAATTAGTCAATAAAGTATTTGGTGCTTACAACTTAGTTGCCGTAACTGTAATATTTTACATAATCATCATCAGCCTATACTAGCCCACTGCTGGACATAGGCCTCTCTCTCTCTCTATCTCTTTCTCTATCTCCCCTCACAATCATAATAGGTAGTAATGACGATAACACGTTTGTGTGATACCATTCATTCCCTCTAGAAACCCTCTAACGGTGTATAGATCACACAGCTTAAGGACTTCCTCTTTATCTCTCTATCCTTTAGATTATTTTAACCAAAGGTGTCTGGAAGATATCGCTTGTAGCGATAAGACCGTATTCGCTCATACTAGGTTTAAGTTTATGTGTAACTAAAAGGTTTTTGTTTTCTTTATATAATTTTAACGCAAATTTTGTTGCGAAGCAAATTACAATAACACAAATGTTGAAAAAATTGGTTAGAACCACGAAAGCTCAATTGGGAGAGCATTTGACCTGGTATGTCAGAAGGGTGCAGGTTCAAATCCTGCTCGTGGAAATTTTTTCAACATTTGTGTTTTTTTTATGTGTAACTGTTCCTCCCTTTTTGTTTCCATCTATGTGTGAGCAATAAAGAATTTATCTTATTAAGGAATCATTTAAGCCCCAAAAAGTCAGGTGATACTGAAAAGGCCGTCTGAAGCCATTAGCAAACCCCATAAGACTATGAAGACTGGCCCATTGTGGATTGGTATGGTAACTTCCATCTTCCTAACAACAACAACCGAAACCAACGCCGTAGCTTGCCTTTTTAAAGCATGGAAGAGCTTGGCTTATTTTAAATTGGCACTTATCCGGTGACCCGCCATTGCAAAAGTTAGTTTTAACTTTAATTTGGTTTAGTTGGTGGTGCTTGTTTGTGGCCTGGCTAGCTATCACCATCTTTAATATCTTTAATATTTTCTATTTAAATAGGCTTGCCTTGCGATGTTTTCGTATTCTCTTAAGTCAAAACTTCGCCTTGGTTGATGCAACTCAACCGAATCTTTGAATAAACAGTTAGCTTAATTACCTACTATATTACGAGTTAAGGTCCGTTACTTTTGTAATTCGCTATTTAAATTAGTGAAAGTAATAACGACCGTTAACGACGTTAATGCTAGCAAACAAAACACTTAATAATCCTACCAGCTACATTGTTGGGTTATATTTGCTTTCTTTGAACTTACGTGTCTATCTAAGAAAATATTTAGTAATCTTTGAGTCAGCTACGAAATCTGTTCAAAATCTAATTATTGTTTGCTAAAGTTTACACTGCCACTACATATTAAAATCAGACACATTTCGAATCTACTCACGCTTAAGTTTCACAGGTTTTAAATCCTATGTATGGTCTCCCTAAACTGTGGGTTAAATTAAATGTTATGTGCGTTTTGTGATGTCTAAATTTGTGTAACTATACAATTATAATATTAAAAATAAACAAAATATATACTGATATGATACCTTTTGTGATTATTTACATAAAATGTTACGCAAATTTTGTTGCGAACAAATTACAAATTGAAAAAAGACAAAGTGTTGAAAAAATTCCACGAGCTGGATTCGAACCCGCACCCCATATCAGCCCGGGTCAGGTGCACTGCCAACTATGCTGTCGTGGCTCAATTCAACTCGCCGAAATTAATCAATACTCTTACTCTGTAAGCCAAAGGAGCCCTATTTAATGTCGACCTGACCCGGCATTTCATGGGGTGCGGGTTCGAAATCAGCTTGTGGAATTTTTTCAACACTTTGTCTTTTCTTCAATTACTTATACCTCTTTTTCTACATACATGATATTGGCGGAATATTGCAAAAACATATTAGAGTCCATAAAACAAAGAAAGATAAACTGTGGGTTCGGACCGTCTCGCGACGGTCTTCTGATTTATCCTGATGCGTCGTCAGCATAAATCTAATGAAAAACAAAAATTTAAATTATTTCTTTCTTTTGCAGAAGCATATAGTTCCCCGGCCTGAGCCTCCGTTTATACTTATTTGTATGTATGTGAAGGCACCGCTCTTACATATCTCAACATATCGCAACTGTTTAACTGTCGTACTCAGAGACGTCAATTAAGTTTTAATGACAATTAAGTCTCTTGCTGTCACTTTCTTATGCATAGTGCTAAATAGAGAAGGAAAGACATTAATTGTCATTAAAACTTAATTGACGTCTCTGAGTACGGCAATAAGACTTATAGCTTACGTAAATTAATTTTACAAATAAAAACTATATAAGTCTATAAAACATAAACGCAAGTGCATTCTTAAAAAGTCATATTATCACATCACCGGCTAATTTCAAGTCCCCACTACTAGAGCACGAGCCTTCCCTATGGATGGCTGGTTAAAAAGCCTTTAATTTCAAATTCTTATTATTATTGTAACGTACCTTTATGCGCGATTTAATTAATTATTAACATTGTTTTATTGCGATGTTACTAACAGTTGTACGGCAGTTATTTTAGGGCTATATGCTGCCGGCGCCGCTGGATTCCGATGACTCACTGTGATGATGAGAGACAGATTAGTCCGGTGATTCATACCATACGTCCGCCGGATCGCCTTTTATATCTTAGATTTAATTTTCCAATTGAATTGAACTTCGTGCGACTTTAAATGTCGCCTGTGTCATTGAAATTAATGTCGTGGTGCCCCAATGTAATACTACCTACTACAATGTTGTTATTCCACAAATGGGTTGACGATCGGGGATTTTTATTTTGTTAGTCTATATTATTAAAGATATTTCTTACTTCATACATTTAAAAGAACTACTGACTCCAGTGAGTGAGTCTCATTATACGTACACATTAGCGCCAAGACCAAACCCTTAGAGCAAGTTGGTTATTTTTCAATAGATTCAGCGTTCCATCTCGATTCTTACTTTTTATTCATTGCAATGCCTTACGGCACATAGTTATACTAGATTCTTTCTCTTATATTTCTACTACTAACACTTTGTAAACAATTCTATTATATGTTACGAAACTATCGATAGTATCGATAGCATACCCGTCAAGGACGGCACTAGTGTATACAATATCGATAACGTAACGAAAATCAATGTTACAATTCTATCAATACTACTGCAAGTCATCTAAAGTATTATTACATTTTATGCTATCGAATAGTTGCGTATTGAGCGACATACTAACCACTGGTATCTAAGCCTATTAAACTTTCTGACGTTACAACTTAATCTTTCTTTCACAGAATTTGTCGACAGTGGGGGAGACCAGCACTGCAACGACAAAAAACACGGACGCCAGTGGCGAGGGTGGCGTCGCTGAGCTGGTAGACCTGGAGCAGGAGCTGAGCTCTCTGCGGCGAGGGCTGACGCAGGTGGAAGGGCTCACCCCCTCTACGGATCCGTTCGGAGACTCTTTCATAGTGCCGGCACAATCCCAGGTAAGGGCGAATCCTGAGTGAACGGCGCATCGCGCAAGCGAATCACGGAGAGTATGAGCGCAGTCCTAATGGGAGCGTTTCGGACAAGCCCGTACTTGTTGAGTGTTTGTTGTATTCGCCGCGGATTGTATACGCTTCCGCTTGCAGCAGCAGGACTCGCACTAAGAGCATAATGCAACTGTATTAAACAAAAATTAGAGCAATTTAACTCATTTTACTATGCCAAAATTGCTTTCACAAATAAAGACTTGATGTTTCCAAAGCCAGTTTATCTGTATCTCTTATAGTTTAGGACTCATAGTGCCCCAGAAATATAAAAAACATTCTGTATATATATTAATTGGTAGATTGTAACATTTGCCAATAGCCTCCGTGTAAGTGCGAATGCCATTTCTACGGATAGCTATCGGCTCTCTGCGTTACGAAGTGTGCTTTTTTTTCAAAACATTCTCAAATTGTTTCTACGATAACATAAATTGTAGTACTGCCCAGTTTGTTAGAGGGTTCAAATCCAGTCGTTGGAAATGTTTTCAACACATTTTCTGAATTTCAATTCCAGCAACGAGTCAGAATGTTCCGATTAATTTGATTTTAAGCTGATGAGACGGTACCAAGCGTGAGTGCTGAAGATATTTATCGTTCTTGTGTTCCAGAAGGGTCTCCTACCCCCGCCGCCGTCGGGGGCTTCGAGTCGCGGGCGGAACACCCCGGCCACCACACGAACAGTGATTAGCCCGAACAAGGGTGCCGGAGCCCTGCCCTTCGACTTAGCATCAGTCGCTTCGGACTTCGAGCCTGCGCCCGCGTCTTTAGTCGACAACTTGCCAGAACCACCGGTGAGAGAACTTGCTGTTTCGGGGAATAGAGATTTAAACTTTTTGACTGGTATAGCGTTATATAGTTTTCTTTGGTTTTCATTTTTATTGCTACAACATAAGGAACAAATTATGATCTCATATATATTGCCACCACCAGTGAAAGGGTTGAAATTATTATGTGTTGTTTGTGAGCAAAACATGCTAGCTAAGCACCGGTACGATGGCCGCTCGTCTGGCGTGTTCTTCTATTCTTTGTAATGTTTATTGTAGTCGAGTATTTGACTACTAACTTGCTCATCGCAAGTGTTTTGATGAGGTTGGTTCTCAGGCTTGATATTGAGCTGGCTGGCCCAATATCAAGCTTGGCTACTTAACCTAATATTCACAAACAAAGATATTTATTACTTGTTTCTTCAACAAGGAAAAGCTACGATGGGCATATAAACTACAATGTAAATATCTATCCGCGATAGACAAAGAGTTTGTCTCTGTCCGCGACAGAAACAGCTGTTCTATACACAATATTAACATGAACCTAATTAATATGTCACAAGTTCACAACACAACACAACACTGTCTCATTGTGATACTAATTACCAACACGGTATATAATGGTCTGCTTAACAACGTGACAATTGTACAATTGTTACATGCCGTAATTTGCTTAGATGTATAGTCCTTATTTCCTTGCAATTAAAGTTTAAATTTGTGCACTTTCTACATTTACAAATATAATTTTTCTTCGTATTTGACTCCAACAGTTATAAATGCTGTTCAGATAAAAAGGACTAATTAAATATTTTAATTCTTCACAACCTTGTCATGTTATATTACTTCGTGTTTTAGTGCTTTCGAAGGCGCTAATGGCTAAATAATGACGTCACACTTTTTTATGGATCGTTGCAATATTTTTGAATACCGGTGGACAGTATTAAATTGATTAACATAACCGAAACAGTCAAAAGTTGCTTAGCATTTAAAGAAAATAGCTCATATTCCGTTAACATAGAGCTTATGTTAGCCTGTTTGCCTTGATTATTTTTAACTTACATACATACTCTAATGATATTAACACTGATTTAAGTTTAGTTTTTATTAGATGTAAATAGATAATTGACCATTTTGGATGTTTTGATCAATTTGATACGTACTGCGTTTTGATCTTAAAATAAGTAGTAGCTACTCTATTTAGTTGTAAGATTCTATCGATTATTGTAATTACTTATTTTACGGTGAATCCAGGTTAGCTTTCGTCAATCTAGTATATTGCTTCACTACGTCTACAATTTAGAGAAAATTATTTTAAAACAGAAATATTACCACATAATTAATGTATAAACTTTTCTTTGTATTTGTTTGTCTTACCTCTAAGGGTTCTGCCCACTTTAACGTATCATGCAATATAACCGTAATACAGCCGAGTTAAAATCGTTCCGAATATTAAAATGCAACTGCAACAAGTTACCTCAAAGTAGCATTATGTCGACACAAAGACGTTTCCATCCATTGCCCGATAAGGAACGATCTTGATTAGGCGTTGTCTGATGCTAATTCATACAAATAATATGTGCATTTGTCTATGAGAAACGACAATGGTATTGCTACGTTGGAGTGGGTGTATTACTTAAGAGAAAATATGTTATTTCTGCATTGTTGTCTGATGTTTATTTATTCTTTTACTTTAACTATTTGCTGAGGCTGACCCCTCCCGATTCAAAGCATGGTTTCTTACTTCCCCTTATGCAACTGGCTATTTAAACATAGTATATTTCCCAATAGAGTCCCCTGGTATGTGTGACGTTTGGCTTCCTGTATTTAGTGTTGCGTATAGACTGTTAGAGTTGAGCTATCAATTGCCATAAGACTAAATAAATGTTTGCAAACATGACACGATACTTTGCTTATTGTTGTTGTACCAACTATTATTTAAATTTCACTTTATGTGCTTTGTATTTGCGCACTTGTTATCTGAGCATGCCAATTGACCTATAGATAATTCGAATGAGATAAATGTGTTTCGCTTTAGAATTCTTTAATTAAGAAAAGTTTCAAAACGAAATACCTCGTATGTACTAAAACAATGTTACATAATTGGTACTTTAGCCCTAATGTTGTTGTGATAAGTGTCATGATTGCTTGCGAGCACGTTGTTTAGTCTCATGGTGACTGATTGTTGCAGGTGAGCCAGCCCGCCCCGTCGGCGGCGCCGTCGCTCAGTTACGACGTCTTCACCGAACTAGACCCCCTCGGCACCGGCCGCAGTAAACCTTACGTTGACAAAAAACTCTTCTTTCAGGAGCTCAAAAATCCGCCAAAGAAAGTGCTCAAAGACCTAGTACCGTCCGCTCACGGTCAGACGCTCCTAACGGACATACTGCCGGTGGTCGCCGAGTCGAAACCCGACTACAGTACGGCGACCACGATGACGTCACTGTCGCGCCATTCCGGCGGCACGGTATCGATAGCGAAACCGCCGCCGCCGGCCGCGATGTTCACAGGCAACTTCTTCGCGGCAGACCCGTTCGCGGAGACGGACCCGTTCGACAACACGGACCCCTTCTCGGACTCGTTCAAGGACGACCCGTTCACTAGTATGCAGGAGTTTCCGAGGGCGCCGCGCGGGGACGAGCTGCGGGGGAAGTTTGTGAGGGAGCCGACGCTGGACCGGCCGGAGTCTACCTCGGAGGGCAAGAACGTGTTCAACGGGCCGCTGCAGGTCACCCTGCCGCCGGAGCCGACGCCCAAGTCGCCGCGGCTGCAGCGTCATGTATGTACACATTGAATTTTGAACCTTGTATAGCATCAGTAAGACTTATATTGCTTTACTAAGGTAGTATATTCTACGCAAAAGTAGTACTTAACATTATTAATAATAACGTGTCATGTAATGCTCCACATATTTAGGCATTATTATAATAAAAGGTAGAAACACATTTTCTTTAATCAATAAGTTTTGCTTGTATCCGGTTACGACGACGTGTTAGACATTAGACATATCTTTTTATAATTTTAAGAAAGTTTTCATTTGTTAGAAACAATTTTAAAAATGAATACTGCGCTGAATACTAGTACCGTATCATAATAACTTTACTAGAAACTTACGTGCGCCGCCCCGGTTACTTTATTTAGAAGCATTGAATTCTTTAGTAGATTGCTAAGGGATTAGACTGACTATTCTTTCACACTAATTTATTGCAATTTCTTTTGAAAAAACGCGATCACTACAAACCTCCATTCCCACAGAGCACAGAGTCGAGCTCGATCCGCCAGCGACCGCAGCCGAGCAGCAAACTGGCGGAGGGCGGATCGCCGCCGCCGCCATTGCCGCCCAAGAAAACGGGTGAAACCGGCGCCCGCCCTCCGCCCCGCCCGCCCCACGACGATGAGCCCGGCCCACCGCTGCCGCGACCAGCCAGGAAGAAGGAACCTATGGTAACTATTCATAGAGTACTCACCATCATCTCTCCGGGTCGCCGCCGCCGCCGCCATATTCCTTGGCGGATTTATTCCCAACACTCTGCTTGCACTTTGGTGGAAGCTTGTCTTAGGGTGGTCGCCATCCAGTCGGATTCTAAGCAGACTTCTACCACTAAGCATATGACATCCTCATCCACTTACAGACAGCTCATTGATCGAGAGCGGCGCCAATGAACGCTTACTATGTCCAGCAGTAAACGTGTATAGGCTGATGATGATGTGCTTGCGTGATGACATCCCCTCTAGAAAGCTCTAGAAACCCTCTCGGGATATTTCGATCACAGTGCATGCGCAATCCGTTAAGTTTCTTGCCGCCCACCAAGGTCCGGTTACGCATGTAAAGGTTAAATGAAGACAACACTACCCTATACCTTCTTCATAGTCCGCTCCGCTCGATTCTTACTTACTTACTCATCAACCCGAAGTAGTACTGGCCTCCAACAAACAAGCACGCCATTCTTTTCTACTTAGTGCCAACTCGGTCAAGTTGGGCACCTATAGCTTTGCAAGTTTTAAGGTAAGTATCTAGGTCTGTCGATTGAGCGTTGCCCTGTAGAAAGTCCTATGTTTACTCTCTTTACCGGACTTACAGTAAGTAACTCTCCCATTCGAATGATGTGACACGATTCTTCCAGTGCCAACAAACTCACCCTAGCAGTAAGCTGTTTATGAGTTAATGAAGATGTTATCTGTATAATGGTAAGAGTCTGCTCACCTTCCTTTATACTTACCCATTTCTTTTGCTATCATTGTTTTGTACTACTTCATTACAGTTTGAAAGAGTTTAGTAAAATAACAATTCTTAGAAGCGTACATATATAAGAACTGTTTATGTCAGCCGCATGTGTCTACGGGCTGCATTGGCGTTCTATAAGGAGAGCCGTACGCTTGTTTGCCAGCTCAAAATTCAATGTACCGTTTGTCCCACAGGCGGATCGCAGTATAAAACCGCGCCTGTCATCGGCTGCCACCAACAGCAGCGAGGACGAGTACCTGACGCCGGTGCCGCCGCCGCTACCGGCTGCGCGTCGCTTCGACATCACGCTCAGCCAGCTACTCACATGCTCCATGGATGACTTGGCCGTGAGGTGAGTTCCATTCGTAGGGGCGTTTCACTACACCCTTTGTCGGTACCAACAACAGCGAGGACGAGTACTTACACAAAATAAGGAAACCCAGAAGGTAAGACCTTCTCATGGACACAGATTCTTGACCAGACTCACTCATAATCAAATATAACTACCAATGCAATAGAAAGGTATAAAATGGGAATGCTTGCTCATCTATAAACGAGTTGAAAGCCCTTTACCCCGTCGTTGGGTACGAATAGTCTTTAAAGGAGGCAGTAGCTCAAGCTCTAGTTGTTCAATTAGCTCCTTAGATAACCTGTAGACTCGTACATAGTCGTCATCTCTGGTTAACAGAGATAAAGTCCGAAGACAGTTAACAGAGATAAAGTCCGAAGACAGTTAACAGAGATAAAGTCAGAAGGCTTGTCGACGTTTTTTATCAAGAGAATGAGCTTATTTCGATAAAGATAGCAATAAAACCGATCGAGACATCTTCGAAAATTTATTATATTAATCACAAGATTTAAATTATAATTCCAATTAATTTAATGGTGAAAATTCCCTTCACCAGTCAATGACAAAACGTCAATAACAGCAACAGCATCGGCGCAAGGACTATTTGGCTGCAAATCTTCAATTTTAATTAACACGGCCGGCGGCGCGGCGGCGGTGCGATGCTCGAGCGCGTTTATATGAATCTTACCTTCTGCAGTCGCCTTATTTTGTTACGTGTACCTAACGCCGGTCCCGCGCCACTTCAACATCCTTTCATTCATTTTCCATCTTCAACTGTCCGCCACTTCGACATCTTTTTTCATCTTTTTTTTATACAATCTGTAAAAAAATGAGCACTAATATTTAAGGGTGCGTACATATACCCTGTAAAGACATCACTGCTTAAATATCACTATTAAATGTGGTAAAAAAAAACATATTTTTTTACTTAAGTATTAATGTTAACATTTTGTACAACCCTATTTTGTTATTGATTGACAAGCGCAAGCGCAGTGCCGGATGAGTGACCTTTGACACGTGGCACGCTTCAATAACAAAATAGGGTTGTACAAAATGTTAACATTACACTAATTTTTTTTTACCACATTTAACGGTGATATTTAAGCAGTGAAGTCTTTACAGAGTATATGTACGCACCCTTAAATATTATTGCTAATTTTTTTTACAGATTGTATATTTTACAGGTAAGCACAGTGCTTTGCCACCTTCACCTGATGTTAAGTGTTGATAAGGGCAATGATGGAAGCGCACTTCACCCGGGATCCGGGACTACTGAGACACTGGCTATCTTATTTCTATCTGGGCTGGGCCTGGGCTGGAAACTGCACCACACTCGGGTAACTAATTCTAACTGGCTACAGACTGACTGTTCTGAATTAATGTGACCGGGGTTCCGACTGGATTGGACTGGTGGATTGAATCGTCTGAATGAGCATGGCCACCGACAGTAAAAACCAAAGATCATTTAAAATAATTAGAGCTTTGTGTCATAGATAAAAAAGACGCAATTTACATAAATAATTTTCTTTATTTAACAGGTTACGAGTTCCTTCAGCTACTCTCTCTTCGATGACCTTGCCACAGCTCACTGATTACCTGAGATCGTATTTAGCAGCGGACAATGAAAGAGCGGTCAGTACCACACATTTTAGCATATTTATTAATGAAATATCGTACTAATTGAAATGCAATTGTTAACTATTGCAACGAGTAGTGTTGGTATTGTATTTTAAATAATCCCTTTTGTAATGTGTCGTAAGTATAGTAAACAGACATGAAACACTTTATACTAATTTTTTTCGCGTTTAATTTTACATTATTATTTTATCTTGAGGTTTCTTACTCTTTACAGGGTCCGTAGTCACAGTTACGCAACAACCTAAAACACATTTTTTTACCTTTACAGCATATACACGTCGAACCATCGATGAAGGCAGAAAAGGAGAAACCATTATCAAGCATGCCGATAGAAGTGCCAGTAAAATACACAAACTCGTCCATACCGCCGATACCGTACAAGCCTGTCTCTAGCGAGTTCAAACCACAATTTGAAGACGACTTCGCACCTCCCTCCGAAATCAGCGACACATTTGTCGCAAACTTCGACGACTTCGACAAAAAAGCGAGCGCTTCGTACGACAGATACGCTGCATTCAGGGAGATACAGGAGCAAGAGCTCAAATCCAAATCCCTTTTAGAACCTTTAGATAACGCCGAGGAGATCAAACAAGACTCGGATGGCAAAGAGGAGTTGACAGCGATTGAAGACTTAATGAGAGCGAACGAGGAAAGGCTGAACGAAATCAAAGAGACCTCGCGCAGCCCGCTTAGAACACTGGACGAATTAACGTTAGACTCCTTCAATATGTTCCGGAACTCTGTGAGTCCAAAACCGACGCAAATCGACGCCAAAATAGAGGATATCAAATCTGTGATGAAAACTCTGCAAATAGAGAAGAATTGTAGAAGAAGTGTGTCGCCCAGAGATAACGGATCGGTTGACTCGAAGCAAGAAGATATGAACGACAGGTACGCAGCGCTTCGAGAGATTACTATCACTGAGCCGTCCCAAGACGAGTTTGAGTCGTTACCTCCGGAACCGCCGAAAGAACGGAAGAAGTCGGACGAGAAATCGGACGGATTCGACAACTCCGACTTTTTTGACTGTATCGACAATAGTTCGTTGTCCTTTTCGCACGTGGAGGATGCCTTTAGTAAAAGTCCAGTGGCGAAAGAGAGGGTTGATGAGAAGAAGATAGAAATACATTTGGAGCCGGTGGTGGAGCCGTCGCCGCTGAGGACAGCGCCGTTGCCGCCGGCCACTAGGCTCTCTACTGGCTCTATCAGCGATGTCATCAGTGGTTCGTCCCCTGATACTAAAGGTATGTCGTCACATTAACCCTTTGTAAAGCTCCGGTTGTCTTTCTCTGCCCTATAATTTTAAACTTTATTATTACGGTAAAATGTCGAAAATCAATTAAACATTTTAACCTGCTATGCGTTCAAGAGTTACGCAACTAGATGTTAGTAAGATGTAAGAAAAAAACATTTAAAACTTAACTTAACATACCGTATCGGTATGTTGTTTAATCAAAATAAAGTTTTTGATTTTAAAATTTAGAGTATATTTGTTTAATTAATAAAGTTTTCAATAAAGTTTTTTATTGTCACAAAGTATTAATATAACTTTATTGTAGCTTAAGAACCTCTTGTTAAGTAACTATTAATTACTTGTTCCAGTGAGTCTCGCTCCTCCATAACAACTGGTCTTAACTAGGACAATCCAATTAATTAACTAATTTATTTATTTTGTTGACCGATTCAATCTTAGAGCATTAAACCAACCGGAGACGCCACTGTCAGGCGTTTCCCTCTGCCAAAAGTATATGACCGCCCGGTTATGCCGGTTATATAAAACTAGTTCCCGCGTGTTCCAGGCCAGCGTCATTTGCAAATCACGATGCACGCGTTAGGACGTGGGTAAAAAATGCTAAATTGCTGCGTGTTTTCGTGTAAAAAGTAATCAGAAACGTCGAGTGTATAAAAGGATATTTGCCTTAATATAATTGAATAATGCACTAAATTTACAAAAAACTGATAAAATATTGTTAATCAAAAAGTGTTGCCAGTAAAACGTCAAGTTGTAACTTTGCATAACTTTTAAAGTTGAATGTGCCAACATTGAATTACAATTTAAATTTCACTTTTTTAAGTGTATTAAAACTGTATTTTTACTATAAATGCTTATTTAATTAATGATAGATCACTATTTATAAATTGTTACTTATTTTATTTTCCAATATTATTTCAACTAAATTTCTTTAAAAATTGTCAATACTATGAAACTGTATGGTTATGATCGGTCTACTTCATTAATAATATTATATTTACGTCTTAGAGCTGCGAGAAAGTACAAAAACAAAATATCGATATCGACTTCATCATAATGTTTATTCTGGCTATAATTTTTTCAGATTTCCAAAAGATGCAATTATTCGAGATGTTACCCGGATAAGTTTCCAAATAAGCCTGAATTAAAAAGCAGCAGACTTATATTAAAACAAACATGTCAATTACTACCGAACTCCAGAACGATATCATACAAATTAATAGCGAAATTTAATGCTGTCAAGGTTTATAATAAACTGCCATCTGAGGTTAAATCTTTCAATGATGCAAAGTTCTTTAATGTATTAAAGCTACTGCTAATTGAAAAGTGTCCATATAGTTTAAAAGATTTGTTATAATAAAGAGCGTAATTTGAATTTAAAAAAAAATTTCTCATTTATTATTGGCATCGACGAACTTAATCGATGTCAAGCACTATCGACGTTTACACAAAGTTGGTTATCCCTGTGTGTGAATATATTAGTGTGCGTCTAGTTTATGCTAGTGTTTAATAATTTTATTGTTTGCGTGCGTAACGACGTCATTGAAAAATGTATCAGTGTGCAATTTGTGTGCGTCTCCTCGTCCCCCGCGCAGGAAATGACAGACTTTTTTGCATAGAAATTAGGGCGCGTGGCCTTTCCGGTTAGTTAACTGCCGCACTCAGAGACGTCAATTAAGTTTTAATGACAATTAAGTCTCTTCCTGTCACTTTCTTATGTATAGTACTAAATAGAGAAGGAATGACATTTAATTGTCATTAAACTTAATTGATGTCTCTGAGTACGGCAGTTAATGCTCTAAGGATTCAATTAATATATCACTGTTGTATTATAATTATTATTTTAGTCAGTCAGTATGACATAAAATAATCAATATTATTATATTTAAACCAACAATACGTCCCAATTATAAAGTAAAGCATATTCTACATAAGTATGTACCTAACTATGTGTTCTATTAAATATATTTACATTTCATTTCATCTCAAATTCACCATGCAGCTTTACAGTTCCTTGGCCCAGTTTCAAAGTTTTATATGTTTATAGAGAAGTGCGTGACCGGAGGTGTGGGCGTGGGCGTGGGCGTGGGCGCGGGGCGCTGGGCGGTGCTGGGCGCCCGGGCGTCGCCCGCGTCCTCGGACAGCCGCGACTCGGGGCCACGGCGGCCGCGCCGTCGGCGGGGCGGCTCCAGGCATGGTGAGTTATTAACATTTTATAAGGCTCTATAGATATTGTCGGTGATTTGTAGACAAACGAGACGGACACACACACACACACACACACACACACACACACACACACACACACACACACACACACACACACACACACACACACACACACACACACACACACACACACACACACAATAGTTAATTTTTAACTTTATTTCCTAACATTAGTGCCTAACAGAAGACCAATGAACAATTTCAACATTGTCATTGTTGTGTTAACTCGATACTTACTGTTCGTGGGTCAAAACCACAGTCGTGGCAGAGAAGGGATGGTACGGGGCTTTTTACACGACTGCCAAAAAAAGGAGTGATATGTTTTCAGGGTTCATGTATTATGTATCATGTGATGTTTCTTTATTCCACCTTAACGCCTGAACCGATTTAGATATATGAGGCATCGTTACAATCCTTGCATCGGTCCGAATGCGTAGTGCAATATATTGTGATCGTTCGTCCCCAGTGCAAACGTCGTCGTCGTCGCGCGACGTGTCCCCGTGGGAGGAAGAGCCGCCGCCCGTGCCGCGGCTGCAGCGCGCGCCCGCGCACCACCGCGACCGCGACAGAGACACCAGGTAACTAACAATACCATCATCATCTTCATCTTCATCATTATCTCAGCCAAAAGATGTCCGCTGCTGGACAAAGGCCTCCCCCAAGGATCTTCACAAAGACCGGTTTTGTGCTGATCGCATCTAGAAAATATATTATTGAAAAATATTTTACTAAATATATAATTACTTATTCAATATTTATAAACAGAAATGTCCGAATTCACACACTAACCTAACCTAAACCCTTGGAGTTAGACTGCTGAAATTTGTAGAGAAATCTTTGATGTAAATATAAAATACTAGCTGACCCGGCGGACTTCGTGCCGCTTTGACAGTTTCCATGACAACGAAACAAACAAATAATTTTGTATTGGAAAATTAAATTGTCATTTTTAGCATTTCTTGGAGCGAGCAATTATAATACAAAAAATATTATTGTTACCTATATCATTGATTAAATAAATATTTTTATTTATTATTAAATATGTAAGTTGTTTGTAATTCTTAAAATGATACAGAAGCTAATTGTATATTTTATTATTATTTCAGACACAACTCATCGGGATCGAGAGAATGTCTAGACTCTGGTAGTGGGCGGGAGAAAGAGAAACTACGTGACAAGCGAGATAGCCGTGACAGAGAGAGGAGTAGAGACGGCAGAGACTCCGCGAGAGACCGAAGAGACTCGGGCAGCGGCAGAGACCGGCGTGACGTCAGCAAGGAGCGCGACCTCAGGGACCATAGAGATAGGAGGGATAGGAGGAGTAGAGATAGCGACATGTGGGAAAGAGATAGGAATTACAGCAGAGATAGAGACTACAGGGATTCGAGGAGTAGAGACAGATCGAAAGATTACAGAGACAAGGATAGGGACAGACATCGGAAAACGCGGCATTCTTATGACGAGGAGGAAGAGTGAGTGTTGTTTATGTATTCAATACAGTAAAAAATTGGCACAGTTATGTCATCATAATGAAACTTATCGATACAACGTTAGTGATCATTTGTATTTAAGAAAAATTAACCTTACTTTTATGTTAGTAGAGTATGTTTTTAACTACCACTATCAACATTTTAGATTCAACTAATAAGAGACTTAAAACTTTTTCACTTTAATGTAAAATACTGTTTTGTATAAATGAATCAGTTTGAAACTAGACATACAGTTAAAAAAAAACTACGCAAATTTGTATACTGGATATTTCCATTTCATCAACATCTGATTTAATTACAGAAGGTACAAAACAAAAAAAAAAGTTCCAGTACAAAACCATTTTAATGCAAAATAAACATTATTTGAACCTAAATTCGTTTCAGTTATAGCGACGGGTGCGGGTCGGGGCGGTCGTCCCCCCGCGACCGGTGGCCGGAGCAGCGCTGGCGCAGAGACGGTGTGTTGCACTTTTCATATCCAATATTATATATTTATACAACGTGTAACATAAGGTTTGAAAAATGAAAAGATCTAAAGTGTATCCGATCTAGATCTACTTGACTATGTGTATAGTAGTGTTACTATACTATACTACACTTGATTATAACTAACAGATATATTAAAGTGATAAACATAAAGTTGAGCTTTTATTGAAGGCTCCCGTTTATTTAAAGACTCGAGTTCTTTTGAAAGCTCGAACTCTTTTGAAGCCTCGAGGCGTGGCTTAGAGAGCTCGCGTCTTGGCTAGGCTCGGGTCTATGAGCCTACCGAGCTCACTGAGCCCTGCCAATCCGCCTCGAGGCTTTAAAAGTAGAACTCGACGCCTCGAGGTTTGTACATCACTAGTCACTACCCTATTTGTTTTTGTTAAACGGCTCGGCTCATCATTGGTGGCGTTCGATTTGACCTTTTCTTGAAACTTAGATTTTAACCCGGCAATCAATTTTTACCAGCGTAGCGTGACCGTTTCCATGTCTCACCATTGGTGAATTAAATTTTCAACTATTTTCTTATACGCTGCGAATAGTTATTCCGTGTTTTGTCTCTAATTAGAAATTACGTTTACATGACAGGAACAAAACACGGAATGACTATTCGGAGCTTACTCTTTGTTTATTTGTAAGGCACTATACATGAAGAGGTGAAAATAGTTGAAAATATTATATTTGTTGGAATTATGTATGTTGTGTATACTGATTTAAGGACAGCAATTAACTGATTTGCTTTTAATCTACATGTTTTCGTATTGTTTCAGAGAGAAATTACGGTTCCTTAGGATGGCGGGAAACTCGACGAAGAGCTGAGATTAGGCAGAGTGAAGATCCTAGTGAGAGAAGGTAATTGTGTCTTTTGTGTTGTGTCTGAAATCTTTTATATAATTATTTACGATTCAAAAAAGTCTGTTGATGTAAATTTGCTAAAGAAATATCCTCATGTTTATTTATGCCGTAAACAAATATCCGAATTCTGGTAACAACTGGGTATCAGACATCACAACTTAGGTTTCCAGGTAGGCAGCAAAATTGCCGATTTAGTCAATTAAAAAATGTTCTCTTAATTCAATATGTACTGAATAAAAAATCGAGTAGCCTAATTGCTATTGCTATACTATCACCAAGTCTTGCTTAGTCTTGCTTAGGACTAAGTATATAAAAAAGGATGAATTAAAAGTGAATTAAAGACTTCTAACTTATAACTAACAATAATTTAAAACAAACTTTTTAAACTATCATGTGACATTACTTTAAAATAGTCTCTCAATAGTATCATGGTGACATTACTTTAAAATAGTTCTAATTAACATGATTATTATCGAGTTGTAAATAATTATCGTTTCATTCATTCTAACGGTGTGCGAAGTTAACCACAATTGTCACATAAAGGCAAATGTTCTGGAATTAATTATTGTTGTTCAGTCAAGTTCCCTATTATGATTTCGTATATTAGTAGATACGGGTCGACGCTGAGCTGGGCCGGGCGCCGCTCGGGCTCCGGCTCGGGCTCGGGCTCGTCCCGGCGCGAGCCCGAGCTGCGCCGCCGCCGCCGCGACGAGCGCCCCGCCCCCCGCGACTACCGCTTCTCCAACGACTTCTCCCCGCGCGACCACGCCGAGCCATTCGACCATGACCTGCATGATGTACCTACGCCTACCATTAAGAAACGGGCGCCGTATTCCAGCCTTGAAGGCACCAGGTATGCGTGTGACTAGGGACGCACGATATATATAAAATATCGATATTAGCGTCCCGACTCCCGATATAAAAAATCAAACCGACATTATCGAATCATCAAGTATCGATATATAAAATCATAATAGTTGTAGCTGTTTATTTTAGCAAATATCGATATATTTATTTAATACATAGAATATCATATCGAGATTTAATAGTTCTCGTCGCGAGCGGGGAGATTGCCAATCAGCGATCAACTTTACAAAATAAAGTTGATTTAGATACAAACACTGAACTAACTTTTGATCAATTCTGATTCTTCCTTATAAAATTTGGTTCTGAATAAATAAATACAACTTACGTACGATATATCGCAAAATATCGATACAACCTTTCGATATATTTTTTACATGTACATCGCTACGTACGTACTAGATATGTTATACGTTACAAAGTGTACACGGTGTTTGGTAATACCTGTATAATCCCGAATATGGCAGATAGGGTACCGTTCATAGAACCCTGGAAAATTATGAAAACTGTAAAACACCACATAACCGAGATATTGAGGTTCTTCGTTTCTAAGAAAAACTGTAAAGTGACAGACAACCCTAAATCAAGCTGATACATTGATCTTAGTCGTCAACCTCATTGTCAAACGTAAACAGAAGTCGAAGCATTGCAGGAAAGAACAAAAAAAATAACAAAATAAATTTGAGGTTTTTTATGGAAAAGTAAATCTACGTAAATATTATTTTGCACGTTATCACGGTGTTCTTTATACTTGGTTGCATGGCTGCGTTACGGGAATATTCACCTATTACCAAACATCCAGTATACTTCGGTCCCGAATACCAACCGAACGAGAGAAGGCAACTATGCCCTTTTGGCCCCAGACATATATTGTCAACTGTCAACTATTCATGTCTGAATGTTGACAATCCCCACTACAACCCCATATTTTGATTTAGTTTTCTTTAGAATGACGCCATTCGTGTGTTTCCGTCAGTGCACTAATTATAGCAGAAAAAGAAATAGAGTCTTTTTAATTCTTATTGTTTTAATTACGCTATCCATTTAATGTCATTTGAAAGTAAAATGTGTAGAAAAATGTTAGTAAAATAAAAAAATATATATGATAGCTACGTTATTCATATAAATAAATAGAATGTTTGAACGTTATTGAAGTTCTTTTGTCAAGATAAATACTTCTATACAAGTAATGAAAGAACACCTAAAAGAACTGTTTATTATTTCGGCCGAATGGCTTTATTACATGTCTAAGCAAAATAATACTTACAATATGTTTTTCTGACATTGACAGATTCAAATCATCTGTATTTTGTATTTTAGGTTCTCCGAAGATTTTTGTTATAAATAATCTAAATTAACTCCCTATTGGAGTGGATTTCACTGCAGGGGGATTTACAAATCATCCACTACGCATTCACTCCAAATTCACTCCGCATTCACTTCGCTAAACTTTAAAGGGTATGAACCTAAATCATGTTTGTTTAATTTGATGTATTTGTAACACAAAGTATACGTTTATGTTTCTGCACTTCTCCATAAACTGACTATACCTAATCCCACACTCGCAACGTGTTAGCATTCTCATGTATTCTCGTGTAAAGCATTCTCTATATCGACGGCAAAGTGTCAATACGCTCTATCTGTCAATGTATTTATTTAAAAAAGAAATGTCTTGATACAAAAGTAGAAAAGATACGACAGTTATTAAACTTTTTTCATTTGTTTGGTTTTTAAATGTACATAGAAGTTGCCACGACCACTGGCTATATAATAGTATAACGCGCAATGAACTACACTTCGCCGCTTATATAGTGTTTCATTTCATATTGTTTATTTTTTGTGCCGGACAAAAAAAACTTAGCTAACCAGATTACACAAGATTTTTATTTACAAAATTTATACAAGAACATACCACTGCGCCCTGGGAGACGCAAGTGGTTATATAGGACTGGGGAAAAGTCCCCCCTCATCCCGAAATCCCCTTAAAGCATACCCACTAAAAACTCATCCATTATGAACAATCACTGCAGTTTGACTAAGCACCCAACCCCTGGGGATACCTATAGCCTTGATAAGGGTTTTGTAGGTTAACGATTTTCATATTGTGAACGTTTATCCTGTTAAAGGTTCGCGTTCGAGCCGGACGACGCGACAGCCTCCCCCCTGTCCGGGTGCAGCAACCGCGCGCGCGACGACTCGACCGCGACCCGATTCCGATTCGACTCCGACTCGATATCGCCGCGCTCGATGTTCGAGGACGACTTCACCATCGGCGCGGTGACGCCGCGCGCGCGCACCGCCTCCATCGCCGAGGAGGACGAGGACGTGCCCCCACTTCGGATCAAGCCTCTCTCCGCCCATAGAGATATAAAGAAGTCCGAATCTGTCAACATATTCACTAGGGAATCCGATCCGTTTGAAGGCGACGCGTTCTTTGCTTGCACAGGGTCTGACCGCGCGGCGAGGAGAGAAAACTGGCCGGGTGACTTCCAAGGGTTCGGTAATGCGTGAGCCGGCCGCTCTGTCCGCTTTACAGTACTATGTCGTGTTACACGATGTGATTCTGCCCGTCGATGAACGACTGCGAGAAGCTTCGTCGAAGAGAAAGGTAAGCAGTAAGGTCGAAACGCTAGTATTATTGTAAACTTCAGCTTCGTCTAGTCACATTTCCGATAGCGAAAGTGTAGTTTGTACACGAGCCCAAAACGCCACTATAATGCAACATGAACGTATGAAAACTATATTTGTAGCTCCGAGACAATTTGCACTCGACCGTGTGTAAGCACTTTTTTAAATAACGTATTAGAGTGACGACTCTTCGATTATAATGCGGTCTCTGTTCCCAGATTCTGTGATATTGAATGTTAGTAGAGGTGTATCAACACCGATCCTTGCCAAGCGAACATTAAACGTATTATTTCATGGATCTCGTAAACTTATATAACATAACAGTCCACTATATTCTGATAGGGATAACGTTGTACTTTCCAGTATCGTAATATCGAGTAATAATTAACCAGCGCTATAGCACGATTTCTACTTTTCAATTAATAAAAAGTATCGATAACTTATTGAGGCATTTTTATAAAATTATACCCATTACGTTATTATTAGTCATAGTTGTAAGTTAACATGTCGTTATTTATTTATTAATGTAATATATTAGGCTGTATATTCAATGACCATCACACCCTAGTATTATGTATGATATTATGTTAAGACATATATGATCGCGAGTGTAACCTCGTGTTCGTATAGGCCTTTAGACGCAACCTGTGATATGTATAAGCAACGCCCTATACGACGTTTATTTGTTAAAACGCTTAGTAGTGTCTCACGATTCCTTTTATTTATATAATGTTTTCGTCTTTGCTATGAAATGAACTAGGGCACCGGATTTTTTTATTATATTTAATGAAATAGGTGATCTAATGTTGTAATATATCTTTATCATAAATCGAAATAGGTAGAGTCCTCATGAAACAGGGAACAATCTTGGCGATGTACTGAGATTTGGAGTTCAAAAGTTACAGTTTATTTGAATAAAAAATATTTGACTTTGACTTTCACATTTATGTTTTGTTTCTTTAAAATATTACACCATTTTAATGTATTTCGGAAATAACTAAGCATGTCTCGCCATATCCATGATATGCCAACAATGCAAAAGTATATAAAAAACTCGAATTTTCCGTTCTATGTACACACGCCTGCACATTAACCTACCACAAACTGTCAAATTTCCTCAATAGACTTTCAACTTTATGACCCAGGTATAGTTATGGTTGAAAATGTATTGATGAAGTTTGACAGTTTTGGATAGGACTGCAGGCGTCTGTACTCATTTACACATCAGACATATTGTTAAACTAGTTGTCGCCTGCGACTTCGTTCGCAAAGACACTATCCCACAGGAACCTGTTACCGGGATAAAAAGTATCCTATGTCCTAGTCCGGGGCATGGTCTGTCTATGTGCAAAGTTTGCATAAAAATCAGTTCAGCCATTTTTTTCGAATATCTTCCATGTACAGACTTTAGACCTCTTTAGCTTTATTATATGTATAGAAAGTATACAATAAATTAATAATTTCGCACTACGTAATGTTCAACCCTGGCTTTATATAAATTGATTGTTTGCATTCCAAGGGTCGTTATAAGTAATGATAACGTTATATAGAATCGTATGGGCTTGTAATGTAGGTTACCTTGAAGCTGGTTTAGCCTTCGCATTTACTAAATAACACAAATTAAATTCAACAATTGCTTTGGATTCAAGTTTTAGGCCAAAACTTCGTTCGTACACTGGTGTATACTGGTATAAATGTTGGATAAATAATTTGGTTTGTGATAAGGCTTGTTTTAAAACCGCCTGGCTACCTCCATATCGACACCTGCAAGGAAAAAGATCGTAACTCATTTTTAGGTGCACTTAAGTTACGGTCATACTATTGCTTAGATTATGACTATAACTCAAAATTACCAAAATTTGAGTTACAATGTTTTTCCTTGCAGATGTCGATATTATCTTAGTGTGTCGCCATTACAACAATGTTATTAGCATTATTGTATTTCTCACCTTGTCATTACTTGCTATCAGGTTGCCTAGTGTGAGCTTTGGTTATTAAACGTATACATTCAATTATGTTTACGAAAACGAAAATTAGTATGGCATTGAAGCAGCGCTCCTGGCGGCATACGAGAAAAGTTTCCATTTTGGCATATAAATTCTCGTTTTCGTTAACGTGATCGAATGGCGAATGAAACTCGCACTTGGCACACAGAGTGCCTAGTGTGAGTTTTGTTTACTATGGGTGGGTATTCATTCGATTACGTTTACGAAAACGAAAATGTGTATGGCAAGATTTAAACTTTTCTCGTATGTCGCCAGTAGGCGCTGCTTCATTGCCATACTAATTTTCGTTTTCGTTAACGTGATCGAATGTCAAATGAAACTGACACAAGGCACCCTGGAGAGATAAAAGTTAAACGCTTTTCCGTAGGAAAAACAATAAATAATATTTTTTAAGTAAAACACAAATTTAAGTCACAAATATTAACTTAAAGATGTTCAAAATAGTACACAACAAGTAGTTACACAACGCATTAGACGACTTACAATAAAGCAAACGTGTTTTTTTGTAGACCCAGAATACTCATCTTTTAAAAAAAAATAAAGAAATATTTCAATAATTTATTTTCACTAGTTAAACGTTTTTTAACAATGCCACTCTTTCATCTCTCCTACACAGCAAGGCAGTTTGTCAGAGGGAAAAATGCAAACACCATTTCATCGACCACAGTCCTAAGCAATAAAGTATTTTCAAACATTGTAATATGCCACAGCTTATGATCATTTAGAGTTGTTTTGCTATAACTATTGCTATATTTATTAATACCAGTAAAATGAGTTTTTAAAAACAACTCAGAAATACAATTTGGGCACAAAATTATTTATTACTTTTATTGGTCTTGTAATTATCATGTAATTTTTATAATTGTGTAAATAGTACCGAATATAATTACACTGTAAAATTATAAATACTAATGAAATCATGAAAATTTTAATCAATGCTTTTAATATCAAGTTATGAAGTAATCGTTTTTGATAAATTGCCTATCGAGAGTTGAGTTTTAACAGAACAAAGTCAAGATTACTTTTACTCACTAATTAGTGATTGCCCTATGAATGTGATGGACCAGATTATTAAAATTAGCATGGCTTTTTCTAGATCTAGGTAAATATCAAAAGTTTTTAATAAATCTTATCAAAAACTTTTGAAACTTTATTACTTTACAGATTGTAAGAAAAATTATCAAATTAAAGAGTACCTTAACATTTTCTTGTTTAAGTACTGTGATATTAGTATTTCTTTTTTTGTAATTGTAAAATATCAGTAAACATTTTTTGTATTATTATTCATCATACATGAATCTCTTTACATTTTTTTGTATTATGAATATCATATTTATTTTTATTTTAAGCACTTTACATGTACGGGAACTTCTAAATATACCTAACTATTATAATAAATACCAGAAACACATTCAGATGCGTTTTATAGCATGCGCTGCATATTCCATAGGCTAATTGTTACCTATACCTAGGAATGGTGATAAAACTAGTTTTTGTATTAATGTATTTTTTGTACATAATGTAGTTAGAGGAAATAAATTATGTGCAATTATTACCACTTCTATGATGGCGCAATACCAAAGGTATTTATGTTCTGTAACTGTTGTGTAAAATACTCGGAGTTATTAAATTATGAAGAAAATAAGATTGAAAATGTACTTTTATTTTTATGCTTATTTACAGGTAGCATCATATTGATACTCGTTATTTGGTCCAAAATATATTACATTTAAGAAAAATACGCCTTACGTTTATGTGATAAAGTTATTTTTTTAATAACACTGACTGAAATAGACTTAAAACTTAACATATTTAAATGTTAATATTTCTGATCAATTGGTATGCCTCTATCAATTTGATGCTAACTGTACAATCAAGTTAAAAAAATATCTCACACCGTTTATAGCCTTTGCTTTAGGTTATTAAAAATTTGGTTGCTGCGTCAAGGTACAAAAGTGTTCTATATGATAACAAATCTCAAACACGATCCAATATCAACGAAGATTGAAATGAAACAACTTTTACGGATCTACTCGCGTTTATTTTAAACATTAGTTTTAATTAATCTTTATCCTGACGTTTCGAACCCTTTGCAGGGTCCGTGGTCACAGGGAGACTGAGGTGTTGGCCGTCTCATAGAGAAGATGGTTGGAATCTGTATCCCATCATACAAAATATTAAATCCCAGCCCCAACACCATACTGCCAGACCAAAAGATACTGTAAGCTTTTTCTGCGTAAATCGGAACGCACCTGATTAAATTTAAATGAGGGTATACAAGCTACTAACTAATTATGAGACGACCAACACCTCAGTCTCCCTGTGACCACGGACCCTCCAAAGGGTTCGAAACGTCAGGATAAACATTAATTAAAACTAATGTGTAAAATAAACGCGAGTAGATCCGTAAAAGTAGTTTCATTTCAATGTGTAGTGTGTAAACTTTAGAAAACAATATCAACGAAGATGTAAAGCAACCAATCACACTGAGCACGAAATGTACCCAGCTGAGAATCGAACCTCTGGATATGCAATGATCTTACTTTTTCGACCACATTAGACCACAAATGCGGTTACAAGTCTGAGTAAGGGACGTATTCTTGCTATTTAAACAATTGGGCGGATCCGACCACCTTATCACTCTATAATCTTTGATTTGTTTGATGCCCTGTCTTCCTTATGGCCACACTCACTTCTTAGACCTAACCATCTAAACTATCGTAGCGTTTAAATCAAGTCTAAATAAAAAGCATAAAAATGTAGAACTTTGGTGCAGTGTTCTACATTTTTCGGAATGACTTTTAGAGCATACTGCTTCGATCAATTGACCATAGGCATACTGCGACCACTGAGACTAGGCTGAATTTTATTATGCTACAACCTGTAGCAATGGTGATAGATTATTAAACAGAAAACTCAGATTTCTGGGCAATATTTATCCGTTTAATTAAAATAAAGATATCTTATACAGGTTGTTTGGTAATACCTGTATAATCCCGAATATGGCAGATAGAGTAACGTTTATAGAACCCCGGAAAATTATGAACATAACTGAAAACACCAGATATCCGAGATATTAATGGTTCTTTGTTACTAAGTGAAATTATGAAGTGACAAGCCTAAGTCAAGCTTACGTTGTTCTTGGTCGTCAACCTCATGGTCAAACATAAACAGAAGTCGAAACATAGCAGGAATGAACAAAAATATTTTAACCTTTACATCGCCAACAACTTTTATAGAAGTTCGAGATTTTCGTGCCGTCCACGCCAGCACTTCTATAGAAGTACAATGAAGATTGATTTGTTTCTTTTCTAATTTTGTAAGATGGACACAACTGAAGCCCTTTTTTTATTCTCCCATGCAAACATACTTTTTGTGACTGACATGACATCATTAAATGAGGAAAGTTGCTGAACAAAGTAGTACATACTCGATCCCTTTGTCTTCTCCAAACGAAGAAACATTAGGAAATTAAAAAAAATAAGATGCCAGCCAGCTGTCAATAATCTGTCAAAGTCAAAATTCATTGTTCCTGGAGAAACTGAAAGTTTCAGCAGCAGCTGTTCTTTTTAATATTTTTGTTGCATTTCACTTGGATAACATTTAACGGGGTCAACAGGTAGAATATATATCAGGTCATGTTAGTTAAAATTAGCGTTAGTTTAGTTTTTGAAAATGAAACAAAGGTAAGCAGTAGTGCCTACGTAGTTTGTCTCTATTGTGATAATAAGTTATTGTTTACGTGTTACAAAAATATGTTAATATTATAGGACCCGACTAATGCACGGCGGTGATGACCTGATCGCACCCATGGGTAGCAGTAAGCTAGAAGATGACCAAATTGACATTCAGCTGCACAGGATGAGGCCGCAAGAGCATTACATTGAAGCTCAAGTTCAGGAAGGAGATACTTTACAAGCTATTGCCCTAAGATTTTATTGCCCCGTAAGTAAACTTACTGTGTCATTAAGTATAAAATAAAACTTGAATAATGCATGCTAAAAGATATTAAATTAACTATAAAAAATTTGCACAACTGTTTTCTGTTTGTTGAGATATAAAACATAATATTTAAGTACCTTACATATGCATACATATGTATTACATATAATAGTGTTTTACTCTTTCTATAAAAATAGACAGCTCTCTTTGCGCTGAAATAGTTGAAACTTTTACTTGACATATGATGCTTTGTCCAAATTAAATAAATAAATATTTAATAAATTAACAGTATTATCGGTTTTTAAGTGACAGCTATTATAATTTTTCTGTTATTGACACATCCACATTTATTTAGCTAAAATACTTGTTCTTAAGATTTCAGAATTGAAGAGGATAAATCACATTCATAAGGATAATGAAATATTTGCGAGGCGAACTGTTAAAGTCCCTGTCACACCCTACTCCGTTTTAACTGAAAGATTGCCAACAACTCAGCCTGGCTTTGAACCAATACCTTCAACATCAACTCATATACAAGTAAATAGTTCTATGCAAGAGCTACTGCCGAGTAGCAGTCAAGGACAACTAAGTGTTACCCCAAATGATGTATCGAGTATAAACAATGGTGACTATGCTATAGACTGCAATGCAGTTGTGATGAACAGCACACTCACGCCGTCTCTAGTGCCCTACACTGATTCAGAGTTGACACAGCCCATATCAGAGGATACGCAACTTTTGCCAAATAAACAAAAAATATCAGTAGAAGCTGTGGTTGTGAAGGAACTGACGTCACACGGAGCAGACTTAGGACTTAAGTGGTTTCATCTAGTGTGCTGTATGCTGGTTCTGGGTGTAGTGATACCTATTGTGTATGTATTGTTTTATTTGCCAAAACCAGAGCATGAGCATGAAGTCTCTACTTGATGATAGTTATGATACTCGATCTGACTGAAGAGCTTTAAGTGAGGTATTTTTAATGAAATCAATTTTATATATCATATTAATGTTAAAGAATGTGATTCTTTTAATAAAAATCAATTTATTATAATATGTTGTTAGTTTTCTTTCAGTTTTTAATATTTTTATTTTCTTTTCTGAGATTTTTTTTTTCGAATAGTAGAATAATGTATAAATCTTCTTTTTGTGCTATTTTCAAAAGTAAATTTATTTTATATAATTGATTGAAACAAGCGGCCCGCTCGCAACTTCGTCCTTTTGAGTGAACACCTGTATCCTATAGAACCCTATAGCAGCATCACCTACCGGGTTCAGTTATATGCACGTATTATACATCTATTATTATTTCTCGTGGGGACGTCGCCAGCCGAACGAACGACCCACCCGCGTTGTCTGCGGGCCACTTCATCCTTTTTTCCCGTTCTCCCCTTTGGGGGAGCTTGAGCTTATCCAGCTTTCACAGCGCCCCGTCGAATCTTTTAGTCTCTTTGGTGAATCTTGCAATCTACTCCACCTTCAGATCCTTCTAGTCTTCTATATATTATGTATCCGACCCCCAGAGCTCCCATCTTATCAGTGAGTACATATGGCATTCAGCTAGTAGGAGGAGGCTGGAAAGTGGCTGGTGGAGTCACTTTCCGTGCACTCCGGGCATATGGGGTCGTTTTTCACTCCAATCACTGTCGGATGTCTGTTCAGTCGACAGTGTCCTGTTATGACCTCTATGACTAGCCTCATGTTCTCTCTGGAGAGTCCCATCAGTTTGCTGGTCTTTTTCTTGTCCATTCCCTTGATGAAGATCTTCGACTGTCTCATGCCAGTCGAGGACCTCCATCTTCGGTTGGTTTCTGCTGTGATACTAAGGCTGATTACTCCCTTGGTGATGTTGTGCGCTATCGGCAACCGGGGCTCCGGTCCCACCAAGCTTTCCTCTGCTCCCTTTCTGGCTAGTTCGTCGGCCTGTTCGTTTCCTATGTTTCCCTCGTGTCCGGGGACCCACGCTATTGTCAGGTCCGCTCTCTCGGCCAGCCTTTTTAGTGATTCCTTACATTCTTTGACGATTGCTGATGTTGTCTCTTCTCTGCCTAGTGCCTTCAGAGCCGCCTGGCTGTCGCTGTAGATGGCCATTTTTCCTGTAATAGTGAGGTGTTCGGCCATCTCAGCGCATGCCATTATTGCATATATTTCCGCCTGAAAAACGCTGGCGAATCTTCCTATCGGTGTCGATTTGTTCATCTCCGTCCCACCTGCGCATTTAATGTGCACGCCGGATCCGGAGAGCTTTGTCGATTCTTTTCTGGAGCAGTCTGTATAGCAAGTGATGCCATCAGTGTCTATGCTCCAATCTTCTCTTGATCCTATGTGTACTCTATATTTTTTGTCAAAAATCCTTCCTTCTGTATTAGGTCGTTATTGGAGAGGATCATTGACAGCCTATCTTCATATTTTTTGCTTATATTAGCGTGACCCTCGTCCATGAGGTTCCCGGTCCATATGCCAGTGCCAGTAGCTTGAACCATTGTTCAGTGGCTTTTCTCTTTATTTCTAAGTCCAGGGGATTTAGCCCCAGTAGGATCTCAAGCGTGGCTGTAGGTGTTGTCCTCATCGCACCCGTGGTCACTAGGGCCGCTAGCCTTTGGACTTAGTCTAATTCTGCTTTGTTTCTCTCTATTGCGGCTTTGTATCACCATACGATGGCTCCATGTCCATCCTTCCTCCATCCTTGGCAGGATTATTGCCTTGTATATCCACAGTGCCATCACTGGTTTCAAGCCCCAGGTTCTGCCTATTACACTTTTACACTGCATCATTGCCATCTTGGCCTTTGAGCATGTTTCTTATGTGGGTCCTAAAGATAAGCTAACTGTCCAGTATCACTCCTAGATACTCGACTTCCTTGACTGTTTCTAGCTCTTGGTTGTCCAGTTTCACTGGTTTAGCGCGCCCTATCTTTCTTTTCTTTGTAAACAGAACTAGTTTGGTTTTCTCAGGGTTTAGGTTTAGACCTTTACTCCTGCACCACCCTAGAGCTTCTTTTAGGCCTCTGTTCATGATGTCACACATAACATTGAGGACCTGTCACCAGGAGCACGCCATCATCGGAATACACCTGTATGTATGTGCATCCTGTTTATCTAGTTAACTAGTTCGTCTATTAGCAGGTCCACAGCAGTGGCGACAGACATCCCCCCTGGGGAATCCTCTTTTCGCCACCACGGCATGTGTTCTTCCTGCTACCTCCGTTCGTATCAGCCGGTGTCTTAGCATGTTTTTCACCCATTCTGATAAGTTTCTGTCTATTCCTTCGCGGCTTAGGGTGGCCTCTATTGAGTCGGGGGTCGCCCTATCAAATGCGCCCTCCACGTCAAAGAAGCATCCCATTGCGTACTCTGTATTTCTTACTATGAGGGTGGAGACAACTGTCAAAAATCATTATTAACCACATCAGTGTGATGATAACCAATTGACTGGAAATAAGGAGTAAAACCATCGGTATCAGGCCCAGAGGTCCCGAGTACGATTTCCTGATGGGGTACACGATTGTCCTCTCGGTTTGTTTGGGACTTAGTTTAAGCCCGCCTGGCTAGCTACCACCATCTTATATTATGTCGCCTTAGCCAATGTTAGTAGCTACGTTGTACTTAGTTTAATAAGGCGATATAAAACAATAAAACCAGTTTTCACAAAATAAACTATTTATTAGTATTGTATTTTCTATTCACTTAAAAATACATCGATGTAACAAATTATGAGAAATTCACACCAATCTTACATAACTTTTCATAATTCATATAAATGCATTCTCAGTTTCAGTCGAAACCAGGCCAGAAAAATTCATAAAGAGAACTTCATTAGACATCTTAAATACTATATTGCATTAGCAAAAGCTAATGTATTGCATCTCTAATGTATTCTCTGTGACCACACTTAATATCATGCACAAAATGTTGAAATAAATTATTACGCATTCTAGTAGACAAATATCGGTTTCAATACATTTCATTAACAATATTAAATTTACGTTACGAGCCTCACTATATAGTAAATATTTCGTAGATTGAGGTGGCTAAATAAAGCTTCCAAGTTAAAATTATACTTTGTATATTGTGTACTATCGCTTAAAGAATCAGAAGTTTCCGCGGCCGTGATTTAAGTTGCTCTCGTGGACACTGGAAAGAGAAAGATACAGTCAATACTGGGTCTTAAAAAAATACATGTTTATGAATTAGAAAAAAAACAGAAAATTCACATAAGGTTATTAAGAAACATACAAGTTAGTAGACAGACAAAGTTCAGCATGAGGAAGAGTCTTGATCTGAAGTGTGCGCGAGTACTTTGTAGGCAGATTAGTGATTCCTTGTTAATCAATCAAAACAACAAAATCACTAGTCTTCCATACAACGCACCGCGAAAGCCCGACGCCGGTTAGTTGGTTGACACCTAGAAAGTTGTTATTGGCAAACACAGGTTAGTCAAAACACAATGATGGTTATAATTACACACGGATGAATAATGAGCCTATTAATAAATTTATTACAAACCAGTTATTTCAAACTGCTTTCAAAATGTAAACCATTAAAAATGTGTAGATTTATTAATTTTCTAAAATCAATTTGAAATAGCTGGCTATTTGCAAAATGAATTACTATTCAACAATGTATCTGAATTGTATTACAAATTCTGGAGATCTACATACTAAAACTATTGTTATTACACCTTTACAGAGTCAAGTAGGAAGTTACACACATTAACTACTTATTTTGGTTTGCTTTTTACCTGTACTCTCTATTTCATCGTTGACTAATCCTTATGTTTACTAAATCTTAGGTTTGTTTGGGGCCAATGCAGGGAATTCTTCAAACATTCTATCGTCAAAACAATGCTGTGTTAGTAATGACAACAAGGGGGAAATTAAATTAATGGACCATCTCCGACACAAGTTAAAACAATAATTAGTAGGTGATGTCGATGTTATTTCGTAATTTACATGCGTATAATGCTTTTATATTTTAGTGATACTATCATTAATAGCATTGAGGTACTAGATTAACTTAAATAATTATAAAATCATATTAAAAAATAAATATACAATTGACACAACACAGCAATAAAAAAAAATTTATAATACGACAAAAACTTGGCTATTGCGGATCATGAGTAGATTTTTTATATGAAATATAAAATTATAATCAATATTTAATTAGCAATTATTCCATAACATGTCTGATTGACCTTATTTTCTTAACATCAGCCTGTTTTAGGCCTCTTACTCAAATTGTAAGCATTTTCTAAAACAAATCTTTATGTACAGAGAAGTATAGAACATGCGCGTGCGAATTTGCGTCATATCTGTGCCTGATTAGAATCGGTCGTCTGCGTAATGGTGCATCCACACCGCAGTTGGTTCTAGTGGAGCAACATTTAGCTAGTTGCCCACTCATTCATCATGGCGGTAAACTACTGTAAGGAGATCGTGTATCTACTGACTGACTTGAAGGTAACTGATTGAATGAAGAATTATCAACATGGCAGCCTAAACCGCTGCTGAAAATAAAACTCATGATATTTTGCAAGTCCGTTGCATGACGGTAAGGTTTTCCGAAACTAAATGCCTTGTCAAGGATCCTTGGCGCCAAACAATTAAAACTCTATCGCCTGTATTTACGGCAGACGACAGGTTCATCATGTCGCTCAACGTAGCATAACTTAAGTGTGGTTGCACTATTACGCTGTATACAAATTATTGGTAAAATATCATGATTATGAATAAAAATGAATAATTAACAAGTAGTGTACGAGTACGAGTGACGAACGGGTAGCGTACCTCTGCTGCAGCAGGTACTGCGCCATCTGTATGCGCTGCGGGGTGCCGGCGATGGTGATGATGCGGTCGGTGGAGCCGGGCAGCGGCTCGGCGATCTCGATGCGCGCGCCGCTCTCCGCGCGGATCTTGCGGATGCGCGACCCGCCCTGCCCGATTATGGCGCCCGCCAACTGTGGACGGATGCACACACATAAATACCCGATCCGATCTGAACGGACAATTTAGTAGGGCACGGGAGCACCCACAACGTACGTGATGTTGATGTTCTCTGTAGCAAACCTCCGAAGGTGATTCGTTTCACACGGCTTGAAGAACCCTTTAAGTTTCTCGCCGCCCTCAAAAAAAGCCCGGTGAAACGGAAAATGCCGTTTGAGGCAATCAGCAAACTCTCTCAAAAAACAAAAAATATTTAAAAAAATCTAAAGTCATTTGCAGTAAGCTCGTATTCATGGAGACTAGAGTATTAGAAACTCATTATCTACTATTCCCATCTTATTTAAGCCTATCGCCATTACAACAATGTTAGTACAGTGGCTGTACTCAGACATTTAAAGAAAGTCAGCTCCTTAGAAGTTGAGTTGATGTACTACGCTTCCAACGGTCTTTCGTCACTTACAAAATGTATTTAACATTGAGACCGAACATTCGGTATACGGCCAAACCACTTGTTGCATGATCTATCTCTTATATTTGTATTTGAGTTTTTATGCAAAAAAAAAACATCAAATATTCGAAGGGTTACTTTCATTAGCCTCAAGCCATATCAAATAGAACCTTATTACCCTTTAAGATCTAAATTTTAATAAAAAAGTAAAGCAGAACTACTTTATTTTCTGATTCCTAAAAACAACACATTACATGTAATAGTATGTCGGAGGTCTACACCAAACTTGTCGAGGACAGCTAAAAAAAATTAAAACCACTCACATCAATAGGTATGGTGACCTGCGTAGTGGTATCCTGCTGTCCGCCACCGTTGCTGTTAAAGTTGCCGGCGGGCGGGTTGTTCCTCTGTCCGGGGTCGCGGCCGAAGCTGCCGCCCCCGCCCCCGAAGCCGCCGCCTCCGCCCCCAAAGCTGCCGCGCGAGGGCCCGTTGAACCCGCCGCGGGGGCTCGGCCCGCCGAAATCGTTGAAGCTGGCGCGGGGGCCCGGTGGACCGCGGCTCATCGGGGGGCCGCGAGGACCTGTACAAATAGGTTCTAGGTCATAATAATATTCGGGGGCGGGGAACACCATCCTCCCCACACTTCCCGTCAACTTCTCAAGATGCCCCGTTAATAGGAGACGTGTCCATGACGGGTTGTGAACGCCTCTTCAGAGTTCTTGGGATCCCGCCTAAGCGGTAGACGGGTGGCATAGGTTTTAAGAAGCTTGGTTATAACATTAGGCTAACCTCAAATACCCGTGGAGTTAGATAACACAGTTGCGAATTCTTGTAGTTTAAAAAAATATAATACTATACTATACTTAGGCGTTATACGATGTAGTGACTGTAAACAAACTATTCACTACTCTTAACGCACGTATCACCCCATCCTTGTCGTATAGAGGTTTATTCGTTACCAAGCGGCAAGTGATCTATCATCCACTTTTCGACTGTTCAAACTGTGTGATATTTTAGCTACCCTATATGAAGCAAATGGCACAAGCCGAAGATGCCTTGACGAAGATATTGACCTTTGGGCATACCCAAAGGTCAATATGCCTATGTCAAGCAATAGGTCGAGAAAAGCTGATGATGATGGTGATACAATACAAACTACTATGGGTTATGTAGACATTAGTTTATTCACTACATAAGACAAATAAATATATATTAATATAATGCAAAAAAATAGATATTTTAAAGAAAAAACTACCTGATCTCCCCGGCCCCCCCATGGGCGGCGGGCCGCGCGCCGGTGCCCCGCGCGGCGGCGGTCCGCCCCGCGGCCCCCCCCTGCCGCCGCCACCTCCAGCCCCCCCCTGTCCGCCCCCAAAGCCGCCGTACTCGTCCGCGTAGAAATCATCGTAATTGTGCGGGTCGTAATTCTTTATTGCACCTTTGATCGGCACCTGAAAAGTCCATTATAAACCATTACAAAACTAATCGATTATATACATGTGTCGTGAAATGAAACGTTATAATGCTTGGATAATAATTGTAAACCAATATGATTGAATAAACTCTGTACAGTAGGCCAGCATGTAGATAGTGAAAGATTATTATCTTGTATCCAACCGCACCGTCTCGATTATTCGAGACGGTCCTTGTAATAATGATAAAATTATCGATATTCGATTTTAAAAAAGAAAGGTAAAGTGTAATCCTGTTAGGTATACTGTACACTGACCTAAGAAAAGGTCTTCATCATTGAGATCAAGTCTATGATACAATTAATGGATGGCTACGCTTGTCAAATGCGGCTTGGTGGTGAACCGAGAACTTTCGTTTAAGAGGCCTCGCACTTTGCCACAAAGGATAAAAAAAAACTTAAGGTAAATCCCAATAAAGGCGTGATATTGGCGCGCAAGACGCACCACCTGCTGTATGAGGTCGAGCACCTCGGGACCGCCTCGGCCTTGTAGCCGGCAGCAATTGAAAGAAAAGAGTCAAAAGTTGGGCTCAATGGCATGCATGCCTTTACCCAGCAGTGGAAGAGTTACGGATTAATTGACGCCTGCGTGTACGCACCTGTCGTATGAGGTCGACCCCTCGCGATAGCGACCGCTTCAATCTTGATGATGGCATTAGCAACATATGCATAACTAGAGAATGTACCTACTGTTTTATTTCGATTATTAAAACATTTTATTTTCTTTTTGTAATCTTTTGTTTATGAATGTTGAGTGTACAGTGTTACTCGAATAAATACCTATTCTATTCCATTCTATAAGACGAGAAGAAAAGTCTATGTCTAGCAGTGACCTATGATGATGATGATGATGATCTTGATGAAGGGCGTGAAAGTGCCAGCACTACGCACCTGCCGTATGAGGTCAAGCACATCGCGATCGCGATCGCTTCAATGTTGAGGATAGCAGGAGTTGGAAGAGAAGAGATGCCTATGCCTAGCAGTGAACTGCTTATGATGATGATGATGATGATGATGATGATGAAGGGCGTGTCAGTGCCAGCACTACGCACCTGCCGTATGAGGTCGAGCACCTCGCGATCGCGACCGCTTCAAGATTGAGAATAGCAGCAGCAGTTGGAAGAGAAGAGATGCCTATGCCTAGCAGTGATCTGATTATTATGATGATGATGATGAAGGGCGTGTAAGTGCCAGCGCTACGCACCTGCCGTATGAGGTCGAGCACCTCGCGCACGCCGGCTGCAACCGCCTCGGCCTTGCCCACAAGCTGCACCACGCGCTCCGTGCTCTGCGGCGCCGGGTTCGAGAATATCTTGAGGCGGGCGCCGGTTTTCTAAACAAACAATTCAATTATTTAGTAATAGCCTATATACTAGACTTGTTTTACTGTTCTCTGAATGAATTTACAAAGTATGCTATGTTTGTAATAAGTTATTTGAATTAAATTTATAAAATAGTTACTCTATTGTATTATGTTCATAACCTGTAAAAATAGACGTAAGTGTGAAAAAAAAATTAAAAAAATACTGCCCCACTGGGCAAGGAACTTATTGAATCAAGTCATAACTACAATTGATGGATATTAGTTGTAGTAATTATACTTTTCCCACTTTCAGTTTCTTTGTCGAGAGGAAGGGGGGAAATATCTAATTAAAATCCTTTCGGTGTTTTCTCAGTTTCCTTGCTGTCATATTCGACACGCAAACTAGGTTTAAGCTGCTCTTGTACACACATCTTCCTTGTACAAATAGTCGTACACGTGTATCACAGACTATTATTTATTATTTTAATTAGGCAACTTTGGTCTATAGTTACATAACTATCTAACAAATTAACACAATCGTACATAAAGTCATTAAAAATAAACTGTAACTGTAGGATAAACGCGTAAGGAAAGGCGAAAGTGGCACAGAGTGGAGTCCGGTAACCGACCTCGGAACCGATTATTGCTGAGGGTGAGCAACTGAAATGGGTCAGTATGGGGAAGTCAGGATAACTTTTTGAAGAGAACGGCGCACTCACAAATGCAATATTGTTCTTTACATTAAACATACGTTGTGTTTCGCCAGTTTTATTTCAACCGATTTGACAGTAAGATCAGAAACTGATTTGTCTGACAACGAACGACGTTCGATTATTTAATGATTTGGTAAATTGGCATATTTTGTAAAAAAATTACAAATATTTAAATGTCCTGTTTTAACTCCAGCTAATAGTAAAGTTAACCAATATAACCATCTAAAACGAGAATCACCGCCAAATGAGAAGGGAAATGAGACTATAAAAACTAATCCAACATTTTTTAAGTCTATCAGCTATCTAGATCTTACTGAGGAGCAACTAACAAAACATGAGCGTCTCCAAAATTTTAGTATTAGATTTATATTTGGACTACGCAAATATGATCACGTATCTGACTTTCGTACTAAGCTCAAGTGGTTGCCAATTCGCCTTCGCCGGAATGCACACATTGTTTCCCTGCTTTACAATATTTTCATCCCGTCTGAACGCCTTATATCAAGGAACGTTTCCAATACCTTCACGACACGCACTCACGAGTTTTGAGTTTGTCGGAGAGCTTGAACTTGCATGCATTCCACAAAATTCCTTGACAAATCCTTTTCAGTTCATGCTGTCCGTCTGTGGAATGCATTGCCTGAAAAAGTCAAGAGTGCAAAATCCTCGGATAGTTTTAAGCAACAAGTTAAGGAGCACTATCTATCTTTGTCACTTTAATGTTATTATCAGTGGTCGGAGTAGGTATATTGAATTAAGGTCACTGACATCAAACGTATATGTTAATATGGATACTCCTCCGAGTTTCCGGATTATTATGATAAAAATACCGAAACATCGAAATTATTACATGAAACTAGTTAAAAATGTATCAATACTCTCAACGCTATGCTGCTAGTGGCGTAGATGACCAGAATTTAATAGTAAAAAATGACTGGTGTGTAAAAACCTTGTTGTAGTAAAAGTGTTGGAGTAAAAGCCTAAGCATGTATAAAATGATATAATAATAATATTCATTTCAACACACGACATCCGGCAAACAGGGTCTTTTGTCCTCTTATCTCTATGCTCAACGCATCTGACCAATTAGAATCAAGTATCCAGGATGACTCATTGACTGTTTGTTCGAAAACAATGCGCTCGCACCGACATCCAGACCAAGTGGCTCACTCACTTATTTCGGTTCGTGGAGTGCGCTTATTTTATGTGTTGTGAATATCTTGACTTGACCCTGGCTTGTTTACTGTCTTCTGAAATCTACTTAAAACGACGAATTTGGCTTATAACTACGGACATCGATTTATTACTCTTGGATTGGGCCCATTTGAAGTTGTTTTTGTACGGGTAAGTTTTAATTATTTTCACTATTTAAGAAGGTTTTAGAACTTGGAAACAGTTAAAAAAATCACTTTATAGCAATCATCACAGCGCATGAGAGTCCGGTACGCACACCGCAGGGCTATCACCGCTTCAGTTAAAAAAAACACTTTATATGAAACAGAATTTCATTATCGACTTTACAGTTGTGTATGTATATATTGTAAATTTAAATCATTGTTTTAGGTGAGATATAAATAAATATGGCAAAGGTCAAGGCTGAAACAGTGCAAAAGTGGTTATTGCACTATCCTGAGCTACTTTACGATAACGCTAGTGGCACTATATACTGTACAAAGTGTGAAAGTCATTTGAAAGCTGTGAATAGAGGCAACATTACCAAACACATTGAAGGCGCATACATCAAGTACATGTTGTACATGTACATCAAGGAAAATTTAAGAGACCGCAAGAGGAATTTTACTTCGACCTCATTAAGTTCCTGATTCTATGCAATATTCCTTGGTCGCAAATGAAAAATCCAGCGTTCAAAGAGTTTTTTCAGAAATATATGTGCAGTACTTGTTGTTGCGTTTGTACCAATCGTAAAGTGGTTGACGAATCACAGTTACGAAAAGTTTATTTGGAGAAGTTTTATAGGAATAAAATCAATTCGATTTATGAAACTAATAAAAATGAGAAACTATGGATATCGCTGGATGAGACAACAGACATTTTTGGTCGATACATAGTCAATTTCCTAATAAAACCATTGCATCCTAGTAATAGTGCAGGCCGGCCTTATTTGATTGCTTGTAAAATGCTAACAGCAGTAAATGGACAAACAATAACACAATTTGTACTGCAATGTCTAGAAAATTTATGGCAAAACACTTTTGAAGCGAAAGTTGACAATATTTTAATGCTTTGCACTGACAGTGTAGCGTACATGCTATCTGCAGGGCGAAATTTAAAACATTACTTACCTGAAATGAAGCATGTGACATGTTTGGCGCACGCTCTTCATCGTGTAAGTGAGCAGATAAGGTCAGAATACAACGATGTTGATATTCTTATATCAAATGTTAAAAAAGTATTTTTAAAGGCTCCTAGTAGGGTAAACATTTTAAAAGAAAAATATCCTGACTTACCGTTGCCTCCGCAACCAGTCATTACCAGATGGGGTACTTGGTTACAGGCAGCATCTTACTACGCTCAACATTTAGATAAAATAAAAGAAGTTTTATCCTGCTTGAGCAGTTCTGATGCTATAGCCATACGAAACGCAAAAAACATTTTGGAAAAACAAAATTTAGAAAATGATTTAAAATATATTGAAGAAAATTACTCTATTATACTACTAGCCCTAAAAGAGTTACAAAAACAAAATTTATCTCTAGCTGATTCACTTTTAGTATTTGATCAAGTAAGGGCTACGCTTAACGAGTGCAATAATGAGAATATAAAAAATAAAATAGAATCAGTTATGGAACGAAATCCAGATTTAGATACAATTAGAGAATACAGCGAGAGTATTGAAAAAAGCGTAGCAAATAATCAGAAACTTTATTTCAAATTCGCTCCATTGACATCTACAGATGTTGAACGATCATTTTCCACTTACAAATGGATCTTAGATGTTAAAAGAAATAGCTTAAAATTAGAAAATATTGAAAAAATTATAGTTATTTATTTTAATTGTATAGAGACAGAAAATCAAAATGTAGAACTTGTAACCGATGAGGATTAAAAATAATTATTTTTAATAAAACTGTAATAATGATTATTTGTATTAACAATAAACAATTTTGTTTGCTTACATATGGTTTTTTATTTTATTACTCTATTTACCAAATTTTTGGAAACTCCGGTACATTCCGGAAGAAATGCATGTCCATGTTATGATATCATGACGCAAGTATCTAAAATCAATATACCTACTCCGACCACTGGTTATTATACATTCCTTTATAATGCAATACTTTATATGCATTGTATGTATGATAAATTGATAATTAAGTATTTTTATATTGTGTGTCCATACACGTCAATTAATTAAAATTTAAACACTGAAAAAAGACGACAACCTCAGGCGGGAATCGAACCACGCACCTTCCGCATTCCGGGCGGCTGCCTTAACCACTTGGCAACCGAGGTCTGGCTTTCACCCGTCGAAATTTTTCAGTGCTTGATGCTTATGTTTTTTAAAATATATAAAAAACACTTATCTATAACGCAGCTTCATCTTAACCAAATGTTCAAATATTTGTAAAAATATTTCTTTCGGATCTCAGAGGTGAAAACTTCTAAGATTGATGAAGCAATGTTGACTAAAAAACATAAGCATCAAGCACTGAAAAATTTCGACGGGTGAAAGCCAGACCTCGGTAGCCAAGTGGTTAAGGCAGCCGCCCGGAATGCGGAAGGTGCGTGGTTCGATTCCCGCCTGAGGTTGTCGTCTTTTTTCAGTGTTTAAATTTTACTTAAGTATATTTAAGCGTTAATAAAACGCTAAAATATATAAAAAACACGTCAATTAATATTTCGGAAAACTCATTTCTTAGCTTTTTTGTCCAGTTCAACACATGGTTGCCTGGAAGAAATAGCTTTTTAGCGATAAGGCCGCCATTTGTACTTCTTGTTGTATTGTCCTCTCTAAGTCTTTTGTATGGTGTACAATTAAGAGTATTTTCATTTCATTTTAATTTCTATTTTTAATTCCGACGCAAAATTTCGTAAATACAACCACAGAATAATAATATACAACGTTACTTTAAAAGACTCGGGACTTACAATATTTATTGACCCACTATTAATTTAGAAAAAAAATTGATAATTCAAGGTATCAAACGTAATAGTCCGTACAAATATATAATAAGTATCAGGGTGAAAATAAAGCGAAAAATTATTACAACTATTATGAAAACTAAAAAAATTACTAATTGTTGGAATTTTTATCCTAAAAGCCGAAAATGAAAGCCAAAATTCAAAAGAAACGAGAGTATATTGTCGCCTTAAAAATGGAATGGCACTATGAAAATATCGCTCCTAATACTGTCTTAAGTGATAAAATAAAAAAAAAACCAAGCCAATACCTATTTAAATATTGATAACAGTTTTAAAATATCAGTGCACGCTATCGTTGTACGTAAACGACGGGACGGTAGTATAATTCCATCGAATGCAATTTGAATTTTTATTGCTCTCTACATTTACTGCAAAATATTATCGCAACCCGTAGGAGAAGTTGCTAAATTGTACATAAGTACTTTCATTAGCTTATCGTTTAAAATGCAAAAACTATTTCAGGTTCACTTATTTATGCTATGTAAATTTTGATCATTAAATTATTTATCGAAAAATCATGTCATGACAATAATTACTCCTTTAAAATTCAATTCAAACAAAAACAAGATTAAAGGAACATAAATATCGTACAACCGTAGTAAACTCAGCTGTTCCATAGTTCGTTATGACAGGGTTATGCAAAAACAGTAAAATATTTTTATAAATTGGTGTGTAATTCACAACAATGTCCGCGTAATTTCAAAAAATCACCGTGGTGGTTCGTGGTATCTGGTGTCGAAAGATCGATGTGTGGCCAATCACCTATATTCGTAAAGGTCGTCGACGTCACCACGGGGTGTATCTGTGACGTTTGTCAGGGCGCAGGCGCCGGCCCATCGACCCGCGCACGTGGCGCGCCACGCACAAACAACGCCGCCCGCCGCCGCCGCCGGCTGCTCACAGGCCACTGACACCGATTTGCCGACACTGCACATTGTACACTGCTAGCTACCGAGCTGGCACTAAAGACTGAATAACGCCCGACGAAAAAAAGAAAAACTTTTTTTTAATAATTGCAGTATTTAAATTTGTACAAAAGAGTCGCGTTAACTTTTACGAAGTTCCCGCTTGTTCGTGAAGGGAGCGACCGTCCCCCAAGTGGATCGACAGTGGAATGAGCGTGGCTAGGAGCGAGGCCAGCGTGCACCACCTGCCGCCCGCGCCCTGCACTTGCGGGGCCTCGTCGACACCTTCCGACCATCTGTCAGCCCCCGACCCCTCGTGGGTCTTGCACACCATTATCCTTAAAGCATACGAACCCAATAGCCCTTTGAAATATAGAATTATAGAAACTGGACTGGCATGAAAGGATACTATCGAAAACTAACTCTATCAATGAATTATGCCAATGAAGATACAGCAAACTGACGAAGGTATTAGTGTTAATGCCGCACCGCAGCATTACCTGATTAATATTAGGAAAGCAATAGAAAATTTACTGTTGACATAAATTAGTTAAGCCGAATTCCGTGAAAAGTCGAATGTGTAATTTACTGAACAAGACCGAAATTGAAACCTATTCCATTAGATGATTGCTTAGTGTACTCAATGGTATTGTAGAATTTTATATATATATATATATTATATTGTACAACACAATGCATATCACATATTGTTTTTTATGGAAAAGTATTCGTTAATATGATTTGGACTATATTACCAGTGTTCTTTTTGGTTGCATGGCTATGTTTCGGGAATTTACACTAAACAACCTGTATATTCCCATACTCCCATATGCTATCAGGTGTAGAGTTCGATTATTAGCATTCAATCATGAAACGAGGCAAAATTTGCCATATAATTTCACCACATCGTTAGTTACTCCAATGACATACAAATTCTTGTTTTCGTTACGTGTTTCGTTGTGGGTAGGGTTACCAGGTCTTATTATTTTAAAAGCCGGACTCGACACCACAATTCGTCGGGCTTTTGGCCCTAAAATCCGGACATTCTTTTTAAAGAAGAATAAAAAAATACTATCATATTGCATACTTATTTTATAGTGTTTCGCCCGTTTGCTCGCACGCTTACACAGACAAAAAGCCGGACGGGCTAGACATGTATAATATTGGTCGGACATGGTTTAAAAAGGCGGACACCTGGCAACCCTAGTTGTGGCATTAAAGAGAAAAGAAAACATTGTCGAACTTATAACGTTAGTAAATACTGATTTTTCAATTGCTACTTGCTAAGAACGCATTTGTGACATTTGGTAACAGTCAGTCAGTCGGGCCGGCATGGTCGATAGTCCGGTGTTCAGTGTTGCGAAGCCCTAGCGGTGTGCGGCTCGGAAACGGAAGCGCTCGCGTGCGGTGTAATTGCCGGTGCGGCCGCCGCCCGCGCCGCGCCCCGCGACATGTGCCGCTCTCCAATTACATCTGTTTGTGTCAATACACGATGCTCCTTTGTTCCGTTTATAACTGTCAGCGGTTTCGAAAGTGTTTAAAAATATAGCGTTTGAATTTTTAAACGGCTATGCGTTGCCGGGTTCATGCCATTTATTCTAGCCTAAACGCGTAAAAAAATATGAATATAGTTTACGTGCCTGACATTGATGAAAACCAATAGCTGAACCGAAGATAGCCTTTTTTATGTTTGTCATACTAATATTATAAAGATACAAAGCTTTGTATTTTTGTTTGTAACAAATAAACTCAAAAACTACTGGATTTCACCAATAGAATGCTACATTAGCGCTGAGTATAGGCTATATTAAAAAAGAAATGTCCACCCATGCGAAGCCGGGACGGGCCGCTAGTCTATACTAATATTATAAAGAGGAAAGCTTTGTATTTTTGTATGTATGTTTGTAACGAATAAACTCAAAAATTACTGGACCGATTTAAAAATTCTTTCACCATTAGAATGCTACATTAGCGCTGAGTAACATAGGCTATATTCAAAAAAATTACCACCCGTGCGAAGCAGGGACGGGGCGCTAGTCATTAATGAAATGACACGCACGAAGTAAAATAAATCCTTCTAAAGAAACAACAGATATTAGAGTTTTATAAGTCGAGGCATTTTTAGGCTGTCTATTTTAAATACTATTAACTTATATAATACTACACATCCGGTTTTTGTCGGAATTGCCTATATAAAGGATACGCGGTCCAAAAAACTCTTTCCCGTCATCGCCACGTGCGTAGCTCCGGTAACTCTAGCCGGGCGCCGCACTCTTCCGACGGATGGAGCCCTCCCCCCGCACACGAGGCCTACCCTCGGGCTCCACCACCAAGCAACGACACGCTTTCCTATTTAAAGGTACAATAAGACATTATTCGGTTGGAGTTTAATTAACCCTCTCTTTAGGGTCTTCCCTAAACTTTCAAGTTGACGTATTGTTGTAAAAGAATGAAAGAAAAGAAAGAAAAAACATTTAATGACTTCACAAACAGGAACAGAAACAAAAAACAAAATAAAGACAAAGGACATACAGAAGACAAAGGCATACCGTCACAAACGTTTAGGTACTGTGGCTAAATAGTCAAAAACTGTTATATATAGGTAAGTACGAAACAAATAAACAAATTGTTATAATACGAAGCTCAATCCTAGTGGTTGTAACGCAGGGTTCCCGGTAACCGGTTAACGGTATAAATAAACCGTACGAGATTCTAAATTTACCTAATTACTGATCAAATTATTGGAAGACGAATAAACATTATAGAATGTCATCTGAGGCGTAGGGTGAGCGTCGATCGAATCTACCTGATATTTCTTGTAGCAACACGGCAACCGTAATCAAAGGGAGGCGGGCGACGAACGGGCGACGGGCGGCGGGGCCATATGTTCGAAATTTCTATTTATACAAGAAAGAAGCCCTCGGTCTGGAGCATTGTGCAAGTAGGTAGTGTTGAAGCCCAGGTGCGCGCGCGCTTTTTGTGCGGCATCCGGCGGCTGCGCGCGCACCTGCCGCCAGCAGCTGCCGCCCGCGCAGCACGCGCCGCGCCCAACTACTTCGCGCTCAGAGTTCTCTCAATAACTCTGCCACGAGTTTTCAGATAAAAGTTTGACACACCAAATTGACGTAATACTACATCACAATCAAAAGATTTCCACCGTCAGTCTGACCTACTAGCCAAATTGGCCTTATACCTCTGCCACGAGTTTTCAGATGCTTTATTGTAATCAGCCTAGAAGTTTTCCACTGTTAAGAAAGGTACAGATAAAGTGTTAGACACACCCCATTGGCTTAATACAACATCCTTATCAAGAGTTGTCCACTGTCAGGCTAAGTAGACGATAGATCTTGCCACATTGGCCCAATGCTACTTCGCAACTGGAACCTTCTGTTTACCGAAGCATGAAAAAGCTGAAGGAATCTAGGTTACATACAATACTTAAACACCTTATCCGAAGACATCAAATAAGTTATCTATCACTAGCATAGCAGGGTTGGTATAGCTTGCGAAATTCACTTTGTTAATAGTTTAATAAAACTATTCTAAACATCTAACAAGAGCACCCTAATTAAACATTAGTTTTTATTCATAAATAGTAAGAGCACCCCTAATTAAACATTAGTTTTTATTCATAAATAGTCATTTTAGCTCAAACTGAAACTTTCCTAATGCCTTGTGTAAATCTCATAATTAAGCATCGCCGATTGCTATTTCCGTCGTACTTCAATGAATACTTATGAAGCTCTCAAAGTTAGATTTTCGTAATAATCCCCGCCAAGTTATCATAAAGGTATTATTACTTCGATGAAAGATCATTTTGGTGCAACCAGTATACCTTTGCAACAAACAACTCGCAAGTTCCAACCATAGACATTCACACAAAGACTGCACATATTATTAATTCGTGTTTTATTTTAGAAATTACAAATTCCAGTCCAGGTAACGTTTATTGATTCAAAGAATTAAAATCTTTTCTTACAAAACAGGACAAAGGGGCAGCGCGCACAGCTGATGCCTGGCAAAAAAACCAGTGTTGTTTGGCCGAGACAGACATTCGGAATGCGAGCAACGTTCGCGAAGTAACAGGGTATGTATGTTTTGAAGAAACATTAGACATTTAGATATTGAAACACGTCAGGACGGATCTATTGTATTACTATACAAACTAGGGGATGAGTTATTTGTGCCTCCTAATGCATATGCGAAGTAGAAGCTGTTTAAGGAAGGATAGCGAAGTTGTCAGCTTGGAAGTGACGTTTTAAAACTTAGCTGGAGTAGAGTAATTGATCCGTGCTGGGATGCACTCTGCAGTCATTAGCGCTAACTTGTTTGTTCCTCGCCGCCGACAGTGCTATGACAAATTTGCCTGTATTAAGGCTACGGCTACTTGCCACTTGCTCAGTTGTCGCTTGTATAAAAGGGGGCGGCAATAGATGCGAAATTTAGATTGTTAATTATTTTAATAGCGTGATATTACAGTCTGAAATGACTAAGAATAATGCTAAACGGCAAACTCTATTTACCTCAACAAGAAAAGAGGGTAATAAAAAATAAAAGACTAAGTGCTTTGCTTAATATTCGGCCGATAAAAAGATTAAAACTGGAGTCCGGACGGCAGCTGCCTATACATCTGCGTTTCATCCCCGTCGCCCCACGTGGCGCGCACCTATGATAAAAACTTATTTACGAATAACTGTACCGCGCGGCAGATGACTGCTTTTAAAGGGATGCATCTGCTCCGCTATTGACACTCCTAACGGGATGAAACAATGTCATAGGTTGCACACTCACCTCTCGCAGCTCCTTGATCTTAGCACCAGCTTTTCCTATGACGCAGCCGGCTCGACTTTGGTGAATCAGTAGACGGACGTCCAAGTCTTCGTTGCCTCCACCTCTTGGTCCATTCTAAACAAAATAATTTAATTAACTTCATGATAAAACTTCGAGTTGTAATATGAGAGCAATATCGAGTGATACTTACATCAGCCAAATTCGGCAAAATGTCTTTTACGATTTCTAAAATCGTCTCCACGTCGGGTGCTGTTATAGACAGTACACTGAAAAATAAAGATCTATTAGCGAATTGAGCAGTTGAGATATGAAAATAAAAATGCACAACACAATATCGAACAGCAGATTAAAATCAACGGTCGGGAGGGAGGTCTGTTTGCCGGACTGTAATTAAAGCATGATGGCGATGAAATCATGATGTCAGTAGAAAAATTGTTCGCAAGAGAATCTTCCATCGCGGAGAAAAGATCGAGTGATAGGATAATAGTCCTAGGGAATAATTGTGGCGGCTAAATGATGATCGTGACGACGACACCGAAGTGTAGAGAAAGAACAGAAGACGTCGAGTGTAGCAACAGTGCACATCCTGCGGAGATTCGTGATGGGGACAGGTTCTCGAGATACGGGATGGTGCGACTGGCGCCGGGAGCTGATGGCGGCTTAAACACGATCTGACTCCTGACTGTTGACGGAATATTAAGAGCGCGAGTGGGCTGTTTAATTGAGAGTAGATGTTGGCGATATAGTTTACCGTTCGGGGCCGGGGCAATCTGGGACTGTAATAGAGGCATTGTACTGCGTGGCGGGGCGGCGGGTGCGGGGCAGCGGCGTCCGACGGGGCGGGACCGGCAACCAAACACGCTGTAGCGCCGCGACACGCGACTCCACCCGCCACGGGCGGCGCCCACGACCATACTCAACCGGACCACAAACTAAGGAGGCTGCAAAAGGTAGGCTTCATACAAACGTGCTCAAGCAACGCACACATAGACAACGTCTCACAGATACGGAATCTCGCAACAGCTGCGCTAGAACTGTTCCGAGAGCAATTTTCGTGCAAGGGGTCTACGTGTGAGTTGCTCGAGCTCAGTATGTATTAAGCTTACATTCTGGGTTTATGACCGGACTTAGTGTACACTCCCAATCTCAAGGCTACGTTGAAGATGGTCGTGGAGGTCGTGGCGCGTGGAGGCGCGGGTCACGTAGCGCTACAAGCCACAAGGCGTCTCGGGGGCGATAAAGACCTGTAACTGGCTGCCGGGGGGTTATTCTGTCTACAACCTACGGATTCGCCGCTGGCGCGAGGCTCGGTGATCGGAGCGACCATCGAGACTTACGAGCGATGATTTATTTTTCTTGTCACTATGTCTTAGAATTCCAAAGAAGAAGTAGCGTTAAAAAGAATTCATGAAGAGTGCTTGAGTTTGGGTCTGGTTAACTGAGTATTTTTGCAACTTTCAATAGAAGTATATTGCAATACATTATTTACGTGAAATATATTATATTAGTAGACGTACCTGTGACGAAAGTATGTTAATAAAAGTAGATAAGTTAATCTCATATCAAATAATGAAAATAAATAATCATACCTACTATCTTGAAGACTGCATTATATTAAAAGGCTACATTAGAAATGACTTGTATAAAAGCAAAAATGATTAATGAACTGTCAAACAAGTGGACATTAAAATACATCTATAAACTACGGTAACGATGTTCAGAATTTGTTGATGACCAGTTCTATGTTTAATATTGTTTGTTCATATTACCAAATATGTTGACCCTTGTCAATAGTAAGTACTGACCTGATTCCTTAACTTCGAAATGTTAGTGCCGCCTTTCCCGATGATCGAACCAGCCACCTGTCGAAAAACTCGTTATTATAATACATTGCAGAATCAACTTCCTAAAAAATACAAACTAAGGCATGCCAGCCCTATGCAACCATCCGGTAGTATGAAGGGTTCCCATTCCCGCACAGAACTCGTCTAAATAACTAGCTACCGCTAACTGATATTAGCTGTTAATAACTGTACAATCTCCTACAGCTTTTACTGCAAGGCAAAATACAAAGCCAGAGAAGACCAGGCCGTAGATAAGTGCAATGGCTACAGAACCTCGCCGAGTGATCTCGTGAGCGATGGATGAGTCTATAGTAACTACTTCATAACTTTTCCGAGCCGCAACATCACGGGCCCAAGTTGGCATAATGATAGCTGACCTCCGTGAATGATAGGAGATAAAGAAAGCACAGTGATATTATACTATATTATTATTTTAATTCTACAAGGGGCAAGAGCTTGGCCTCCATCTTACCTGATGGTAAGTGATATAAGGCCGAAGATGAAAATGCACCTCACTCGAAATTTGCAACAGCTAACGATTTATTACTATTAAACTCATCATCATCGTCATCATTACAGCCGAAAAACGTCCACTGCTGGACGAAGGCCTCACCCAAAGATTTCCAAACGGCTAGTTCTGTGCTACTCGCATCCAGCGGCTATACCCTCGACCATCACCAGATCGTCGGTCCGCCATGTTGGAGGCCTGTCTATAATGCGTCTTCCGGTGCGCGCCGCCATTCCAGAACTGTTCTGCCCCAGTGGCCATCAGTACTACGAGCGATGTGCCCTTAACTTAATAATGAATTATGAAATGCAGACAAATCTCTTTTGGCGGTCTTATCTCCTTTCTATTACAAAACTTATTGCCTTATTTTTACATAATAAATTATTTTATCTTTATATAATCATAGATTCCCGGGCACTTCGGCAACAAGGTCTGACCCACTAAATACAAATCCGCATTTGGCCCGCGTGGTGGTTTAAAGCCTGTTCTCTGTGGTGTTTTCATTCATAGATGGGGCTCGTGCCCCAGCAGTGGAGACATAAACGTGCTGGTGATGATGAGCCCACTAAAACACCGGGATACTCACCTCATTTGGGTCTGGCCCGTGGGAGCAGTTTCATACAAGCTCCCGCAGCCCGCTGATAATGACTTATGAGCATATGCTACTAACCTTGCTAGGAATGAGGAAGGTGACCTCGTCGTCCGTCTGCCGCTGCCTCTTCATGGAAGGCCCGTCGTCGCCGTACGCGTCCCTCTTCATGGTTTCACCTACAAGAAAGAGGCGATAATAAGCACACTTTTTCATACAGACGCTATTTATAAATAATTCAAAATATAATATGATTTTTCGGGCTGATGTTAAAACGTGATTCACAAAAGGGTTTCGAAAAGTGTAATTGAAGCCCAACTGTGGGAAAGGGAAGCAGGCGGCGCCAGAGAGTCGCACGGCCGGAGACGAGTATCGATTTCGTTACTACCGGATACAAACGACAAACTCTCTCTAAGATTGTCGCTTTACTATTTGATTTAATCAATAAATTGATTTATACGGCTTTATTTTTAATTTTAATGTCATCAATTCTATTACAACTATAGATGCAGAATACAATGCAATAATAGCGTTAACGTAAACGGTAAGAGCAGACAGAATGCGTAGGTATCGCTTGAAAACACAATCCTTTAGTAGGTATTGACTATTAAACTCATACAATATAATAAAACCTTTTCTATTATATCGGCACTGTTAAATAAGCGACTACAATCACAAAAGGTAAGAAACAGATGTTTTCCACAAATAAAAGATTCAAGGACAAAGCGACTAGAAATTTCAATATTATTCGAGTATTGCGACGAAGTGACCATACTTATCCTGCTATAGAACTAGCGCATATACCTAGGTAGTCAGACTCGACTACGGTAATAATAGAAAAATAAGAATAACAACTAGCCCGATATCACTTTAATGAGCTGATTATTTTAAGAACGGCCACTCTTATAGCCAACCTAGCAAATTAAGAATCCTCCTAGATTCACTTCAGATGATAATATTACAAATTCAAACCCTTGTTAGAATTAGATGATCAATTCATTTTGACAATATTATTAAATACAAAACCGCAATCAAAAAGGGAACAAGTTGAAAAAGAAACGAAATGAATAGTGACATTTTATTTAAAAAGACCATCTGGAAAACTACATTTATAAACCAGTAGGTACAACTCGAATATTTTAAAATATAGAATAGTAGAGCAACAATAAATTAAGATAAGTTAAGAATGCATTAAGACATTAAGGGTTGATCATGATAAATCGATATTCGATACTCGCCACTATCAAGAGTAAGACAGGAAAGAACCTCGTTCTTAAAGATTCAGCCAGGTAAGAAATTGTTAAAAAAGTGTAAGTTGAAATTAAGACGAGCAATTGAAGGCATATGTTAGGTAATGGCTAGGTAGTATCGGCAGCAGGTGATCGAGGTCAACGACACCCGCAGGTGCCGTAGCGCGGCCAATTCGCGAGCCGCACAAAGGGGAATATGTGAGCCGCGCATTCCGCGGGTACTTTACCCAGGATACCACATTTGATTTTTTAAATCATCTTTAAATCACATCTTTAAACCAAGCATGTGTGCCATAAGCTTATTAGTTATCCCCAACTTGTGAAATTAATACGGCTTAGTTTAAGAAAGAAAGAGATTTTTTACTGGACTCCAAACTATTTTGACAAAAATGAAATGGTCACGCAAGGTAAAAAAAATTGCAAAATAGAGTCAAGCTGAAAAGTCATCCACTGAAGAATTACATTTGCCCCATTAACAAGAGCCAAGTGATATTTATCACTTCTTGATGGGGCTTCAACGAATGTTAACACAATGGAAAAAGATGCAGTTGAGGTTTTACTTCACGCGAAAAAAACAACAAAATCACATAACATTTACATAATTTGTTTATAATAATCTAGTTGTTATTTGTAAAGCAGGGAAAAATTTATCCTTTTCAAAACCAATTAAAAATCAAGAGGCATTGCGTTCACTCAGCAAATTTTAAAATCAAAAATATTTTTATTATTACGAAAATGTGTTTCCTTATCACGTCAAAACAAAGTAACGGATGTGATTTACTGCACAGAGAAAAATAACCAAAGTCTACTATTAGCTACTTTGTATCCTGGATCAAATACAATGTTCCTGAGGGCAAGCGATAAACACTTTACTGAAACCGAATTTCACGTGGGCAAAGCCGCCAGCGGAAACTAGGGTGTTTAATAAATAGATGTCGATGCGCAAATCTCAATCAAAAAAAACGAAAGGCTTATTCGCAGATAGATTATGTTATTGTTAAGCAATAAGTTTTTGTAAAGTACACCTTTTAAGAAGTTTCCTGGCATTCAAAGCTGTTACAGACCAAAGGCGCCCGTCAGCGCCATCAAAAGCACAACTTTCTTAATTTCCGTAGCTTCGCTTTTATAATGAATAATTGCACAGCCGTTTACCCCAGTTGAGTCTATAAATTAAACAACATTATCAAGCACAATGCCTTTTGACTTCTAGTAAATTGGAATAATATGGAAAAATGGAAAAAATTACCATTTGTATTTTTTTCGGACAAGCTGCTTTACGATTAGGTGATGATTTATATCTATTAGCAATCCCCGATAGGGTTAACTAAAGTTAGAAGACCTTTATTATTGGTCTGTCAACGAAAAATGCGATGAAACGTGTGAGAGAACTTGCACATGGTACAGAATCTAAGCAATCCCAAAACGGCAGGTGTTCGCAGCACAAAGAAGTTGCAGTGAGCGCAAAAAATGATTCAAAAACCATTCAAGAAATATTTTTACGTCACATACGACGGCTTACCTGCGACGGCTTTTTGTGGGTAAGACTTGATTGCACGAACCGAACACTTGAATTTATTGTCTTACAAGCATAATTACAGCAGCACGTGACAATATAGATAGAGTACTGAGGCGAAATTTATTTCTGTATTGTAATAATTGTTTTATTATTCAAAATATTCGAAGTACAAAGAAATTTAAGAAAATAAGCCTAAGCACAAACAAATTACTCTCTTCCAATTTAGGCAGGCATTTCTGCATCGATTACCATTTATGGTAGGAAACAAACAATCCATAAAAAGGAGGTTAACATAAGAATTATGACCAAGAAATTGGAATACTTACCAATTTTATTATAATTCTTGAGGATTTAGGCCAAGGTATTTGGAATCTAAAACAAGAGAGGGCTCGTTAGAATTCTCGAGAGTTTCAACTTCCACTTGGAAAATATTTGAGGACCTACATTATAACGTGTGATAAGGGGGGAAAGCGCGTGCGGCATTTTTGCAAGTTTTTCGACTGCTCCGGGAGCGGGCCGCGAGTGAACTGAGACCGGTGCGGCTCGGTACGGGCTTAATACCGCGCTCCCGAGACTCCGGGGCGCCGGCGGCGCACATGCGCACTGCCGCCCGCCCCGTCGATAACACCCCGCCTGCCTCTCATTGTGCCCCGGAAACGTACACTTTAACAAAGCACACCGCAAGACGACACCCTGTTCTATGCCTAAGTCAACATACACACACTTAAATTAGCACAGTGTAGGCAAAAGCACAAATAATTTTTTAAGAAACGGGGTCTTTTCTGTACCGTTTCAGACGTATTAGGCCGCTGCGTTTCTTCATTCTTTGGATAGAGTCGCGACTTCCTATAGTAATATAGATGGTATTGGTACTCCACCTGCTGACAGTAACTTGAATGACTGTATTTCTGCATGTCTTCGTAAGGAGCGAATGCAAATCTACTGAATTCTTTATTCTGTTATTCTCAGCATGTTAAATACCCAATGCTGATCAAGGACACAAGCGCATCAATTTTTTTTTCTTTAGTTGGCTAACTTCCTTATTTATCGTGATGATCATCGTCGGGAAATTGGCTAAAAATCAATCAATTTTTAAGGGCGTGTAAGACATAACAGCGTACATGAACTAGCCAGTAAATCGACTTACCACCACCGTCCGTGGTCATGCTTTGTGCACAGACACAACGTGAATTCCGCGAACGTGCCCCTATTTACACATGTACATTTGACAACACCGATTGGCATCGCTCTGGCAGGCATTTGCATATAGGTGGGACGTGTTTACACGTTGTCGAATTATACCAATTTATTATTTATTAATAAATCGAAGGTATTGTGGGGTTAAATCGTCTATAATAAACATTGGAATCTACATCCGTACTACAATAATCGAGTTGACGGTCGCTTATAAATGCAAAATACGGGGAGAGACAAAAATTTGGGGCAAAAAATTGTTATAACAAACACATGGTATACACACGCATTTGTATTTTATTTCTCTTTTTTCCCTTTTATCGAGTTTCTTAAGGAAGCTTTTCTTGGGGCTAGATAATTGGTGTGAGTGTGGGAAAAATGTATTTATCTATTTCTGACTTAAAACAAAAACTAATGTAAATAGGTGTTCCGTATCAGACACAGATCTCGATACTAGGCATGTGGATACCACAATCATAACATAACCCGAGCACGCGAGCCGAATGTGGATAGGAGGTTGACATCAATTACAGTATTAAGGCTTTCGAAGCACGCAGTTCAGAGACAATATTTTTATTACCCATCTGGGAAACAATCATAGCGATTATTACGCTTCATTTTATGATTGATATAAAACGAATCAACTTATCAAAAATGTGAACCGTTGCTTTAAATTAATAAAGTTGAGAAACCTAGGTATCTACGGACAAAATATTACTATTACTATTAATAGTACTACTATACTAACCTAAGAGATTTTTTTTCACAAATTTTGCTTCTAACATTTTAACTAAACTCGTCACTACAACACAAACCCTGCAGAAGTGAGGCCTTGTCAAGATTATTGTCACAATAATATTAAACTACTTACCTTCAATTGAAAACTCAGCAGCGCAAGAAAAAATTACAGCGAACATTCTTCAAACTTATGTAAGTAATATATAATATTAAAAAGCAATAAATTATACTACATTATGACCTAAAATATCATACGCATGTAACTCATTTATGTAATAATAATATTACAATATAAAGATTATCTCATTAGAAGGAAGGATAATAATTTAAGACCTAATCAGCACTAGAAAGACTAATTAATATACATATCCAGCACTAAATGGCGCTAAAGCCATAAAAGGAAGTTTGTTTCATAGGTAACAATAGCATTAAGATAACAAATCTATCAATTGATACATATATAATATGACTGTACCATAATTCCATGTGTGTGTATGTTTAGTTTTACTGGCATTTAAGAATATACCTTACCTATACATTCAGATCATATCAGACACGATAATAATATACGGTTGTAGAATTCATCGATAGACCTACTAGAAGCAGAAAAAAATAATGTTGATCCAAAACGTCACGATCAAAAACAAGACTGCATCTTTAGAAAATGAGTATGTCATCAACTAAATAAGTAGTTATTCCATGTCAGAGACGAAAGTTGTCCTAATTCCCAATTGCACATCAATATATCAGCCCATCGGTAGGTATGTTCTAATTACGGTATAACAACGTTATCATAAGCAATATATCTATGGGGCTTAATGCTTCCCAAACTTATGACTTATGTAACAAATTGTTCCAGTGTAAGAAGGTAAATAATAAATAATACGACCATCTGTAGCGTGGCGGTTACATGCAACTCAGTCGTTAGCTGCCGGTATTCCACCAAGACCACTTAACAAATTGACCACAATAACTGATTGTTGTATCCATTTATTGTCACTCACACAAATATTGTAGCTAATTAGCTAGCGAAGCGTCTCTAAAACGATCTGATATCTTAAAAAGAGGTAGCTACCTATCTACGACGTGATTTCAGTAAACCACTGAATAGCTAACTGAAAAGATAACAGTTAAAAAAAGTACCTAGTAAAATATATGTGTTATGTTTTAAGTAATGCATGTAAAGCTCGAAGGCAATACAAACAAATAACTAGATAAAAACAAATAAAATATCTTAGGACTACGAGTTCAAAGATTTTATTTCTTAATTTTCTTCTTTCTTCTTCTAATCTAATTTTCTTAATTTAAAGATTAAGTTCAAAATTAATCAATTGAACTACCTAGAGGCAATGTAGGAAGAATGCAGCCTAAATTTATACAGTAAATGTACATGCGGTTGTCGTAAAATGTTTTTGATTTGATTGTCGTGTTGATGCTAGTTGGTGGTAAATCGCTACAAAGTTCTAAATTAAGTTACTCATAAGTTTTCCAAAGTTTGTTTATTTACGAGCACCAAACACTTCCGATATTATCGAAACATCAAACAGGTACATCACCGAAACGACCATCATAACAATCAAATATGACTCTGTTTGAACTAAATTTCTGTAAAGGTAGGTAGGTTCGGCCCCTGCCTGCTGACACTATTCGTATTGTTGTATGTATTTGTATTTGTCAATAGCTAATAGTCGGCCGATGAGGCGACATCGAAGACAATCGTAACCTAGGCGACGAGACAACAACAAAAATGCGCACTATCATAATGCTAGACTTATGTAACAATCGTCCACGTCAGTCATCCAATATAAATTAGTAGATTTACAAATGATTGGCCCTTATAAAATACATATTCTCTCTGACCCACTTCGGTAATTAAACTGGCACCGATAATTTTATATCAGTCATTGCCTTTAACTGTCCCACTGCTGGGCAGAGGCCTCCATCATTGAAATCAAGTCATCACTACAATTGATATGTAAATGAATGCTTAATCACCATGCTATCTATGCGGGTTGGTGATAACAAACCCGGGCTATGCATCGAAAAATCCGAAACACACTTTTCCCGACCTGGAAACTGAATCCGGGACCTAGCGCTTTGCTACTCATTCTCAGGGCCACTCATTACTTCGCCCTACTTGTCATTATTTATAATGCCCGGGCATTATGAAAAATGCCCTAATTTATTACTTGGTCCATAACTTATAATGGGGAGCAGAAAAGGATCCATCACAACGAAAGTGGTGACAAAAAACAATTGAGGATATTTTAGAACAAGTATTATTTAAAATATCAGAGAGACTTGCAGTATAAACTGCAGACGATAATATTTATTTCAAACAAACATTTTACAAGTAAGGGTGGAAAAAGATACTTTAATATTCACCTTACCTTGTATCAATAATTAATACCTATATCAATGCCATATTTGATGCAAAACGGTGGGGCAAAGTAGGGCATTTCAAAGACAGAGGGGGGCGATTGGCTAAGTGGCACCTACCATGTGAGACATCAGGTGCGGTCGGCAGCAACATGCATGCAGTCGGGGACGTGAGAAACGGAACAGCCTGCTTCAGCGACAATTTTATTCAGCTGACCTAATTGTGCCGGCCCGTCCTTTGCATGGAGTATCATTTAAAGCGAATAATAACGAGTAATTGTAGAAGTCGCGAGGGTTGATGGAACGAGCTCCGTAATTTTCTCCACACCATCTGCTAAAATATTCAGCGAGCCATGGGAACGCGAGGAGCGCACGCCACCCGTCTTCAAAGCGAACGAATGGGGCTAGGGTGTCTCCAGGCAGACATATTTTCTACCACCACACACCCACTAGGGAACCGGCACCTGACTCCGACCGCTATTAGTACCCTCTATTAACTAATTATATACAAAGAAAAAACACGGCTTATGCTAACAAAAGTAAAGCAACAAAATTTTCTGAACTAACTTCTTCGTCTTTTCTATTCCAAATAGTATTTCAACTATCCTATACGTACTACGGCTACTTTTTTCTAAAAAAATATGAGATAAGGTTTTTAGTAAAATACAAATTATTATCATGTAATTTTGTAGTTGTCCTCATGAGACAGTAAGGCAGCCAGAAGGCAAGGCAAGTTTAAGGTAAAAGATACCACCTACTAAACGCACAACGCTCGTTCCATATATTTCGAAAAAGATACCCGATAAATTGGGGGACATTTAGAAAACGAGGTCCGCGTAAAACTTGGCCGGAAGCTAATCTATTATTGATAGGGGCTTTGGAGAAAGCCGTTTTCCTAAAGATAAATTCGATTATACATAAGTTCTCGAGTAACTGCAATTTATTGAGTCAGGTAACACCAGGTTATATTTAATTTTTGAGCATGTTTACTGTAGGTTAAATACCTATTTCAGTTTTAAGATAACACAAAACTTTGCTATTATTTATTGAGAAATTGTTTATGAAAAATCCGCAAATGTAAGAATAGTCAGAAAATCAAATAGTTACATAAATAGCCAAATAATGTAAGTTTCAAATTTTATTTAATTATTTACGAAAATAATTGCACGTTCTCATTGTGGATAAACGAACCCCTGGCAAACCGACGGACGTTTGAAACCATACGAATGAAAGGACGTCATTCGCACGTAATAATTTATTAGCTAATTGTAGACGTAACAAACAAAAAACTGCGGTGCATTATTGTTGGGTATGATATATAATTTTGAAAAACAAACAATAACGAATCGATAAAAACTTTGGGACTAGGGTACTTATTAAAAAAATTGCTAATTTCCGCTTGTGGCTTTTACATCGTTACCGGGTATATTGGCAGTGCGAAACATGTTGGTCTTCAAACCTTATATTACTTGTTCTTACGTTGCCGTTGGGTTAAAACATACAATTTCGATAAAACTTTGTAAGTCTGTACATGACATACTTAAGTCACATGTGAAATGATTAACTGGCAGTAATGTAAACATGGCGCTGCTGTGATTGCCACTTGATACAAAAGCAATCGTGCTTATTTCACGCTTGAAAGCGCAGCCCCGCCCGCCCTCCACTCAATAAGGAGACCCCAGAAGGTAAGCCTGCAAACACTAAGGTCGACTGAAATGAAAAATATGTATGAAAAGTAGGCAAAATCAACGTTTCGTAGTCCCCTGATTCCTCCTCCAAAACTGGACCGATTTAATTACTTTTTTCATTAAAAAATAAAGAAAGGCTTTGACTGTATCCCTGTATTCCTTTTTTTCATAAATTAATTATTAAAAAAGATATGAACCTTTAATTGACCAGATTTTCCGCTGTTTTTCGAAATTTGACGAGATTATGTTGATATAAAAAATAGCAAAACATAGGGACACAGCCAAAGCCTTTCTTTAATTTTCAATTAAAAAGTAATTAAATCGGTCCAGTGTTGGAGGAGGAATCAGGGGACTACGAAACGTTGATTTTGTCTACTTCACATACATATTTTTCAAATAAGTCGATTAGTAGTATTTCCACTTAATTCACTCCGCGCTCGAGCAACGCACACATTGACCCTCACAGAATCTTACGACCATTCCAGACCGGTCCGAAAATCAGCTGTTGCGAGATCCCGTGTCAGTGTGAGGTTGTTTGTGAGTGCGTTGCTCGGGCGCGTTTGTATTAAGAGGGGGTATAAAGGTAAATCGCCACTTGTAGATTTTTAGCACTAGAAGATAAACCACGATTTACCCGAAAAAAAATATCATAGATACTACATTATACTTGAAAGGGACTGGACTAAGTAAATATTTCAATTTGATGCATATTACTGGGCCAATATTTTCATACATAATATCAAATTATATAACCAAGCGACCCTATTAGCGATTTTAAAAATAATTTATTTTACGAGTAATTAAACTAAAAGTTATTCGGCGCTTATGACATTCATATTCCGCGCAGAACACTCTAGTCTGTCGCACCTGACCCGAGGTAACAGGCATGTTTTGTTTCATCAAACATCGTGGTTTATCTTCTAGTGTTAAAATCACAAATCTACGATTGGCGATTGAAGGTAAATACCTTTATACCGCCTCTCAAGCTTACCTTCTACAGTATCCTTATGTTGTGCGCCCACGATTCTAAGATAATGCGCAACGAGCCGGAAAAGCATTACAACTTTACTTACGACCCTAACCGGCTAATACTCGCTACCATTTACATCCTCATAACAAAAACACGGTTACGACATTTAAAAGACGGAATCACTCGAGCTTTTGTACCATAGAAATTAAACTTAGAAAGCAATATTTTATCCCACAATAGATAAGATTGACATAGGTAATTATTAATTGGATCAGTAAAATATTAACAAAGAAACAATGGTCTTGGATGAAGAAATATTGTTCGTAAATTGATAAATTTTCGGAAATGCCTTTTTGTTTGGGGATAATTGTTACATAATTAGAAAAACCGTTCAAGTGCGGGTCGCCTCGCGCAAATGCACGGTTCCACAGTTTATTCTTAATTATAATAACAACTAGATATCACACAACCTAATTATTTTTATAATTGTAAGTTTATGTATATGTAGTTCATCCATCATACAGGATACCATAAAAAAGTTTTAGTTATTTATTTTTTCTAAAAAAACTAAACCTTGGTTAAAATTTTCCTGTAAAATATATCTACCTAGATCTATTTATCATTATCAGCCTAAAACTATCCGACTACTGTGCTCAGACATTGCCACCGTTAGGGCAATAGCACAAGGGGAAATCCACGGGTGACCGGGCCGGGTGTCTTTTCGCAAGTCGGAAATGTAATGAGAATGAGCCTAAAACTTATTAAGAGTTTAAAGCTTTCAAGTGATACCTCATCCCCCCTTCACATGGTAGCGAAGGTAGTTTTATTATTATTATTATTCTGTTATACAATTATATTCATATAATAGAGCTAGAAAGTTCTATTATTATGGCGAGATTTGGATTTCTAGCAATGGGCAAAGACTTCTCTAGCTATGCCTGCGCGTAAAATGGCTTTGACAGACTGACGAAACCCTAAAAAAGAGGGTATAAGTTAAAGAGAGCCACACTCGCCCCTCGTGGCCTTTCAGACAACGGTTATCCATTCGGCTTCCACATAGGCCGGCGGAGTGCGTGAATATTTGATGCTCCTATCGATCATAACTTCTTTGCGGCGCTCCATCGGGCGCGCAGAGCGCCCGACCCGCCTAATATCAGTAGCCGGGAAGGTAGCCAGCCACCTTTAGACTTTTGAGGTAAACAATATTATGTTTATGACTAAGACGGCGCTAGGTCACCATTAGTGCGGCTACAAACCGAAATAGGCTTAATTATGGCGAACCCACTTAAATAAGGCTGAGACGTTTCTTGTAAACCTAAGCCAATTTGCTACAAACTGCAGTTATTAAAACTACCAACACAGAGAATACTCATTAATATCAAATGCAATAATGAAGGGTCGTCATTAGACTGAAACACAATCGACATGCCAGGACAAAGGACGATGACGTGTCCTGTCTATGTACACAGACGGCTTTTTAAGTCTTGCGTGAAGTGCTCAATGTAAAAGGAATTTTCAATGATGCATTTAACTTTGTAATGGGGCCTGCTTCATGACTTATGAAGACGAGGTGGTTGGCTAGGAGGTAAAAATAGCAAGCAACAGCAGGGAAGGCACCGGTGGACATTTCGTGAGTGTAATTGGAGAGGCTCGTGGGCGTGCCGCACGCCACGGCGGGTGCGGCGCAGCCGGGTGGGAGACATCTTGTATGTATTTGTCTCTCTAGTAATTTCCTCGTCCGTCCTTGTGTATATTTAAGCGGCGGCGTCGTTCGTGCCGTTCTCATGCATATGTCATGAGCAGTTGCCGTGCGACGGTTTGTTGACGGTCGAGCCGCGGGAAGTGCGACCACCGGCCGGCGCTCGGCCCACCGCCGACCGCCACCACCGATAATTATTACGTTCTACTTTCGATACCGGGTGGCTATTGGCACCACCCCCGACGGGCCTACCGACCGTCCGGGGACGAGGGATGAGGCGACAATTAGATTCCCGCATTTCTCCGATAGTCCCCATGTAATGGCCATGTGGTGTGTATTGCATGTACGCTCAAATTAAATGGTGGCTGGCTACCGTAAAAGCAGTTATAAGTCCGGTGCACGCACGCGAGGGCAATAAATAACGCGCCTCTATTTAATGTCCCCATAGACAACCGCCGCTGATGGATCATTATTGAATAAAATCGACAATACATTTTTTGTACTCACTTTAATAGTAGGAAGTGGCTTTCATTTTAATTATCCTACCTATATGTTAGTTTGTAAGTTTAGCCTAGATCCTATGGCCGACATCAATTCATTATTACCATTCAGGTAATTGAAACATAGTACCTATCTACCTACTTAACATTCGTTTTTACATAGTTATGCCAACACATTATTATTTATATGGTAAGACATCAAATCGAATATCAGATTATTTATGAAACCTGACATAGGTAATTAATTTAAGTCCTGCTAGGAAGTAACATGTAAAATTTGTATTTTACATGTTACTTCCTTCCTTTGTAAGTTTTAAAGATAAGAGTAGTAGTTATAACAATAACAAAAGTAGGCAAGTATCTAATTAATGAAAGCAAATTATTAGTTTACAAATTCATAACATAAATAAGTATTAATACCTTTGTGATTTTTGACAGTAAAATATTTGTAAAAACTATACAATACCTCGTACCAAAAAAGTTAAATAAATTAGGAATGTTATAGATTTACATGATCTAGCAAAAGTAATGAATTATCTAAGTAAGAGTTACTTACCTAGTTCTTTTTTTTACTTTTCTGTAATAGGTAGGTACAGGATACAGAAAAATGCATCAGAGGATCAAAATTGATGGCTTCATAGCATGAACATTAATTATTTCGTAATGGCAGTTTGTAACACAGGTAAATCAGTCAGGTCAACAAGTAGGTAGCAGATTTTGACAATTACTAACTAATAATAAACTATAAAATCATTTCAAATTTCATTTCATAAACTATTACAATCAATATGTATTATGTTCTATATATAATGGATGAACTTAAAGTTGGTTGTCAGTCAGTATAATAATAACATGTTTACAAATAAATCTTTAACTTCATAATTAGTTTGAAATGGACTTAGTTACTAGGTAAGTACCTATGTAGTGTGTGGTCCAGTAAGGTTGTTAGTAACTTATAATTAAGAGACTAACTATTGGTCGGGAATTTAATTATCTTTTGAGTAAAGTGGACGACACTCTGATCGACTTTTGTCTACATAGATAGGTAGGTATTTCATGTGTCTGCCTTTTCATAAGTTTCACATTCACGCTAAAAAATAGGATACATAAATTATTCAACAGCAATGTTTGATCGTGAACGTTTATATTTTTATAGACAGTAGAGATATTTATCTATTCGTTTAAAAATATAAACGATGTACATATGTATATTGTGCATTTAACAACTAGATTTTTTTATACTTAATCAACGCCGGGTAATAATCGATATGAATATAATGACATTAATAAAGGTAGATTACAAAATAATCACTTACCCCTTGCTGCCGTCTCTTCAAATGGTTATTTACACGGAAATGATTATCTAATATGATTACTGATATTAATATTTGGGGTTAAATAAATTCTGACGACAATAATAATTAAAATTGCGAACAAAAAACGATAAAAATGGCGGCAGTGGCAGCTTGAAGCTTGGCAGTTAGCTTGCTTGGCTAAGTTGGCATTAGAGATGGGATAATAACACGTTAGTGATGAACTAAATTCGATTCGAGTGTTTTCATCTCGATGTTCGTTGAGTTGACTCACGCAGTTTTGCTTTGCTTCGTTTTTTTCGGAGCGAATACAAACAGTATTAGTTGAAGAATATTTAAAGATAGAGATAATAGTTTTGTTGCACGAATGTTTTTCTATTCTATCTATTTAATCTATCTATTCTGGTATGCAAAAATATATGGCAAAATAATTTAAACACTTTGTTTTAGGCATGGTAATTACTTGGGACTTGGTTCAATTGTTTTTCTAGGGTTTTTCTTAAAGCAAAACAAGAGCGCTGAAATCAATACTAAATACGTCATACGGCCGGGTATACATCATTCTTTGAGTGAGTAAGAAGAGTGTGGGCAATAATATGAGAAATGATGTCACCTCACAACAATAAGTATTAAATTTAATAGGAAAAACGTAAATAACTCTCTTAAGTAATAAAAAAAACTGTTACCCCGCATTAATACTTTTTAAATAAAATGTTTTACATGTATAAACTATATCACTAATTTGTTTTTACCGTGTACGAGAAGTCACACAAACTTAAGATTAATGCTGCATTTAATTGCAGATTTTTAAGTAATACATTTTTAAGTTTCTTTTTGTTGGTTTAAAATTGTATGCATTGCTGAAATTACTGTTTCTTGTGCTGCAACTGCTATGCAGCGATTCAATCGATAGTAAAGTATTAATATAATAAGTGATGCAGAGTAGTTAACCAAAAACATCAGTAATACTAGTACTGTAGTACTTAATAAAAATACTTATGTATTAACATAAAATGTATAAGCATGAATTAAATTTTAGTAATTGTTCTGAGGCTTATTTTAGTTATTGTTCTGAACTTATTCCATAGCTTGATTAGAATTTAGAATGAAAGTTGTTAGCAATAGGGATGACCTAACTTTGTAGTAACGTCCAATGAGTGACATAAGTAAAGTATTGAAACACGTAAAATCATTCGTATTTGGCAAGTTATTTTGATTTTTAAGTACATTGCTGAACATGTAAATCACCTTAATTAAAAGAATCCATACTAATTTAAAGTCATAAATACCTAATTGTCTACGACGACCTTATAACTTACAATATTAAATTACAATTTATTATTACAATATATACAATATATTATTATTAATTACAATTAATATCATGTATGCTAAAACTTTAGAGATGAGACAAATTGACCGGACAAACAATTAATTAATAATGTTAATTATATGTAATTGTTCATGAAAATAAATACTTTATTAAAACAATTCAATCTCGTTATATTTATTGATTCGTTTATCTATAGTAGTTGTTTGTTAGTTAGCTTTGTTTGTTTTAATTTAACAGTTTTAATTTAACAGTTAACATTTAATTATTAATTACGATAATATTTAAATTGTTACCGTCTACTCATAGCGTTTTGTTATTGTCTTGCTGTAGGTAATACCTACAGAAATACAATGTATCTTTTGTAATTTTAGGAAGGAGCGGGGTCTCCTAACACGGGTATTTATACAAAAAAGGAGATTCCAGCTCCAGCGGCAGGAGATTTGTTATGTAACTATGTAAAAGATACCGAATAAAGATTTTTCATTTTTCTATATGTGTAGATTGTAAAGTCAAAGAATTATATTTACAAAAGGTTTTAAATATTGTATTAGTTTTAATCCAAATAAAATAAGTAATGAAAACAGCACAATTTAATGCAAAAAAAAGTGATTTTAAAATAAAATATTTATATTTATAAAATACAGTGAAAAAAAATTAAACGGCCACCTTACCACCATTAGCATAAGTGCAGCAAGCGCTTAAAAAAAATATATCTTAAGAACACGTTTTGTTTTGAATGGGAAAGGTTTGAATTTGAAAAAACCGACAGAATACAATAGTGTGCTAAATGAAAAACGAGTATCAAAAGTCGTAAAAATGTTCCATATTATAAGTAGATCACGTAGGTAGGTACACTTTCGAAAACGTTTTAGTAAAACCATTATTTACATCGTTTTGTACACTGTCTCAGCACTAGTAAAATCAGTTTGACAGCTGTCATTCCATTCAAGCTATTTATGGGACTTCTTGGCGGGAAAGTGAAGAGTCATGTCTGCGGTTTTGTTTTATTTTCTAAAATTTGTGTTATGTCGAACATTAATGTGAAATAATGGTGGATTATTAACCGTTAAGTGTTCGTGAGTGTGCATGAGTGTTGGCAAATGAAACAAAACAGTGCAATGTTACTTTTCAAATTCTTACAAGAAGTCTGCGTGAGGACTTAGTAAAGCCCCACATCTTTACTGAGATACTCGAGGGGTTGGGGGGTAATATCATTTCTCACTTCCCATTTCTCTTATCATTCATTCATTCATCATCATCATCAATATTGTTTATTTATGTATTACAATGAAATTAAGAAACTAATGACATGGCAGCATGGTCTATGACCTTAGCCGGTTCCATAAGGAACGAACTAAACTTAAAAAAAAAAAATTGGTTGCCTGTAAAGTCGATATACGGGCGAAAGTTTTACGTGACAACGACTTTGAGTGGTAAAATAATTTTAATGTGAATATTCATTCGTATAGTAGGAAGAAGGATGAAATAATAGTAACAAATTAAAACATTTATTTATACAAAGAATTATATTTAAAACATTAATTTATACAAAGAATCTCGCACTGAATTTCATATTAACAAAATTTTATTTTTACCTTTACACATACATACGTATTTATATGTCTATGTCTGTCTCTCTCGCTCTTAGGCGGGTTAACCATGCCCGAGTGGAAGGGACGCGTGCCTCTCACTCGCTCGCTCACAATGTGAGCGCATAACGTGAGCGGAGCGTAACGCAGTTTCTTGAAGTGTCACCCGGCAAACCAATTTATAAGACGTTATCACGTCAAAATAAAAAAATCAAGCTATTTATGGACTTCTTGGCGGGAAAGTGAAGAGTCATGTCTGCGGTTTTGTTTTATTTTCTAAAATTTGTGTTATTTCGAATATTAATGTGAAATAATGGTGGATTATTAACCGTTAAGTGTTCGTGAGTGTGCATGAGTGTTGGCAAATGAAACAAAACAGTGTAATGTTACTTTTCAAATTCTCACAAGAAGTCTGCGTGAGGACTTGGTAAAGCCCCACATCTTTACTGAGATACTCGAGGGGTTGGGGGGTAATATCATTTCTCACTTCCCATTTCTATTATCATTCATCATCATTAATATAATATTGTTTATTTATGTATTACAATGAAATTAAGAAACTAATGACATGGCAGCATGGTCTATGACCTTAGCCGGTTCCTTAAGGAACAAACTAAACTTAAAAAAAAAAAATCAAGCTATTTATGACTTCTTGGCGGGAAAGTGAAGAGTCATGTCTGCGGTTTTGTATTATTTTCTAAAATTTGTGTTATGTCGAATATTAATGTGAAGTAATGGTGGATTATTAACCGTTAAGTGTTCGTGAGTGTGCATGAGTGTTGGCAAATGAAACAAAACAGTGTAATGTTACTTTTCAAATTCTCACAAGAAGTCTGCGTGAGGACTTAGTAAAGCCCCACATCTTTACTGAGATACTCGAGGGGTTGGGGGGTAATATCATTTCTCACTTCCCATTTCTATTATCATTCATCATCATCAATATAATATTGTTTATTTATGTATTACAATGAAATTAAGAAACTAATGACATGGCAGCATGGTCTATGACCTTAGCCGGTTCCTTAAGGAACAAACTAAACTTAAAAAAATAATAAAATTCAAGCTATTTATTTAAAAAAATGCTCAGCCTAATGGCTCGCTCTTCAATGTGTCTCTTTTTATAAATTCCTACTGTGGGATTATGTGTACTTGGTTAGCAAATATTTTAATGATTATTCTTTTCATTTATCATCAAATAAAATAATATGACCCTTTGCCTTCTTTTAGCTAAGTGTTCTTCTTCTCTTGGCGGGAAAGCAAAAGTCACGTTTGCAGCTATGCTCTAAGGTTTGAAATAAAGGTTTGTTATTTATGGAAGGTGGTATCGTGCATGAAATATAAATATTTACTATTTTATTTTATTTTAGGAGAGTAGGTTGGAGTAGGCTAATAAATAAAACACAACTATCTAAAAAAACTGTCGAAAAAGTCGCTAAAAATTCGAGTGAGGAGGTCTCCTACTTCATTATTGAAGCTCAAAAGGATTATAGGAATATCGCAATGTTTATCATTTTTCAAACATTATTTTGGTTATCTTCAAGCAAAGATGGCTTAATACCTTTGCCTTCCTAACGTCAGAAGAAAACGTAGAAAAACAAGACTGCGTAAAAATAAAATGTCAAAAAAATACTAATAAAGTAGGTACCTACCTAATAAAATTAAAGGTGATTGTAAAATTGTTTAATACCTTGGTACTTTTACTAATATTTAATTAAATTCCATAAAAATAAGTGTTTGTTGCTCTAAAAATTGTAAGAGTTTTGCAAATAGTATTTTTGGGTTAAAGAGTACAGTCCTTTACTGTATCTATAATTATTTATTCTTTTTATTTCTAATAGTCTCATAGAATACCAAGAAATGAAAAATGAATAACAGTTCCGACTATATATTATACGAACTGCATTGCTCTAAGGACGCCTTAACTGACAACTATGGATGGTTTATGCAGTTCTTGTTGGCTGTGTTAGCGTTTACTTGCTTAGTAGGTAAGTTTTTCCCACTTAAAATTCTTGTAATTAAATTTTATATACCTATTATATTATAGTTAGATAACATAACATAGTTTTTCACAATTCACAAACAATTCTTTTTATTGTCAGGTAAAAGATTCTGTGAGCCTCGCTATGCAAGAAGGCCCTGGTTGATATGGTTCTATGATACATCGAAGCAAGGATTGGGCGCTCTCATTATACACGCTGCTAATTTATGGCTATCCCCACATCTCACAGGAAACCCTTGCACATGGTAAAACTGAATTTGTTATTTCGTTATGATCTTAACAGAACAAAAGCAGATTAGTTAATCCAAATCCTTAATTACAAATGATGTTAAATAATGCTTTTATTTAGCACTAAGCATATACTCTTATATTCCAAGCATAATTTCAAAATATTTAATTGTTCTTTCACTAATAGTTTTGCAACAAACTAAACATAGCCTTCAAATACTTTATGTTCATTAACTTTGACTGGTTGGCGTAATTTAATAAAAAACTAAGATTCAACTTAAATTGAGTAGGGTACTTAATATAAAGCCACAGCACAAGACTGCGACATATGAAAGTCCCTACTGCAAGCCCTTTTGTCCCTGATGGGGGATCACAGGATTTCATCATCGTCATCATCATCATCATTGAGTAGGGTAATGACACCAGTGTTCGACATTTTAAGCCCAGATATCAACAGAGTTTTGCCTTAAACTAACATAGATTTTCATTGAAACATTACTACAAAGAAGCAGGTGGTTGGTATTCTATAGTTATAAAAAAAAAATGTAATAGGGCTAACCTCTATTTTTGGCTGGCTCCTGTTGACCACTAGTGCCATTAATGAGAGATGAGAGTTATTAAATACTCACTATGCCTTGTAATAAAAGAAATAAAGATTGATTATATTATTCATTAAGTTAATTCAATTAGGAGTATAAGACATTAATGATGATTATCCACAGGTATATAGTAAACTTCATGCTGGATTCAACGCTGGGTCTATTGATCATATGGGCGGGCATCAGACTAGCTCAGTACTGGGCCAGAGCTTATGATATACCACTTATTAATTTTGGTGAATATGGTAAGTCTGTTAATTTTTTTTTATATAAGTACCTAATTCTTTCTTATTTAGTTATAGTCTAGTTATAACTTATATTGTCTTTTTAATGAACCAACTCGATTAACCCCTCAGTCAGAGACATGTATTGATAATGTATATGTTAATTGTAAAATCAAAAATAAAGTGTTAATAAGTGGGGTACCTTCTGACCATAAAGATCAAAAGATAGAGTTATTTTGGAAGAATTAAAAAACGGAAAATAAAATAATTTCTTTTAGACCCTTGACAGAAAAAAATCTATTATATTTAAAGATAAAATCTTTAAATATTTATCCGTTTTGTTTTTGAATTACATAGTCACGTTTGTAAATGAATATATCGATAGTATGAAATCATTTTGCAATGGCAGAAAAATTAATAAAACATGTGTAAGGAGGAATTATGCAAGTGTGTTTGAAAAAATCTTGTATCACACATAAGCGTTCTTAATTACATGACCACCACTGTATATAATATATATTTGTACGAAAGTGGCGAGCTCAGTGGGCGAGTCTGACTCGCACTTGTCCGGTTTTTGTTTCTTGTTTATATCAACAATCTTCCTTTCATCGGTAAGGAAATGTCGGGAATAGCACTAATCGCTGATATAACACTTCTTTATTATTTTCTTTAGATAGGAAAGACTAAAACTGGAGAAGACAAAAATTAACGATACACTTAAAAGAGTGTCTCAATGGTTTTCGGTTAACAACTTAGTATTTAATGCCAAAAACACGAAATTGCTTAGATTTTCAACTCCAAATACACAACTTTCTCCATTGAATATTGAGTTAGATGCGAGAAACCTAGAAATCGTTAATAGTATGTACTTCTTTTTTGGTATAAATATAGACATACTACAGTAAGTACAGTAAGTAAGTACAGTAGCTCACAAATGACTCCACTCCACCTGATGTAAAGTGGAAATGGAGTTCAGACGCAAGGACAACTGGTGCAGCGTGAAAACAACGCAGTATCAATCACCCTCACCCTGCTGGCCCACAAGGTGCCTCTTCACGCCTCGTTTGAAGGACCCCATGTCATAGGAAGGAGGGAAAACATGTGCTGGTAGACCATTCTATCTTTTGGAAGTGCGACAAAGAAACGAGTCACCAAATTTCTTTGTGCGCGATGGAATGTTTGAGACAGTACAGGGGTGACTCCGGAGAGCAGCACGCGTACTCCTATAGAGGAAGGGAGAAGGTGGGATAAGGTCAAAGAGCTCTTCAGAGCACTCGCCGTGGTATAAGCGGTAGAAGACGCTGAGAGACGAGCTCGAGAGCATTAGTGACCTCTGCATTGCCGATAATGCGTATAGCGCGCCGCTGCAATCTGTCCAAGGCATCGAGAAGGTACTTTGCGGAACCGTCCAAAAGGTGTGAGCAATACTCCACGCAAGATCGCACCTGTGTCTTGTACAAAAGGCACAACTGATCCGGCGTGAAGAATCGCCGCACCCTGTTTTTATCACGGCTTCGATATAGTCCCTCTGGTTCAAATCGCAGCGAATCTCCATACCGAGCATGTTAATGCTGCTCTGCAGGCCGAGTGATGTGCCTTGAAGAGAGGGAAGGGGTAAGAATGGCGACTTTTTTGCCGTGAACGCGCATACCTGTTTTTTTGGCATTGAACTCAACCAGATTATTGGAGCCCCAATTAGATATGAGGTCCAATACCCGATTAAGCTCAATGACAAGATTCACTCGACTCACTTCGGTTTCGACCCTCCCGGCCGCTGGGTGACCGTTATATCCCCCATGCACCGTGCTATCATCTGCATAGCAATGAATATTTCCAAGTAGAAGCATATCATTGATATGCAGAAGGAACAGCGTGGGGTATAGAACGGACCCTTGAGGGACACCAGCGTGCACTGACATGAACCGCGAAGCACATACGTCTGTGAGTACTCGGACCCTACGCTCATGTAGGAAGCCAGCGATCCAATTGCAGAACTGAGCAGGCAGACCGTATGCCGTGAGCTTGGAGAGAAGTTATTATGAAGAAGTTATATGGACTATTGTTATAGGGATCAGCAGCAGACATAGGTCGAATTTTCATTATCCAGAAAAGGGCAGTCCGGTTTATATACCAGTTAAAACCACGTGATTTCTTAAAGGATTTATATAAAGATATAGATATTTTAACTTTACCGTCATTATATGTATATTTGTAAATATTATGTATGCGTGTTACCTACGCCTTTATACCAAGAAAAATGAAGTTCACTGAATTAACACAAGGAATCAGAATAAATTATGTGCACCGAAGCTCAGACTCAGCAAGTATAATAAATCCTTTATAGGTAACTCAATTCGAGTTTATAATAAAATACCTGATGATATAACTGCGTTGAAAGATATTAAGTTCAAAACGCACGTTAAACATGTTTTAATTGATAAGGTAAATTACTATATTGCAGGCATGCGTGTGGAAATAAGTCGCCTGCACTGGCTTGAATATTATTACCTATTAATGTGTACAAAATTTGTATACCTATTATATTATATGATTGTAATTTGGTTGAAAAGATGGAGAAAAAGAAATTAGCCTCCTAGGTTTTTTGCCAACTCTTCTCGTTCGAAGGCTTTCCCCAAATCCGAACTGGTGGTAGATTCAGTAGTTTAGTCTAAACTAATTTTTTAGTTTGTTGATTTATAGTTTTGACGTCAATGAGTGCCTGTGAACGCTTATTTTATGTTCAATAAAATGATTTCACTTTGACTTTGAGTTTGAAATAGCTTTTTATTTATTTGTTTTATTTGGTAGCGTCATTTTTAAAATTTGTTTGTCCAGCACGTACTTCAGAAAAATTGTACCACTAATGCCTGATAATAGGAATAAGGCAAATCATGGAGGTTATTGTAATTATAAGGGTTATAAGGCTTATTATAATATAATTAATTGAAAGACATCCTATCGAATTTATGACTGTCATACTTTTTTATTTGTGTTACAAAAGTTCAGGTGTGGCGGCGTCACCTACCGCATACGCCGCACATTATTCGACACGAAGCAAAAATACCTTCTCAACCGTGTCAACAGATGGCGCCACAAAAACGCTTACCAACGACGTCGCCATACTACGACGATAAATAGTATGGGAAGCCTGCATCGCGGGAGCGAAGTTTCACCACCTCCTTCGCTATATATAGAACCTCCAACTAACATCCGCTGGACCTCGGCCACCGAGCTATACCACCCAGCTCGGAGGAAGATCTTCCCTTTGGCCTTCCTCAATGTGACATTCTCCCTACCATTACCATCCTACATAGGCATTAGTGGTACAATTTTTTTTAAGTACGTGTTGGGCATACTCTACCAATTTTTAGGATATAAAAAAAAAGCGCGATGGTGACCACCCTTCTGAATACTACCAACAGAATAGTGTCCGTTGCATCGCCAACTTTTTTTCAGGTTGAGAAGGAGTGGAACAGTCCACTCCCTCTGACACTCACTTTGTTCACGGCTGGTGTTTGCATACATTTTTCTTTTGCCAGGTAAACCTCCGATGTGCGCGGCGTGGGTGTGCCAGTGCATACTGTACGCTGCGCTGGCGACGTTCGCCAAGTCAGTGCTGGCGCTAGTGCTGCGGCTGCCGCCGGTGGTGGCAGTGCTGTCGACGTTGCGACTGTCGCCGGTCACCGACCCACGGCTCGAGCTCGCGGTCGTCATGCTTATTATACCCTTCTTTGTTAATGTAAGTATGCTCATTATAACCTATTTTGTTAATGGCTTATTAATGGCTCTTATCTCCTCGCTTGCGAGATGCCATCCAAAGCTTGAGGATCCTAAGTTTTTTGCCGCCCCTACAAACCGGTTATAGGTACACTGTAAAGGCGTATATTACGCGTAAATTAATTGAACTAAAACCAGACATAAAACAACATCATCACATATCACATACATTGTTCTGATCCCAAGGTAAGAAGCTAAAGCACTCGTTTCATGGAAATCAGGAACAACAACGGTACCACAATAGACATAGTATTTATTGACTATTATACGAATTAGCAACGTGGATAGGGCACAAAATAGGCCTGCAGAAGGTAAGCTTCAATCAAACGTGCTCCAGCAACGCACACATATACTCTCTCACGGACATCACGTAATCTCGAAACAGCTCGGAACCGGAGTGCGAGATTCCGTGTCCGTGAGAAGGTATGTGTGCGTGGCTCGAGGGCGGTATTTGTTAAGCTTACTTCTGGTATATCAGGTTAGGTAATAACAATACTTATCCAAACACCAAACACCTCCGTCACGAGAATTTCGAGTTCATTGCACGGTATGTTAAGGATGTCTTAGATCGCAGTTTCTAAAATTAAGAAGATAATTTCATTAATCATTTCGCAACAGAAAATCAACAATCAACAACACAACAACATTTTAAAGGTGAACATTTTAGTGTAATTATTTTTTTCTAATTTTGAAACAACATAATAATTAGGTCGATAAGTTAAGCACTTATAAATAATAAAACCATGTTGGTACTAAAAAACATATTTAAATTAAAATAATCTTAAGGCTTGAGTTTTTAATCAATAATGGTTATTAACGTAACAAGTCTTTAATTACCTGTCCTACTTTTCAAACTAAGTTTTGTTTTCTATATATGGAGGTATGTTATTAGTTTGTAGATGCTACTTAGTTGTACAATTACCAATGTTGGTTGTAAACCTTTCTTTGAATAGGTCTTTTTTAATGAATAAGTGAATATTTATATGTTTACGTTTTTAACCGCGTTTGTGGTAGTAGTTTAACGTTCGCTTTAACCAGAGAGTGATCCCGGGTTCGATTGCCAGCGTATGTATTACTGTAATCGGTTGGTAGTATGGCGTGTTTTATTACCGCCTAGATAGCTACCACAATCTTATCTGTCTAATCTGTTGCCATAAACGCCAAATTAGGAGATTTCGTTCAGCAATGTTGATAATACTATTCATCTATTTTAAATTAGTATAATATAATATAATATAAATAGCATCATTTTTAAATAGACCCAATTTACCGTATTTTTTATTTGACATTTTGCATTTATATATCATTCGACCAATCAATTTACTTATTATTTATTTTCACTAATCATATTTAGCATATTATTAATTTATACAATGCATATATATAGTTTAACACGAATTACAATAATTCATTGATGCATGGAACAACTTAAGTACAGCTACGAATGCAACTCTGCCTCCGTCTGAAATTGAACTCAACTCTTGACTCGAATTTAAAGTCTCGGATATTGATGGCCGAACGAGTGTCGCGAACGCGAACGGCGAATGAGTGTTGCTGACGTAGTACAAAGAAATACCGAGAGATGACGTGATTTTGTTTACGTGCGGTGATACGAGAATGGTGCGTGAAAAGTTTTATTTGTTTGTGTTAAAATTGGTAAGCAGTGAGTACATTTGCATCTTAAGAAGTGAAAGTGTTTGAAGGGGTAGCGAGTTTATTTCAATTCTCGGAGAAGCCATAGACATAGAGAGTGCCTTTGACGTTTTAACTTACTTTGAAACCCTTTGAAAGGCATTGTTTAAATAACGTTTTGTTTTTTCAAGTATGAAAATAGACACGGAAACTCTTAAGAAACCTTATTCGCTTTGCAATAAGAGTCACATATACTGTTAGTGACATTATTGATCGAACCTATTGTTACTTGGTACAACGAGAAGTAAGTGCGCTTAACAGGGTGCTCCTTCTTAGTGCGAGTTTTAATCGCCACTCGATCGCGGGAGAGTGGGTCATACATACATAATACTTAATACAAATTTTAGCCCATAAAATGAAGGTAGCTAAAAAAAATTGTACTTTAGCAAAGATGACTGAACAGTGATTCCGTTACCTTTATCAATAATCATATGTTTTATTTAGTTAACATAACAATTCATTTAATAATCTTAGTGTGAAACTGTAATTGCGCAGATACAATGGGGCTGGCATAATCATCCATGTGACGACAAAGCCCCAAAAAAATAAAGATTAAAAAAACCCATAACATAAAGAAGGTTGATGGGGATTAACGACTGCTATAATGTTAAAGCAATCAAGACCACGACTCTGTTATCTTAAAACGTTAACGATCGTGGCTAAAGCTAATAATAATTATTATTAATATTAATAATTTAAGCTATTTCCCTATATTTCCAATGTTAAAATTTGGCAACAGACATATAGAATCTTCACCAGCTCAATTATGTCCCCACTACTGGGGCACGAGCCTTCCCTATGGATGGATAGGGAGGAGGGCCATAAACAACCACGCGGGCCCAGTGCGTAATGGTAGTTGTTTACGATTGAAAATGCAGCCGAGACCAGCTTTGCGTGCCTTCCGAAACACGGAGGAGCTCGAGGTGAAAATATTTGGTAACCCATCCGATAACCGGCCCTTGCGAAAGTTGCTTAACCTTATCAATTGCATACTATTCGTATAGAATATCGAGGTGTATTGTAAAGTAAGCAGACTAGAGGCCCGTTACCAGTAGCTCAACATACAAACTCATATTCTATCTTTTTTAATTTTTCATTGCTTAGTATACAATTCCTGCAACCTAAATAAAATATTGTTTCAAAAATGGAATCAGGGAAACCAAGTAAAGGGTTAATGACAAACACTATTATAATTTTTTTTTTAATTTTCTTTTTGAAATCAGAGGTTCTGTATGAATATTATGATATCTATATTTGAAGGTCCAAGAAGCAGGGACTTTAATTTTTTTAAATTAGCTCTATCCTTAGAACCTATCTTTAGTTCCAAAAACACAACTGTTGAAAAAAATTCCACAAGCAAAATTTGAACCTGCACCCTTCTGACATACCGGGTCAAGTGCTCTTCCAATTGAGCTAACGTGGTTCTAACCAGCCCGCCGAAATTATTCAACACTATTTACTTTTTTACTTTGAAGGCCAGGTTTAAATCCTGCTCGTGGAAATTTTTTCAACATTTGTGTTTTTGTAATTTGTTTCGCAACAAAATTTGCGTCCAAATTATATATACAAAACAAAAACATTTTATAAATAGCTTGCCTACTTCTTAACTGTATTTGTGAGTGTTAGTATTTGTAAAAATATTATGATCAGATGTTAATGACAGTAGTTGTTGACATTGAATAGGCGCCTTTGGCTTTCAAAGTAAAAAAGTAAATAGTGTTGAATAATTTCGGCGGGCTGGTTAGAACCACGATAGCTCAATTGCAAGAACACCTGACCCGGTATGTCAGAAGGATGCAGGTTCAAATCCTGCTAGTGGAAATTTTTTCAACATTTGTGTTTTTGTAATTTGTTTCGCAACAAAATTTGCGTTAAAATTATATAAACAAAACAAAAACATTCTATCTTTAGTTATTATTCTGAGGCTCTATTCGTCTTTGAAAACTTAAAAAAAAATACATTTATAATAGGGTGTCGCTTTTTTGTTATTTTATGACATTTATTTCATCCAAGATGGCGAACGTGTTTTTTTATATAAAATCATTAGAGGTACCTATTGTTTTTGAAGTGTTGTCGGTCCGATTATAAAAATGACATTTGTTTCAAAATCCAAGATGGCGGACGGGATTTAAAAAAAAACTGGGAATATAGGCATCGTTTTTAAGGTTTTCGATGAATCAAGATCCAAGATGGCGGCCGTGATTTTTTTTCAAAAGTCAATATGGGTATTGTTTTGAAGGTTTTCGTGGGTACCGATTATGAATATTTATATGACATCTGTTTTGAGACTCAAAATGGCGGACGTGATTTTTTAATAAAGTCAATATTGGCATTCGTTTTTCCGTTGTAGTCATGGTCATACAATTTTGACTACAGGTCAAAAAATGTTACAGTTTTTTCACGTCTTCTTTAACATTGAAATGCTGGTGTGACATATTTCAATGACTCTGGGAGACTCTTCAGTAAAAATCACGCAGCACCGATTGAAGACTTAGCCTTTTAAATTGTCATGGCCATCGGTACCTACAAACCCTTCAGCCGAAATAGTAAACATCTTTGAATAAAATTACGGTTGAATTTCGACCACCGGGTGACAACTAGTATCAATAATTAACTAACTGGCATCTTATAGTGTTACAATCAGTATTCGTTCAAAACTTTCTATGTAATTGATTTTTTATTTTTATGTTTGTTAACATAATTTGTAAATTAAAATTACTTAACGGGGTTTCACGCTAAATAATCAGCATAGCTGTCTTAGCATACTATTTTTTAAGCTTACGGATCGACTAGTTCGACCGAGTTGCATCAGCCGAGGTCAAGAGCTGCTACCATGTATACATTACAAAGTACATTGTGTTAAACCACATCAAATTATATAATTATAAGTGCCCAGCTGGAAGCTATAAAAAATATATGTGTTTCAGCAATATGTTTATCGCACAAAAAAATTCAAAAGTAATTCTGTAAAATGTAATGTGAGTTGTAACAGCTTATAAAGTGTGTTAAATGTTTATTGTTTCAGATATTAATATTTTGGGTGACAGACAATTTCCTAATGTACCACCCGAGAGGAGTTAGTTCAAAACTAAAAACCAAGGTAAGTGCTCAAACTTTTTTGTCAGTTCTCTCAGACCTAGAGGTCCCGGGTTCGATTCCCAACGGAGGGAACATGTTTGTGTACTCGGTCAGTTTGGTGATAGAGCGTCTTTGCCCTCTTGGCTAGCTACCACCATCTTATCTAAAAATGTCGCCCTATCATCAATATTTATAGCATTTTAGTGTTATGGCAGCTAGAGATAAGATGGCAAGTGCCTCAGTAGTTGGGAATTCCGGGTGAAGCCTTATCACTCATGTCATAACTCAACATCAAGTGAGAGAATGGTCAAGTGCTTACCCGTAAGAAAACAATTTATCATAAGTATTTGGATACTCTTGGTATTGGCTGCTTGGGCAGCGCCAACCAGACGAATTTGAACTGACTTCGATGTCATACAAATTTTAGTTTTCTACTACCTAATTCGGTCGAATGGTGAATAAAACTACGGATAAAAATCGTGTCATACGAAAGCCATTGTTAATTCTAAATAATATTATCGAATACAGGTGCGTTACCAATCCATCAAGAAGGAGAAGGCCGGTTCTGATGAGGAGGAACATTCAGCAGACGAGCGTCTTCTCGGCGCGAGCGTATGACCAAGCAGTTGGCCCACCATGTTCCGGGCATAACCAACTCAACTCCATAGATAAGAGCCTAAAGTGCTGCCACGCCACCATGTCAACGGCGAAGTGAGAATACCTTCTTTCTTTTTATTTTTTATATTTTTTTATTTCTTATATATGTCGTAGCCATATCGTAGATTTGCTCACTTCACGAAATACTCGAGAATTTCATGAAATGGTCGCATTTCAAGAAATGTTTCACTGTCTATTGGCCACATCGTGATGTGGTTTGGGCAGATCAATGTTATCAAACCGTTTCTCGATATGGGCAACTAAACGCGCGGGTACTTCATGAAATGGTCAAACTTTAGTGATCATATCGTAAAATATATACATTACCCACCGTTAGAGGCGCTGATATCGTTTACTTTTTGTGTCGATACAATCGATTTTTACAATCTTACGCCACTCCCCCCCTTCCGTGACTGGCCCTCGCTACGCTGCGCTTCGCTCGGGAAAAAAAAATAACTTAACCTAACCAACAGTAAGGATTTCCTACATGATACAATGATATGGCCAAACGTGGAAGGGCATATCGTCAAACGTTAACGCTTTAACGATATGATCAGTTTAAGCTGGGCGTATCATGAACTACAACCATTTCATAAAATGGTCGATTACATCATAAAGTGATCAATTTTAAGATCCGGCCACGAACATAGGATACACAAAGAGAGATCGTTTTGTGGAGTTCCTTGGGGGAGGCCTTCGTCCAGCTGTAGACGTCTTTTGGTTAAGATGATCATGATGATGATGGTGATACACAAATGTCTCTTTTGTATGTTTAATAAATCTGTAAGGCTTATTTAATAGCAACTACGAAAACCAAATATCCTTACTAAATTGGTGTATTTATTTTACTTATAGTCAAAGACATCAAAAAGTGTTTTTTTTTTTTAAAAATTTAGATAGCAGGTAATAACTACTTTGCCGTATATTTATATAACTTATTTATTTCATTAATTATTGGTTGACGTATATCGCCTCGGCATGCAGCGTTTGGCTTGCGGTTAAAGTAATTTAATTTAAAACGTTGTGTGCGTATTCAAACTTTATACAGAAAATTGGAAAATGTTGAATGCAGAACACCTGGGTGTCTAGTGTGAGTTTTGTTTAGGTACTATCCGTATTTATTCGATTACATTTACGAAAACGAAAATTAGCTTGGCATTGAAGCAACACCTCCTCGCGGCATACGAGAAGAGTTAACATTTTGCCATACAAATTCTCGATTTCGTTAACGTGATCGAATGGCGAATGAAACTCGCACTAGGCACCTTGATCCTTTACTGCATGCAGCTAAAAGAACTTGTTTCTATGTTGATGTTAAAATATTATGCTAAGCTATAGAAACTTCATGTATTTTTATATTGTTCTAAAAAGAAATCTGTCTCAAATAATTGATAAATAAAGAAATGTCGTTGCAGCACTTTTATTGGTGATAGATAACGCCCTGTGTAAGTAAGAAGTCACCATTTGCAATTGCTACGTTATATTGATGTTGGATAATGACGGTATTCAATTACATCGTGTACAGACGCCTGCACATCGGTTTATCCCAAACTGTCTAATTTCTTTAATAAATGTTCAACCGTATGCCATAAATTTCAAAGTCTATTGAGGAAATTTGACCGTTTGTGGAAGTCTGATGTTCAAATAAGGTACATATCTGAAAAGTTTTTGTAAGTAACTCTGTTGACAAGAGAAACTATTCGAACATTTTAAACTAGCGGCCCGTCCCGGCTTCGCACGGGTGGACATTTCTTTTTTATATAGCCTCAGTGCTAATGTAGCATTCTAATGGTGAAAGAATTATTGAAATCGGGCCAGTAGTTTTTGAGTTTTTTCGTTGCAAACATACAAAAATACAAAGCATTCCTCTTCATATTATTAGTATAGGTTATGCTAGTTAGCTATTTTAAATTAGCATTCGCCATTAATCTGTCGTCTGCTGTGAATGAAAACAGACACAATAGATTTTTCATTGTTTGTGGAACGAATCTGGCACTAAGCAGACGAAAGGTTTATATTTGACATACCAAAATAGTCTAATGCCCATTTTCACATTGACCCCTAAGTTTTAGGTGACCCCTAAGCTATTTTAGGTGACGATTCTGTCACCTAACATGGCTTAGGGCTCACATAAAACTTAGGGGTCAACGGTGAAATTAGGCATAAGCTCCCGTTGCACGAAACCCTACCTCACAAGGTGGCAGATCAGAAATGTAATATAGTGGTAGATACAACTTACGAACACTGGATTTCAGTAGGTTGTAACGTTTTAATTTGTTTAAATAAAACAACAAATTAAATTGTTAATTATTGTATATTATCAACACTATTCTACCTCTCTCACTCTTTATCGAAACTTACAAATTCTTTTAAAAAGAAAACTTATGAACTGTACATCATCATTATAAAATTAAGTATAAACTCCAAATTAATTGCAATATCATGTAGTAAAGGCAAGAAGTGACTACCTAACTAAATTATAGATATATAAACATATTACATAAGACAGTGACTGCATACGGGAAACTGCGTCTTTCGGCTAACGGCTAACCGTAAGGAAAATGTATATTTTATGGATCGTATTTACAGAAAAAAATATCTGTTGGCTCTACCATGAGGTTACTGAAACAACTCCCTGATGCTCACTACTAGTTACCTCTACTCCTGTCAAAGTAACAGTCACACCCATAATTTGTTTTTTATTAGGTTATCCATTTACTATTCTCTGCCTAATATTAGAAAGAGCAGAAGCACAAGCTGGGTCCAGATGTGATGGACAGCTAGTGGAGAAAGATCGTGCCTTCCTAACCGTTCCCAACTGGCTGAACCGCAAGTTGCTTCTTTACACCTCATTTAATAGACCCCATGTTGTAGGAATGCATTAGCTATTGCAAAGTCACTATAGCAATAGTCAGTATTGTTTTCTTAACTAATGGTTGGGCTCTCCGTAAGTATATACACAGGATTTAAGGCATTTGTTGGCTACAGTACAGCTATTAAAAAAAGTAAACACACGTGATTGTTAATTACAGATTAACTTGACAGACACAATATTTTTTTTGTAATCTTCAATGTTTTAATCCTTATTACGAGTGAATACAGTTGAATTTATCGTTGTTTCCATTACGCCACTGTCTGACAATGGGTTTACTCCAATGTAAAGGCATGTAGATGTAAGAAAGATATTTTATTGGAACTTTTATACTTAATTAAGTCATATCATTACAATAAGTGAAAATATATTTATGGGTTTTACTTATTTACTTTATTAATACTAACTGTTGAAATGTTGATTTAAATAAGATTTAATAATTGGCATTCCTAGCGACGTTTAGTTACCTGAGTTAGACAATAATTTAATTGTGAATTTATTAAGAGAAGTTCGAAGATATATTTCTCATAGGAAACCAATTTGTTATAAGCGAAATATGGAACCGCGTCCCACAGTGAGTGCCTAGTGCGAAGATTATTTATCAATTATCATTAAAGGAGGGAGGGTTTATTTATCGTCTGGGTGACAAACGAGAAGAGTTAAATTATGCCATAAAAATTCTCGTTAACGCCAGGGGAGGTGCTACTTCATTGCTATAGCAAGTTTGGCAATCACAATTCTTCCACTAGGCACCTAGGCCATCTTACATCGATAGCTGTACCTACATAGGAAGATTGTGCTACCATTTGTGTGACTCGACGTGGCATGAAATGACATAATACCACTTGCACGCCTTCGACAACAGCAAACGGCTATAATCCTCTTTTATTTATACAATTGATGGGCATTACGTTCGTTACGTACCTCTTTATTTCGCGGTGGATGCCATAGTTTCCACTAAGTCAGCCAAAATATAATATATTAATAGAACATTATATATGGTCCCTTACGTTAAGAGAAATTAACTTTAAGATGGCTTCCGATATTGTAACAAAATTCAATGCAAGTACGTTTTGACATGTCATATTGGACTTTCTTATTTCATAATTACATAAGTATGTAATTATATATATATAATATATAATATATATATAATATATATATATAATATAGAGAAAATAAAAGAAAACGGAATTGAAAAATAGTAATTCGCGATTTTGCAAAACACTATTCCGTTAGTATATTGTTACAAAATTATTGTATAAAAGCTTCTGCATTAGGTAAAAAATAAAAAATAAATATTTTTGTATGTTTCATTTTTAGAATGAAATAATTTATAATGTTCCTAATGTGTAAGTACTTAGGTTTCAGTGTAGTGCCATTTTGATTTGATAAAGATATACTCTAACATCGAATAAAGACTGATAAAGTCACGTAAATTATGGATCTTATAAAAATGTACTTCTTTATTTAATTATCAAATAAATGTTTAAAAAAATGTTGTGAATATAAGTTTAATATGGTAGACAAATGAGATAAACCCTCCATGCCATTTTATATATAATACAAAAATATTCCGAAAGCCAATCAATAATTATTATGTAATATTAAAATGTTGTGAATATAAGTTTCATATGGTAGTCAAATGAGATGGACCCTCGATGCCATTTTATATATAATACAAAAATATTCCGAAAGCCGATCAATAATTATTATGTAATATATTATGTGTTATTTAGTAAACAACATTAGTTATTTACTGTATAACTAATTGTTATTTACTGAAAATCATTCTATTGAGTAATTAATAATTGATTTTCTTTGCCTCATATGGTTTTTATTAATCCATGTATTTTTTTTTGTTTATGTTAGAGCATAGAATCTCATCTTATGGATGGAATGGATGGATAAAAGATGTTCTGTAAATAATGTTCAACAATATGATATGAAACAAAAGGTCAGCAGAGTACTTTTATATTAGTTTTTACTGGACAAATATAAATTCCACGATAATTTGCTTAAAATTGGCCAATAATTGTTTAATATTGTGATGTAGGTATGATGTAAATATGTATTTAATATTGATGACAGAAGTTTTGTAAAAACGGAAATGTACATAATTAATTTGTATATTTGTGCATCTGTTTATTTTTTGTGCGAATATAATTCACATTATAATGTTACCCCGGTGGTTTTATTTATGATTCCCAGATTGAGTGCGTTGTGAATAAGGAATATTATTTTAAGAGGTACATACACATAAAATTATATCTGGATAGGTTTTTAACATCTTTAAACTCTACTTGATAATTAGTGTGAGATTGTTATACCTAAATTCACGAACGACGGTCTCATTATGATATTTAGACGATTTATCTGATGAGGGAGTCTTGTCAAGGCTTGACAAGAGAGTCTTGCATTTTTGAATTTGATCACCTCTAACAAGGTTGGTTTTCAAAGTGGATCATGAATTAAGTTCCTTGACCACATCACAATCATTGATTTGTAATTTCCGTTGCTGGTTATGTCATTAATTATGTAAACAAGACACCGTACTCGTAGAACAAGGGTACGAAGAACCGGTTCACACGCGCTCTACACCAGGTACAGACATGTACCTGGGCGCTTCTCTCCTCCTCCACGGTCCGGTCAACCCGAGCCGAGGTCCGTGCCTTTAGAGGCGCCCTCGGGTTGCTCCGCTCCCCGATCCGATCCGAACCCTTCAGGGACGCGCACTAGTGCGCGATGCCGTTCCCTCTAGAAAACCTCCAAAGGTGATCCGTTTCACACGGCTTGAGGGACCCTTTACGTTCCTCTCCGCCCCAAAAAAGCCTGGTGAAGCTAAAAATGCCGTAGAGGCAATCTCTCTCAAAAAAACAAAAAACGGAATATCACGCCGCTTATTGGCTGTAGCATGCGAGGACAACGCTTATTAGGCGGTGTCAAGGCGAATAGACAACAATCAGCAGCAGCGTGATGATTACAGATGACTGTTTTGGTTAGGAGCAAATTTGGATTTGCCTCACATGTCCGTGCGCATGCTCGGGTCTGAAGTTTATTTGCCGGGACGTCGCCGTCGACGAAATCGTTTTGGAGGACATCATCATTCTCCGTTACTACAGCAACATACGCTGCCCGATCCGCGTTTGCGGGGACAGCCCGCGTCATCGCGTACTTTTCCCGTGCTTTTTTCTGTGTGCTGATGTGAGCTTGTGTGCGTGTGTTTCGGAGCGCTTGTATGAAGTTGCCGCACTCTGGTTCACTCTGATTTGGTCATGGTGGTGGTGAAAAGGTGCCCCACAGGTTTCAGCGGCGGCACACACAGCTGCCAACAATAGCGCAGGCGTGGGCACAAAGCGCGAACTATAATACAACGTAAGCAATTTATGCCACAATTGCCAAATAACTTTATTAAATATTCATAAAATTTTATAAAATACAGTGAAAAAATTAAACGCCCACCCGACCCAGCCAGGAATCGAACCTGGGTCTTCTGCAATCCGGGCGGCTGCACTGACCTTTATTATTGGGCAAATAATTGTTTAACGTTCCTTTGGTTGTCTTAAAAATGTTGTTAATGAATTGATATTTTATTTCACATCCTGGATACCATGTTACTTCCACAACCACGCACTACACATTTATGGATCATTTTACTTAATAAAATAATCTTAGTCAAATTATCAAATAATATAAAAACTTATTATTATTTTCTTGTGAAATGGCTTCTGTAGGGTTGAGTAGACAATTAAACATGAGTGACAGCCGGCATCAATAAGACATTTAAATATTTTTTTTAATATAATTTATTCATGACCATAGTATAGTCCTTCAGTCGACAACTTAATGTTTACATATGTTTTGCTCATGTCTTGTTTCCTGTATTATGATGATGAATGATAATAGAAATGAGAAGTGAGAAATGATAGACGCCTAATCCCCTCGAGTGTCTCAGTAAAAATGTGGGGTTTTACTAAGTCCTCGGGCAGACTTCTTGAGAGAATTTGAAAAGTGACGTTGCACTGTTTTGTTTCATTTGCCAACAGTCGTGCACACTCATGAACACTTAACGGTTAATAATCTACAATTATTTCACATTAATATTCGACTTACACAAATTTTAGAAAATAAAACAAAACCGCAGACATGACTCTTCACTTTCTCGCCAAGAAGTCCTTAAATATTTAATAGCGGCCAGTATTGCCCGCATGACTAGGTCCCTAGAAGTCGGTATATATTGTAGATTACATCAGTTTACGGCACAGGGTAATGTTATGTAAATATAAATATAAAAACTATTTATGTGTAGAAAAGGTGCCTGAATACACTTGCACGCTATGATAATTGCCTCGAAATAAAAATAAACATCCGTTTAATCGTTACCATTAGATAAAACTACGTTTACCCTGGCAAATAGTGGCGATTTTATTTTAGTTTACCCATTTATCGGTTTGTGGTTTATTTATGCTGCTAGCTTAGAGGTACTGGGCACTCTGCATGATGGGGATGATTTGGGGTATTTTTTTTATTTATAGTTAGTAGTATGTCAGAAGGGTGCAGGTTCAAATCCTGCTCGTGGAAATTTTTTCAACATTTGTGTTTTTGTAATTTGTTTCGCAACAAAATTTGCGTTAAAATTATATAAACAAAACAAAAACATTTTGGTTAGTAGTAGTTATAGTTTATAGTTTATTATAAGTTTAATTTTAAGTAGTTTTATTATTATCTTGTTATTGTCTCTGTTTGTAAATAAATGTTATTATTAATTTTATCGGCAGATTTGATTTATTGACTATTAATACCACTCACCAAACAAGTGAATTACAAGGCTGCTTCAACAACAGGCCACTCCAGTTATACCTACAGCTTCATGAGTCTATCCATAACTTTCTTCACACAATTTGCGTTAAGATAAGTCGTTATAGTAAAAACAGCTTTGTGAAATATTCAAATCAAGATATCGTCCATCGTCCTTCAAAAACCTTTCCTCCTTGCTTTTCTTTTGCTTCCAAGTCTTTGATGAAGGACATGCTATCAATATAAAAAATTAGGTCAACTTTTTAGGACAACCAACAGATACGTATAGCAATGCGAAAGCAACCTCACTACAACTAAAAAGCGGCATCTGGTTTCCATGACAACGAATTTACACGATCGAAATCTGACTTTGTCAATTTTTAATGTAGACCCACTGAGCACTACGTTTTATGTAGACTGGTCTGCTGTGATGTAGACAGACCATGTATTTAAATATGTTTTATTTTCATTTCTATTTGAATTGAGCTTGATTGTTCGACATAGAGTTTTTGTTTAGTCTACAAAATGGAAGAGAGCGAACTGAGGAAACTGTTGCAAACGAAAAATGGGTGTCGGGTGCCGATTATGTTGCCACTTCCCGATGTTCGGAAAATGGATAAGCTACCGTTCATCCCCATGCCGCCCTACAATCGGATCAAGGTTGTACATTTTCTTTTCCATATTAAATAGTATTTAAGTAGAAATAATGCTTACTTCCTAATAACTACCTCTAGGGCGTAGTGGTTCGTTAAACCGCCGGTCTCTGACAAGGAGGTTCTGAGTTTTGATTATCGAGGGCACATATTGGCTTGGTTTGATATTGGTAAGCTTTTACAACTCCGTCTGGCTAGCTACCACCATCTGATCTATTGTGTACTATAAGGGGTAGGATAGCTAGTTTGAAAGTGGTTTTGGAATACTGGTGATTTAATCATTCTTGTTAGGCCTTAACGTTTCTCACCATCATCGGTGTGAGAAAGGCCAAATGTTTACCTGTTATCGACTAAAAAAAGCCAACGGTTATCCGCTACACATCAGGTGGTTTGTAAGTTCATATTGAATCTCGAATCAAACTTCATTGGCATGAGTTGGCTAATATAATTTTGCACATAACTGTAGCTACTTCTTAACTTCACTTCTTGGTTACAATAATTTTAAAGATTACTCAAATTGAATTAAATTGCAGGACAAACAAGCAAAATTTCGGGAAGTTCTGGAAGAGAAAGCCACCGAGAGAAAGGTGGAGATAGCCCGGCCTCCCCTAGAGCGCCGCGAACGGGACCGTCTCGAGATATCGCAGTCGAGACACATCGCAGTGCTGCGTGAATGCGCCGACAAGATACAGCCGCCGCCCATGCTCAAATCATGGGAAAGGAAAATATTTGGTCTGATACCGGCCAAAATTCGTCAGTCCTTTCCAACTATTATGGAGGAATTGATCAAAGAAAGCAAAAATGAATGGGACCGAAATCTCCACGATCTTGCCGTTCGGACGGTCATTCGTGATACTCCCGGAGTTTCGCGTAAGCGATATCAAGAACCTTACTTCAAGTTTCATGGAGTTACTCCCAATTATGAAAAGATGCTTAAATTTAGGAAGAAATTACAAGATGGTTCATTGCTGTTCCACCCTTTTATAAGACTCGTTCTTGAATCTTCGGAGAAAACGTTTCCGCCGTCTATAATTAACTTGGCAAAGTACAGAGCTAGAGGACCAATGAACTTGGAAGAATTTGAAACTAAGATAATGGAAGAAATTAAACGCGCTGACTATTTGGTATCTAGCACTTGGTACGCTATATTAGTGCAGTGGTTGAAAAATCCTAGATGCTTAAAAGGTATGCGACCAAAAAAAATACCGGAGTTCGTACGATGTGCTACTAAAATGATATCGATGCAAATACAAGAGTTAATGCGTAGATCCATAGATGCTATGATAGATGCTCTGAAAGACCCTAAATCTGTGCCTATTTTAAACATTGATTTAGATTTTGATGGAGAATATATTTACGATCCATCTCTTAAAACTGTGTATGACGTGTATCATAACATCGCTGATGCTATATCCCACATATCACAAAGGCTAATGCCTATAGAACAATATCTTAAGATTCCTTATAGTCACGATGCTTTACCTGTAAATTACAACGAATGGTTACATGAAGATGGTCATGAAAGATTGCAAAAGCAATTGGACGAAGTATTCGCTCCTTTGCTTCAATATTTGGATCACTTAAGAAAAGAGTACTGCATGTTATACGGCTCACCAGCAAAAGATGCACTTTTAACATTTATTGAAGAAGCAAATGAATTTGAAGAAAGCCGTGATAAAATCAAATACTTTCAAGAAATTGATTCTGAAATAACCGCAGTTTTAGAAAACGAATATTTCAACTGCGCTGTTGTTTGTCAGTTAAGAATGGTAGATGGTTTAAAACGCAAAGCTTTAGAATTTATAAACGATATAATTGATGGAATAGTTAAAACTCATATGGACGAAAACCATGGTATATGTACAGAGTTCGAAATAATAGCAGCAAAGGCATTAAAAGAGCCTGAAAACGCAGCTAAGCTGGTTGAACAAGGAATTTACATTTTACACGCAAAAACTGTTTTAGTTGAAGCACTCAAAGAAAGAATTATGAGGCAGCTTGAAATAATTTCTAATCTATTAGAAATGACTTCTCTTACTCCTGAACATGTGGCGTCAAATACGCGGACTGTTAATTGGCTGAAAGACATAAAGCCAATATTTGAAAAAAATGCTGCTGCCTATGAAACATTCAAAGCAGAAATGGAAGAACATCTTCAAGCTAAAATTGCTTTCCTTAATAGAGAAGTTGTTGAAATGACACCGTATCTAGAACTTCTTGATAATATGGACGACATTAACCACACGCGTGAATATTTAGAATATATACGTAAACTCGTTCATCGCTTAGCTGATTGTGATAAGTTGGTTACGTGGATAAATCATGAAGAGCTTACTTTTAAGTTCCCTATAACAAGTTATCCCGATTTAGAGGAGTTGAAAGATTATATATTACCGTTCTATTCTCTCATTCATTTAGTCCATCGCTGGAAACGCAGTTACTATACCTGGATGGACGGAGTTTTTGAATATTTAGATCATAATCAAATTGAACAGGATCATGATTTTTATTATAAAGAATTCCTTAAATTATCGAAAAATTACAAAAACAAAATAAAACAACAGATTGCTGAAGGGGTAGAGAAAAGATTTCAAGGTTTAGTAGACGATCCTGATGTTAATAACTTACCTGCACCGATGAAATTGTGTGTTCAAGCCATAGCTGAAATAAAAGAATGGAGACCTAACGTCCAAATGGCACATATTATGTGTAACCCTGCATTATTTCAACGACATTGGGATGAAATGTCTGGTATAGCTGGTTTTGAACTAACACCAACAGCAGGTACAACATTGAGAAAAATTATTGAGTTCAATCTATGGGATGAAATAGATCAATATGAAATTATAAGTGTCGCAGCTACAAAGGAGTTAGCTTTAATAACCAACTTAAATAAAATGATAGCTGAATGGACGGACATATGTTTCAAAACTAGCCCCTATAAAGATACCGGTATTTTCATTTTATCGGGGCTCGATGACATTCAAAGTGTTTTGGATGATCATATAGTTAAGGCTGTTGGGATGCGTGGTTCAGCTTTCGTAAAACCATTTGAAACTCAGGTGAAAGCTTGGTATGAAAAAATTATGAGGGTAAATGCTACTATAGACGAATGGGGTAAAGTTCAAAGCCAGTGGCTATACTTAATGCCTATATTCTCATCGAAAGATATAGTTGCTCAAATGCCAGAGGAAGGAGTCATGTTTGTAGAAGTAAACAATATTTATCGTCGGTACATGGGTTCTGTGGAGAAAGACCCGCATGCTCTGGAGTTAGCCGGAGGTATGGGTGTTTTGGAATCCTTTAAAATTGCTTCAGCTATGTTAGAAAAGATAAACGATGGCGTTAACAACTACTTAGAAAAGAAAAGATTGTACTTTCCTCGATTTTTCTTTTTATCTAATGACGAAATGTTGGAAATATTATCTGAAACCAAAAATCCTTTAAAAGTGCAACCCCATTTGAAGAAATGTTTTGAAGGTATAAACAGATTGGTGTTTGATGAAGAATTTAACATTTCAACTATGATATCTATGGAAAGTGAGCAAGTGGATTTCTTAGAAATAATTAGTGTTTCTGCCGCCCGAGGTTCTGTAGAAAAATGGTTAGTTCAAGTAGAAGACCAGATGCTTAGAGCTGTAAAAAATGAAACAGAATTATCTTACTATGACTATCCGACTATGGGAAGAGCAGAATGGATATTAAGTTGGGAGGGTATGGTTGTTTTAGCTATATCACAAATTTATTGGGGTGTTGATGTCCATGAAGCATTAAATACACATAAATTAAGTGAATTGAAAGCATTTCACTTAGGATTAACCAGACAACTCAACGAAACCGTTGCAATCATAAGGCGAACGGACCTTACTAAACTTAGTAGTATTACCGTGAAAGCTCTAATCGTAATTGACGTGCATGCAAAGGATGTCATATTTGATCTTGTTGGAAAAGAGGTTACAGAAGTAACTGATTTCCAATGGCTGTCTCAATTAAGATATTACTGGGAAGAGGAAAGAGTATTTGTAAAAATTATAAACGCTGTCGTGAACTACGCTTACGAATACTTAGGAAATTCTGATCGGTTAGTAATAACACCATTAACTGATCGATGTTATCGTACTTTGATAGGAGCATACTATCTTCATTTGAATGGTGCACCAGAAGGTCCTGCTGGAACGGGCAAAACTGAAACAACCAAGGATCTAGCAAAAGCTCTTGCAGTACAATGTGTTGTATTTAATTGTTCTGATGGCTTAGACTATAAAGCTATGGGAAAGTTCTTTAAAGGATTAGCATCTTGTGGTGCTTGGGTGTGTTTTGATGAATTTAATAGGATTGAAGTTGAAGTACTATCTGTTATAGCTCAACAAATTTTATGTATAGTTCAAGCAGTGAGACAACATATGGAAACTTTTGATTTTGAAGGTACTATTTTAAAGTTAAATCCTGCCTGTTACGTTTGTATAACAATGAATCCTGGCTATGCTGGGAGATCTGAGCTACCAGATAATTTGAAAGTATTGTTTCGTACTGTTGCAATGATGGTACCGGACTACGCTATGATTGGAGAAATTTCTCTGTACTCATTTGGTTTCATGGATGCAAGAAACTTATCTGTAAAAATAGTAACGACATATCGTCTATGTTCAGAACAGTTGTCATCTCAAAATCACTATGATTATGGAATGAGGGCAGTAAAAACAGTATTGTCAGCTGCAGGTAACTTAAAAAGAGCATTTCCAGTAGAAAATGAAAGTATTTTGCTTCTTAGATCTATTACAGATGTTAATTTACCGAAGTTTTTGTCTTTCGATGTGCCTTTGTTCGAAGGCATTATAAGTGATCTATTTCCTGGAATTTCTTTACCTAAACCAGATTATGTAAATTTTTTAAATGCTTGCGAAGATGCATGTGCGTTAAATAACCTTCAACCGATGGAATGTTTTCTTATAAAAGTTATTCAAACTTACGAAATGACGATTGTAAGACATGGATTTATGTTAGTTGGAGACCCATTTGCTGGTAAATCCATGACTTTAAAAATATTATCAGAAGCTTTGACTTTAATGGAAGATAGAAACCAAGTAGGTGGATGTGCATGCACATATAAAGTACTTAATCCAAAAGCCGTTACTATGGGACAATTATATGGCGCGTTCGACCCTATATCCTACGAATGGACTGATGGTATTGTCGCTACTATGTTTAGAGATTTTGCGTCGGAGGATACCCCTGTAAAGAAATGGATAGTTTTCGATGGGCCTGTTGATGCTGTATGGATAGAAAATATGAACACTGTATTAGATGATAACAAAAAACTTTGTTTAACATCTGGTGAAGTAATGGCAATGTCGAGTGTAATGTCTATGATCTTTGAGGTCATGGATCTGTCACAGGCGTCACCTGCTACTGTCTCAAGATGTGGTATGATTTACATGGAATCAGCTTCGTTTGGATTTATGCCATTCTATAAGTCTTGGATGACAAATCTTAATCCTATTTGGCTTGAAGAAAATGAAGAGTATATTTTTAATATGTGTGAATGGTTGTTTGATCCTCTCGTGTTTTATATAAGAAGGACCTGTCTCCAGCTAGTCACTGCTGGAGAAGTAAATTTAGTAATGAGTACGCTAAATTTGGTGGAAATGTTAATGGATAATGCAATAGAAGGCGAAGAAGATACTAAGTACACTAGAACTTGGTTTTTAGCTGCTTTTATGACGGCCCTCATCTGGGGACTGGGGGGCATATTGCATACAGATTCAAGAGAAAGGTATGACGAATTGATCAAAGAATATTTTAGAGGAGAAAAAGGTATACCACCAGCAATAGATAGACTAGATGTTTCAATTCCAAGTGAAGGAATGCTAATTGATCATTACTACATGTTCAAAAGTAAAGGTTGTTGGAAACCGTGGCCTGAAGCAGTTAAAGCTGTCCAAGTAAAAGAACAAATCAATCTTTTACAAACTGTAATTCCAACGTTGGAGACTGAAAAGTATGTATATTTGTTAAAACTACATACAAAATTTACGAAACCAGTGCTTCTAATTGGCCCTACAGGAACAGGTAAAAGTTTCTACGTTCAAAACTTTTTGATGAATAATCTAGACATGGACAAATATACCCCAGGATTTATAACTTTTACAACGACCACTTCTGCAAACCAAACTCAGGAGTTAGTTATCTCCAAATTAGTTAAAAGGCGAAAAAACAACTACGGTCCGACAAAAGGAAAACAAGCTATAATATTTATTGATGATATGAACATGCCTGTAAAAGAAGTGTATGGTGCACAGCCAGCTATTGAATTGTTAAGATTATATTTTGATCAAAAACACTGGTACGATCTGAAAACAACGGAAAAGTTGTATATTTATGATACAATATTTTACGGTGCGATCGGCCCAGTAGGTGGTAGTCGGCAGTTAATATATCCAAGAATGCTGCGTCATTATAATATTTATTCAATAAATGAATTTTCGAAAGATAGTATGACCAAAATATTCACATCATTACTTCAACTTGGTTGGAGAAGAAATGGTTTTGGTCAAGATACACAGTCTTACATTGTTAATATTATTACAGCGACTATGGATATTTACGATCAAGCTACTGTAGGTCTCAGACCTACACCTGCAAAGTCGCATTACATTTTTAATTTAAGAGACATTTCAAGAGTTATTCAGGGGTGTGCTTTATTAAGAAAAGAATCCGCTGATAACAAAAAAACTTTTACGAGAGTATGGGTTCACGAAATAATGCGAGTATTTTATGATAGATTAGTCGATGAGGACGACCGTGCCTGGTTCTTCGGAATTCTCAAAAAATCTACACGAGATTGTATGAAAGAGACCTTTGAATCAGCTTTGGATCCCTACCTAGAAGAAAATGGAGAAGTTACCATGGACAGTGTAAAAAGAATGATGTTCGGATGTTACTTAGACACGGAGAGTCTAGAGGGTGAAAGAAAATATGAAGAACTTCCAAATAAAGAAGCTTTTTTAAATGTTGCAATTGCTATGTTAGCAGAATATAATACTATGCATAAAGCTAAAATGACAATTGTGCTATTTGATTATGCTTTAGAACATTTGTCAAAAATTTGTCGTTTATTGTCCATGCCTTCGGGTAATGCATTATTAGTTGGTGTTGGTGGTTCTGGTCGCCAATCGCTAACACGATTAGCTAGCACAGTTTTAGGTCAACAAGTCTTTCAACCTGAAATTACGAAATCGTATAGCGTAAAAGACTGGCATGACGACATCAAATTGGTATTACGCGAATCAGGAGGATTGAATAAAGATACTACTTTTTTATTCACTGAAAGTCAAATAAAAGAAGAAACGTTTATTCAAAATCTTGATAGTTTACTAAATTCAGGAGAAGTTCCAAATTTATATGGCCTAGATGAAAAACAGGAAATTCTTGAACTAGTTCGTCTTGCTGCTCAAGGCGGGAACAGAAATCTGGATATAATTCCTCTACAAATTTTGTCTTTTTTCGTTGGAAGATGCAAAGCTAAACTGCACGTTGTTTTATGTTTCAGTCCAATAGGAAGTGCTTTTAGGACAAGACTAAGATTATACCCATCTTTAGTAAATTGCTGCACTATTGATTGGTACGATAGTTGGCCCGAAGATGCGCTGGAAATGGTAGCACATCATTATATGATTAAAGTTAATGTACCTGACAAAGTTAAGTTAGCAGCTGTTATAGCTTGTAAACAATTTCATGTAGATGCGCGTTACGTATCGGCAGATTTTTATAGTCAATATGGTAGAAAAACGTACATTACCTCAGCATCTTATTTAGATTTGATAAAGTCATTTACCTCACTAACAAATAAAAAACAAAGGGAGTTAAGAGCCGCGAAATTGAGATATACAAATGGTTTGGATAAGCTTGGACAAGCCGCGGACGCAGTTTCGATAATGCAAAGAGATTTAAATGCTTTAAAACCACAGCTTATAGTAATGGCCGCCAAGTCAGCAAAGATGATGGAAGAAATAGAAAAAGAAACTAGCATTGCTGACAAAGCAGCTGCCCAGGTAAGAGAAGACCAAAAAGTTGCCAACGTACAAGCAGCTGCTGCTCAGGAACTAAAGAAAGATTGCGAGGCTGATTTAGCCCTCGCTTTACCTATATTGGATGATGCTATTGCTGCTTTAAATACCTTGAAACCTGGAGATATTACCATTGTCAAATCTATGAAAAACCCACCTGCGACGGTAAAATTGGTTATGGCAGCTGTTTGCGTCATGAAAGGTATTCCACCAGATAAAATTCCAGACCCTGATAATCCCGGTAAAAAGATATTCGATTTTTGGGGACCAAGTAAAAGAGTTCTTGGGGATATGAGCTTTTTGGAGTCTCTAAAGAGTTATGACAAAGATAACATTCCTGTTGCAACTATGCAAAAAATTAGAAAAGAATATTTGTCAAACAAAGATTTTAAGCCTCATATTATTGCTAAAGCGTCGGCTGCGGCTGAAGGTTTGTGCAAATGGATTATTGCTATGGATATGTATGATGCAGTAGCAAAGGTTGTAGCTCCGAAGAAAGCCAAACTAATGGCTGCTGAAAAGGAGTTTGCTGAAACTATGGCTATTCTAGAGGAAAAAAAGGCTACAGTTGCTCGATTGGAAGCAAAACTTGCAGAGCTCAATGCAGCTTTAGAAGAAGCTAATATTAAAAAGAAAGCTTTAGAAGATGAAGTTCAACTATGCATAGATAAATTGTCCAGAGCTGAAAAATTAATTGGTGGCTTAGGTGGAGAAAAAGTAAGATGGACTATGGCAGCTGAAAATTTACAAACTCTTTTTGATAATTTAGCAGGTGATATTTTAGTTTCATGTGGTATAATAGCATATTTAGCTCCTTATACCTTACCAGTTAGGATTGAGATGATTGATAAATGGCGTGACCTTATAATAAAACTAGCCATGCCACATTCTGAACAATTCGTGTTCAAAGATATTTTGGGTACTGACATAAAAATTCAAAATTGGTGTATAGCAGGGTTACCCAGAGATTCATTTTCCACAGATAATGGTATTATTCAAGATAACTCTATGAGGTGGTCTTTACTCGTCGATCCTCAAGGTCAAGCTAATAAATGGATTAAAACAATGGAAAAGGCAAATGACCTTCAAGTTTTAAAATTCACAGACGGAAACTATATGAAAGTCATAGAAACATGTTTGGAATACGGGAAACCGGCTTTGATTGATTGTATTTTGGAAGACGTAGAAGCTCCTTTAGATCCTGTTTTATTAAAGCACACATATATGCAAGGTGGTAAAGAGTATATAGCATTAGGTGAAAATGTTATAGAATATCACCCAAATTTTAGACTTTATATGACTACAAAATTAAGGAACCCACATTATTTACCAGAAGTATTTAATAAAGTTACTTTAATTAACTTCGCTCTCACCAAAGATGGTCTTGAAGATCAACTCTTAGGAATTGTAGTTGCCAAAGAAAGACCTGACTTACAAGAAAAAAGAGAAAAGTTAATCGTTCAAGGAGCTGCCAATCGAGCTGCCCTTAAGCAAGTAGAAGATGACATCTTGCGTACCTTACAAGAATCAAAAGGAGATATTTTGGAAGATGAATCTGCCATTGAAGTTTTAGATTCATCAAAAACATTAGCCATAGATATTATGAAAAAGCAAGAGGCTAGTTTAGAAACAGAAGTCATTATCGAAAAATTCAGACATGGATATAGACCGATTGCATCTCATTCAGCCGTATTATATTACTGCGTTACAGAACTACCAAATGTGGATCCAATGTATCAGTACTCTTTGACATGGTTCATTAATTTGTATATTATTTCAATAGAAAACGCAAATAAATCTAAGGATTTAGATAAAAGACTAAAGTTTTTAAAAGATACTTTTACATATAATCTGTACAGCAATGTTTGTAGATCCCTTTTTGATAAAGACAAGCTTATGTTTTCTTTTATTATGTGTTCTAAGATGATGTTGTCAACTAATGAAATGAATCATGATGAATATATGTTTCTTATAACTGGCGGTATTGCCATTGAAAATACTTTGAAAAAGCCACAAGACTGGATACCTGATAAAGCTTGGGATGAAATATGCCGTTTAACTGATTTAGATGCTTTCAAAGGAATTAAGGAGAATTTCGTCAACATTATTAATAAATGGAAAGAAGTGTATGATGACTTCGAACCTCATAATAGACCTTTACCTGGAGGCTGGGACGATAAATTAACGATATTTCAAAAATTACTTGTCATAAGAGTGCTCAGACCGGACAAACTAACTATAGCAATATCTGAATTTGTAGAGAAACAATTGAGTCGAAAATATATCACACCTCCTCCTTTCGACATAGGTAAATCATTTGGGGACTCGAACTGTCTCGCACCTTTGATATTTATATTGTCACCCGGTTCAGACCCTATGGGAGCTTTAATAAGATATTGTGAAAGAATGGGATATTCACACAGATTTAATTCAATTTCTTTAGGACAAGGCCAGGGACCTATAGCCAGAGCAATGATTGAGAGAGCTCAGCTAGAAGGTGGGTGGGTGTGTTTACAAAACTGTCATTTAGCAGTTTCATGGTTGCCAGTCCTCGAAAAAATAGTTGAAGGTTTTGACTTAACTAACACAGATTTAAGTTTTCGATTATGGCTCACCAGTTATCCATCTGACAGATTTCCACAATCAGTTTTACAAGTAGGTGTGAAAATGACAAATGAACCGCCTACTGGTCTCCAGCACAATTTATTTAGATCATATAATTCGGAACCTTTAAAAGAGCCAGAATTTTTTGAAGGATGTCCTGATAAAGACAAACCGTTTAGTAAATTATTGTACGGTATAAGCTTTTTCCATGCAGTAGTCCAAGAAAGAAAGAAATTTGGGCCATTAGGATGGAACATTCAATATGGTTTCAACGATTCTGATTTCCAAATATCTATTATGCAATTGCAAATGTTCCTCAATCAATATGAAGAGATTCAATACGTAGCCATTAAATACCTAACAGGAGAATGCAATTATGGTGGTAGAGTGACTGATGACTGGGATCGAAGATTAATCGTAACCATCTTGGACGCTTATGTAAATGCTGCTGTTGTAAATGATCCTAATTATGTATTTTGTGATATAGGCACGCAATATGGACTTCCTCGCCGATGTGAATATCAAGATTACATAAAGCACATCGAAACCGTTCCTGTTAACCCTCCTCCAGAGGTATTTGGTCTTCATATGAACGCAGGAATAACTCGCGATTATACTATTTCAATGGCTTTAACAGCTGCGTTGGTCTTAGTTGAAGGAGCAGGAAGTGGTGGAGAAGGTGGTAACACCGAATTTATACTTGTGCAAATGGCTTCTGAGATTGTTTCTAAATTACCTCCAAGCTTTGATGTTGAAATTGCTCAAAAGAAGTATCCAGTTGATTATAATGAATCAATGAATACAGTGCTTATTCAAGAAATGGAACGTTTTAATAAACTACACAAAGAAGTTAAATCATCTTTGTTGGATTTACAAAAGGCGGTGAAGGGCCTCATAGTCATGTCACCAGCATTAGATAATCAAGCGAACGCTATGTTGCTTGGAAGAATACCAGACAACTGGCGCAAGGTTTCCTACCCCAGTTTGAAACCGCTGCCTAGCTATGTTGCGGATTTCATTGATCGCTTGGTTATGTTGGAAGATTGGTACCAAAATGGAAAGCCTACCACTTTTTGGCTTTCAGGGTTTTTTTTTACTCAAGCGTTTCTTACAGGGTCTGTTCAGAACTTCGCCAGGTCTAAAAAGATTCCCATAGATTTGTTAATATTCGATTTTGAGGTTCGCTTAGTTGATTATGAACTGGAGTCACCAGAATCAGGAGTTTATGTGCTAGGTCTCTTCATGGACGGTGGTCGTTGGAACCGAGACAAATATGCAATTGACGAACAATTCCCAAAAATATTAAACGATAATATGCCGGTTTTATGGCTTTACCCAAAACTGAAGTCCGAATTTCAAGAAGGTTCTAGATACAGGTGTCCATTGTATAAAACGTTAGAGAGAAAAGGTGTTTTGGCTACCACAGGACATTCTTCAAATTTTGTTTTGGCTTTTTATTTACCTTCGGATAAACCAGCCGCTCACTGGATTAAAAGAAGCGTTGCATTGTTACTGCAACTAGATAATTAATCAGGGCATACGTTCGTTCATCTTGGACATGTTTTAGGTAATAACTGTGGGTAGGTGACAAGGTGTCAAGGTGATAATGTCTCTGGTTATTTGGCTTAAAGTAAGATTCGCATTGATTTGTTGATTGATTAGATTGTTACTAGAGTTATTAACCTGACCGGAGAGATCAGAGAGCTAAAAGTCGGGTAGATATCAAGTTGGAAAAGAACCCTTTGATAAAAGGTCACAATACATTTTTATGTAAATTTTATTAGTGATTTTAACCATTAGTACCTAATTTTATATTATATTTATACTATTATTGTAAAACTTTCTCTTTTGTCTTATCATAGAATAAAGAAACTTTTTCCATTTACTTATTGTTGTGTATTAGTAAATAAATCACAAATACATTATATTTGTTTTATTGGATTTATTGTTTGTTTTTCAATTAGTTATTACAAAAATAACGATTAAAGTAATTGAAAATTAATAAAGATTTTTCTCGTTAGCTTAAAGCGCACATTTACTTGCCGATATTCTTCGTCATCAGTTCCTTTCTTATATTTTCTGTTTCGACTAACTTACGTCGAAGCTTAAGCATGATAGCATTATTTCTTTTCTGTAACAATTAATTTTCGGATTATTGTATACTGTATTTACTGTACTTGTATATATATATTAATAAAACATATATTTGATGCCTGGGAGAAGTCTGTCTCAAAACGCTCTTGTAGTTTTTTGCGACTTGTCTAAGGCGTTCGATTGCGTTGAGTACCGGACTCTGGTGATGAAGCTTCATTAATACGGTCTCAAAGATTTTGCACTAAATTTAATACAGTCATATCTCAGTTCTAGAACACAAACTGTCGATATAAATGGTACTAAATCATCTGGTTCTCATGTAAAAATGGGAGTTTCACAAGGGTCGATTCTTGGTCCTTTCCTTTTCTTGATTTATATTAATGACTTGCCATTCTTTGTAGAGAACTTCTGTGAAATTATATTATTTTCAGATGATACTTATTTTTAATGTAACTAGGTGTAGGACTAATTATGAAAATGTAAATAAAGCTCTTTCAGAGGTACTCCGTCGGTTTACTATTAATAATTTACAGCTTAACGCTAAGAAAACAAAATGTATTAAATTTATATTACCAAATGTCAGATATGAGCCAACCGATGTTAGAATAAACGGTGATCAATTAGATTTGGTAGATTCTACAGTCTTTTTAGGCATAACCCTTGACTCAAAGCTTCAATGGAATCCTCATATATCGAAATTGGCCGGTATTCTCAGTTCTGCTGCTTATGCCATTAGAAAAATTAGGCAGTTAACAGACGTTGAAACTGCTAGAATAGTCTATTATAGTTATTTTCACAGTGTCCTACAGATAACAAACAGCGTTGCGTTAAATAGATCATTAACCTTTCAATTCAATTAATTTTATTTATTTCAAGCATCAATGGCTCATTTGGGTTAGTTACAATAAATACAAAAACACAAATGTTGAAAAAATTTCTATGAGCAGGATTTGAACCTGCACCCTTCTGACATACCGGGACAGGTTTGTAATTTGTTTCGCAACAAAATTTGCGTTAAAATTATATAAACAAAAACATTTTACAATAAATACCTTATCCTATGTTAGTAAAATTAACAAATTCAATAAAATTAAACACAAATACCTACATGGCAATAAAATTGATAAATAAATTATAAATTAAATTTTAAATCAAAATTACATTTAAATCATTCAAACAAATCAAATTACCAAACATATACAAACACATGGCAATAAAATAAATCAATATATTATATAAATTATAAAATAAATAAATAAAATTTTTAATTAAATAATAATAATAATAAATTTTATTTATTCGAGCGGCTGTCAATACCGTCTTTCCGGTACCGGGACGGCAACATGCCTACCGGAACAATGGCGGATGAATGGGCAGTCCAGCCTTCCCGCGATCATCTCCAGGACGGTGTTGGAGCTCGGGTGTCGCACTCTGTGCACCATAGACAAGCGCGCCGCGTCTAGTCGCATGAAAGCAGTCCTTTTTTCTTTTTTTTTTTCTTTTTTTTTTTGAGAGAGATTGCTGATTGCCCCTGCGGCATTTTCAGCTTCACCGGGCTTTTTGGGGGCGGCGAGGAACGTAAAGGGTCCCTCAAGCCGTGTGAAACGAATCACCTTCAGAGGTTATCTAGAGGGAACGGCATCGCGCACAAGTGCGCGTCCCCGTGCCCTACTAGATTCTCCGAAGGGTTCGGATCGGATCGGGGAGCGGAGCAACCCGAGGGCGCCTCTAAAGGCACGGACCTCGGCTCGGGTTGACCGGGCCGTGGAGGAGGAGAGAACCGACCAGGTACATGTCTGCACCTGGTGTAGAGCGAGTGTGAACCGGTTCTTCGTACCCTTGTTCTACGAGTACGGTGTCTTGGGCCTAAACTGAAAGCAGTCCGTGCGCGCCTCCGCGAATATGAATGAGGCACTGCGGTATCGGGGCAGCCCCACCACCGCCCTGAAGGCGTTATTGTACTGGACACGGAGGTCTCTGAGTGTAATCAGCCCACAAACTGCACGAGTAGAGTAATGTACATTACGCTCGAAAGAGCGTAATTTTTACCTCTTTTGAGCATCGTGCAAATCTGCGGGCTACCATATTAGCTCTTACCGACAACGCCCTCCGTTCAATTTTAGAGTACTGTAGTGGTACTGTGTGACATTGTGGAAATTGAAACTTTTACCTGATGTAAATTTGTTAACTTAGTTTTTTTATTGTGTTTTTTTTGTCTTCTATAATTTTGTGTTTATTTGTAATGGAAAGTGTCCTGCTATAATTGGGCATTTTCCAATATTTTTGACGCTGTAAGGGAGAAAAGAGCTGGACACTTGCAGAGTTTCTTGCCGGTTCTTCTCAGTACAAGATCTCCCGCCCAGAGTAGAGCAGACTTCCATACTAAAAAGAGCAGCGCAACACGTGATTGTCATAGCGGACGGCGCGAGCGGCATCGGCAGCGCGGCAGCCGCGTGCGATCAGTCGAATTCGAGTTTAGTGTTGTTAGCGAACTTACGTAGGTACCATTAATGCACAACAATTAGCATTGTTGCACAATGAGCGAATTAGACACAGAACAATGTATACTATCGCCGAAAGACTTTTTTGACATTCGAACGCAATTAAAGATTTTTTTATTATTAGGTACTTACCATTTAACAACACTTTATATACTATTACATAATCACTATTCATATGCCGATTTCGAAACAAAGGAGCAATCCAGTATTGTCTTTTTTATTATTATGAACGCGACATCGACGTCGCGGCGCGGCGCGGCGCCGAAGGATAACCAATAAAAGCAGGAGGAACAACGACGTTTCCACGTTGAATATCATTTTCGGAATGAAGTGCGCCACCCTAATTTAAACAGGTCGCTCGGCTGTAGTTGTAATAAAAAGGCATCTGCTGCTGTCGAGCTGCTGCCGCACTGCTTGCGACCTAGTGGGATGGCGCCCTAATTTTATATAAACCATGCTTAAGTGAAGAGCATTACACCGACTGTCAGCGTCTTTAACTTTTTTTTTGGAAATACATAATACATTAATATAACAAATTACTCACTTTCAGTACTACACATTCTCGCTCAATGTTGTCACATTCTGTCTCTATTGCAATAGTTTCTCGCTGAAGTAGTTCCATCTTTTCAACAATTTGTTTCTCTTTTTCCCTCTTAAAGTTCTTTAATTCTTCTTCATTTTGTTCTAACTCCCTCTTACGTAATTCCGAAAGATGATTCACTAGAATTAATTGGAAGCAACACTTAACTCAATTATGATAAAAGTTGATTTGGCATAAGATTATTGAATGTTTGGGCGCCAGTGCCATTCGGTACTAATAGAAAACGGGATTTAATAATGGTACGAATCGTTACTAATCTGAAAGTTAACTATTCTAAAATATTCTGAAAGTGCACTACTTTAAAACGCAGTAAGTACCTACTTCTCCTATTTAACGATATTGATAATAGAGAGAATAGAAAACTACCTATAAGTGTACTTTGAGTTAATTAGGTACCTATCTCAGATCATACCTACCTACCTATATTGCACCTATAAGATTTGTATTTCTTTACCTGGGTGTCCAGTGCAAGATTCATTTACATAATAACTCGATCAAGTTAACGAAAACAAGAATCGCAAAATTACAACTCAGTTTGGTAGCAATCAGCTTGTCACCAGGTTTTTACAAGTGCGAGTTTCATTTGTCATTCGATCTCGAAACGAAAACGAAAATCATACGTAGAGTTAACATTTTGCCGTACAAATTCTCGTTTTCGTTAACGTGTTCGAATGCTGAATATAAGTTGCTATGAGCAATCAATGCGCCTAGAGCGAATTCTTATTACTATTGAACTTTTACATTTACAAAAAATCTAATTTTGCATTATTTGTACCATAAGCATTACCGCTTAACATGCGGGAGCGTGACCGACGACGCACCTACAGAATCTAGTGATAACTTTTAAACCAAATGCGCGATCGAATGAATCTGACCCTATGGCAGTGGTTAACGCACTCAGTGTACGATTGTTGAAGTTAAGCAACTTTCTCAAAGGCCGGGTCACCGGATGGGTGACTATATAAAAGTTTATTATTTCGCGCTTCTTCGTGCTTCGGAAGGCACGTAAAGTCGTTGGTCCCATCAGCTGCATTAGCAATCGTTAACAATCACCAATCCGCACTGGGCGTGATGATGATGATGATTCTGATTTCAGTAACTGTAAAGTTTGTAGCTACTCATAAATCACGGTAGAAATAACATTGGTATTACCTTCTTTGAAGATATCATCGAATTGTTCTTTATGTTTGGTGAGATCGTTGACATGGGTGTCTATTTTAGATTTTTCGGACGTTGCACATATGTCTACCAAGGAAATCTGATGGCGAGCGAAGTGAATTTGACTTTTCAAATTCTGTAAGTAATATAAACTTGTATTAATTGATACCTAAAACCCCAAGAAGTGCTAAGTGCCTAATAAGTAATAAAGGCTAGGTCAACGGCTCGGCCTGACCGTGTTATGGCATTTGAATTGCAAAACTTTATATTTCGGAACTTCTTCTCATTACTTTTAACTATGCCAAATCTTACATTTCTTTGTCCGCACAATGCTCATAAAAAGGTGCGAAATTTTTAAGGGAGCTTAGAACAAAGATATTAAAAATCGTGTCCTTACATACTCGATCATAACCAAGTAACTTTGCATGAAAACTATACTTAAATAGATGCCTTGAGTTTCATTCGCAATATAGCAGTGCCTACTGCAGGAATACAAGAGTTCAATTTTGCCGTACTGATTCTCGTTTTTATTTATTTATTTAAACTACATGTATAATTTAATCTAAATAGTTACTAATGGCTAGGTAGTTTTGTTCACCATTCAATTCCGTTTACCAAAACGATAATTTGTACGGCTAAATTATAACTCTCATTTGTTACTAGGAAGTGCTGCTTCAATGTGATATAATGGCAAATAAAACTCGCACTGGAAGCACACTGATGAGTGCTAATAATATTGCGCAGACGACGGACTTTTGTCCGCAATTTATTGTGAGGCAAAATAAGTCTCTTACAACTTCATTGGCTTACGCACACGACGCTTGCAACTGTATAAAAGATCGTCGTCTGCACTCCCTTATCAACCGCGCCTCCCGACCTTCGGGGGGCGTATGTTCCGGTAGCCTTCACAGCCCTTATAAAGGCTAAAGGCGAACCCCAGGGGTTTTTACCGGGTCGATCTTAATCCTTTTTAGAAAAGGACAAGGCCATCCCCGGATCTACGGAATCTGCGAGCAGATTTTACCCTAAGTAAAAAAAAAAAGCACTCCCTTAACCACCACAGCTATGCCATACCTTATCACAGCTATCTTAAAACTTATGTTACAAACTTACCTCTTTATTATTATAAAATATAATATACCTGATAAACATCTACAGGAAAAAATAAAATATCAAGTAGGTAGGTATGTTTTAACCTTTAATTGGTCGACCGTAAAGTTTATTTCTGTTTTTACTACCAAAAGCTCTTCGGAATATAAAAATTCCCTGTTCCTGAGTGCCAATCCTTCGTTATCTTTCAGAAGTTTATTTTTTAAAGCTGTAATCAAAAGTTTTATGTAGGTAATTTAAAATGTTTTTCTAATAACAAGTAAAGCCGTATAAGGACTTACAACAAAGGTAACTAAAAACCACCTTTAACGGTTAAAGACATTGATTTCTACTAGCATTTTTAAAAAGGTACATTACGCATTTCTAAGTATATATTTATTAATATTAATTTACCTACATACCTGAAGACAACTTCAGTTTCAAAGAATCTATGTTTTCATTACTCACGGTCATTTTCTCTGTTTTTCGTTTCTATTTTTATTTCAAACTTGTAGGAGTCGCAGGTAAAAAGAAACAGTACCTATTCTAAAATTCCATTTCATCAAACAAGAAATTGAATTCAAAAAAGTATCTTTTGTTTTTTATTTTATTTTAGTTGATGGCTTTGTGCGATTAGCACATTTAGCCAGTGTCAAAGTAATTTTTCTTACAAGTAATACATAAATATACAATATTTCCTTCTAGTATGATGATGATGATAATAGAAATGAGAAATGAGAAATGATATACCTCCCAAACCCTCGAGTAACTCAATAAAGATGTGGGGCTTTACTAATTCCTCGGCGGACTTCTAGAAAATTTGAAAAGTGAAGTTGCACTGTTTTGTTTCATTTGCCAACACTCATGCGCACTTACGAACACTCAACGGTTAATAATCCACCATTCTTTCACATTAAAATTCGACATAACACAAATTTTAGAAATTAAAACATAACCACAGACATGATTCTTCACTTTCCCGCCAAGAAGTCGGTATCTTTTGATAATATTTATTTATTTATTTTATTTATTTAAACTTTTGCAACATAAATATTACATGGCGGACTTAATGCCTGAGGCATTCTCTACCAGTCAACCATAGGGTGGTGCAGAGATAACATTGGTAGGTGCAATTATGATATATGATTGTAAGTAAGTAACTATGTAATACATACATAAATATTATTATATATACATAAACACACACAAAATACATAATTCTAATAGGACGTTATTGAGATGATTCTGCCATGGTTCCATCAAACAAGAGCTCACGGACTTTCTTTTTAAAAGCATCACGACTCGTAGCCATCCTGATTTCGAGAGGCAGCGCGTTCCACAGGAGAATGGATTGAATGTGAAAGGAAGAATGAACAAAACCAGATGTATGAGAGGGACAGAGAAGGAGAAGGTTATTTGAGGACCGGAGATTTTTACTATGAGAGGAGCAAAGGTACTGAAAATAGGGAGCAAGATAAGAAGGAGCATTTAAAGAATTTAGAAGCGAAAACAGTGTGGTGAGGGCCCGTAAACGTCTTCGTTGGCGAATAGGCAACCATTTCAGCTCCAACCTGAACTGCGAGATGTGGTCATATTTCTTCAGGTTGTAAATGAATCGGATACTGTTGTTGAGTAATCTGTCAAGCTTATCAAGCAAATCAGCATTAAGATCATAATAACACACGTCACCATAGTCGATCAACGGGAATATTAAGGTTTGCACAAGCATTATCTTCGTCTTGAGTGGTAAAAAATTTCTTAAACGATTCAAGGACCGCAAAGTCCAGGTAACTCTTTGACTCACACTAGCAACCTGCGAGTGCCAGCTGAGAGTAGTATCAAGATGTAAACCAAGATTTTTAACCTTGGCGCTAAGAGGTATGACCGCTCCGTCGAAGACAATTGGCTCAAGAGGGCTTCCCACTTTACCCATCAATCGCAAGCTGCCAATGAGTATCGACTGACATTTAGTGGGATTTACGGCCACACCAAACCTACGGGACCAGTCATTTATCGCTTCCAAATCCTGATTAATTCTCCTGATGGCAGCTGGTAAGTCGTCCACACATGCTTGGGTGTAAAGCTGAAGGTCATCGGCGTACAGATGATACGAACACTGAAGGTGGTGAGTGATGTTATTAATAAATATAGAAAATAATAATGGAGAAAGAATACCGCCTTGTGGAACGCCAGACTCCAGGTCACACCACAACGACGATGTCTCATCAACGCGGACCGACTGCTGACGCTCTCGAAGATAGGAAGAAAACCATTCCTGCACTTGAGATGAAACCATTAGATGAGAAAGGATAGCAAGGAGAATATCATGACTGACGGCATTAAAAGCATTTGAAAAATCGATGAGTACTAAGACAGTGAATTTAGTATCCTCCATGCCTTGTCTAATGTCGCCAGTCACCTTAAGGAGAGCGGAAACGGTGCTGTGCCCAGGCCTAAAACCCGACTGAAGAGGACTAACGAGGTTATTCAGTTGAATAAACTTCGAAAACTGCTTATGGACACAGGCCTCGAGTGCTTTGGATAGAAATGGAAGAATGGATATGGGTCGAAAATGAGATGGATGGGAAGGATTGGGAATCTTGGGTAAGGGACGCACATAGGCCTTACGCCATTGTGAGGGGACTTGGCCTGATAGAAGAGAAAAATTTATAATGTGGGTAATTGGAGGAACGATATAGCTTAATATTGAAATTATCATGCGGCGACTGACGCCATCATGTCCCACGGCTCCGGATTTGATGGAAAGGATAATCTTTTTGATTTCATCCTCAGTAACAGGAGAAAAAAGAAAAGGGTCAATATTTGGACGAGGCAGACTTTTAATCTGGTCAACTGTACTACAAATGGTTGAACGATCCATACTAGAAGTAGTGATGAAATGACGGTTTATATCGTCCAACACAATTGTGTTAGGCAGTACAACACTACGCGTCTTACCAATACCTAAAGTTCCAAGGAACTTCCAAATATCGGCAGGGGAAGAAGATGAGATGTTATCAAGGATGTGTCGGCGTTTAGCATTGCGTATCATCTGGTTGCATGTGTTTCTTGCAGACTTGTAACGACACCAATGCTCCTCAGAGCGTTCTTTTTTAAATTTTCGAAATGCCCGATTTCTACGTCTCATAGCAATTTGTATCCCTCTGGTAAGCCACGGAGCAGGTGGACGCTTTAACTTCACTTTCTTAATTGGCGCATGCACATCGTAAAGCGAAAGGATTGTCTGGTTAAGGACGCTAACCTTCTCGTGAACCGTGGGAACCGCCATCAGGTGGTCCCAATTGATCTCGGATGCATCCTTAATCAACTTTTCTTCATCCATACGACCAAAACAACGCATGTGCAACACTTTAGGGACAGGTTTCGGGGGTTTGAGGATATAGGAGAGGAAAATAAGGTCATGATGGGAAAAACCAGGAGCAGGACTCTGACCGTGTGCAGAAACAAGAGAGGGGGTGGATGTGAGGATGAGGTCAAGCCAGGTGTCCTCACCTGTAATGTTACAGTGAGTGGCTTGGAGTGGAAGGACGTAAAGGCCAGCAGCCTCCACGATATGAAGGAGCTTACGAGAACGTGGAGAATGGTGGATGAGGTCTGTGTTAAAATCGCCCATGATGACGTGATGCGCATACTCCGATCCAAGAGACTCAAGAACCAGTTCCAGATCCATGAAGTAATTCACAGCAGGAGGACAGTATACCACACCAAGGAGTGTCTTAACCCCTTTGACACTAATTTCGAGGAAGAGGTATTCAGCTGAAGCAGAGGAAGTTGAAACAGAAGAAGCAAGAATTTTGAAAGGAAAATCACTACGCAAGTAGATGGCCACACCACCTCCTCCCCTTCCAATCCTGTCATTTCGGACAAGAATGAAACCGGAAAGAGGGTAGGTGGTAGAAAAAAGGTGCGGTTTGAGCCAACTCTCAGAAATCAGAACGGCGTGAACGCTTGTGCCTGTAAATGCCTCCACTAAGTCACTATAGTGACTAGGAATGCTTTGGGCATTTAAGTGGCAGATGTTTAGCGCGTAGTTTGTCTGTTGACTGAAGTTTTGACGGACAAAGTCACCGAGAGTGTCAGGAATCGAGCAAAAGCTATTGTTACAAGATAAGTCTGTAGAATTACAAGCAGAATGAAAAGAATCATCGTCAGATAACATAAAAACAAAAATATAATATTATAATATATAGATATAAAAAAATAAAATATATATATATAAATATATAAAACAAAAAAACCAAGACAAACGACCTACGTTTAGTGCATCTAGCACCACCCGCCAGCAGACCATTCACAAGAAAACTTTAAATGTAACTAAAATATAAAAAGAACAAATTATTAAACAACAAAACAAAATTAAATACAAAAGACATTAAAAAAAAACATAGTAAAGCAATAACAGAAACTACACTGTTAGCCAAAATAATAATCAATAACAATATTAAATAGGAAGGAGACATGGCTGTATGAACAAATTTCGTTAGTCATCAATAAAAATTAAAAAAAAAACAACAATAAGATATGGACATTGGACTGACGGACGACATTTCGATAAAGATAATTATCTCTGGCTAAAATAATAACTAGCAATGTAGATACTTTTTTTTTTCCTTTAGTTGATGGCTTTATGCGATTAGCACATTTAGCCAGTGTCAAAGTATTTTTTCTTACAAGTAATACATACATAAATATACAATATTTCATTCCAGTATGATGAAGAGTAGGTATACAAACAGTATTTGAGTTGCTATTTTAGTACGGTTTCTATAGCTTTAGTTATTATTCTGAGCTAGCAACACTAAGCAACATGACGTTTTGCATTTTAAATTAAAACAAAGTAAAGGACAGCGTGCGTTTTTAGTTGACTGATGCGTTTTTGCGTTTTCAAGAAGTAAATTTAATAGATTCCATGAAATATGGGAACCTTGTGTTGTGTCTTGTCGACACTTTAATATTACATGTTAATAGTTTGTTATAAGTTTTCTTGATGTGTAAGTCGTCGAAAATGGTGTCTGGCAGTACGAGGGTGATACAAGTCACCAATATCGCGCCACAAGCAACCAAAGATCAAATGCAAACACTCTTTGGTTATTTGGGTAAAATTGATGATATACGACTTTATCCAACCATCAGAGATGTTTCGTGCCCCGTACAGTCGCGCATTTGTTACGTGAAATATTACGATTCAACTACTGTCAATGTAGCTCAGCATATGACAAACACTGTATTCATTGATCGAGCGTTAATAGTCATCCCTATGCAGTCGGGTGAAATTCCTGACGAACATAAGGCTCTGGAGATGTCGAGCAATGGTACATTAGTGCCTGGGTTGAGTAGTGTCGAGCCGCGTCTACCTGCTCACGTTATTAACGCTCTCGAGGGCATTCCACCTAACCAAGTTATACAGAGTCATGACCCGAAGATGGCTGCAGCAGGATTGCCTCCCTATCCTCCTTTGCCAGCTGCATATGACTCTCGTCAGATTGAGGAAATCAGAAGAACAGTTTTGGTGGCAGATTTTGGCTCGCTTACTCAACAACAGCTCATTGATCATTTTTGTCATGTTGGTGAAGTTAAGTATCTGCGTTTCTGTGAAAGAGATGCTGACAAACAAAAATATGTGCTTATAGAAATGACTGAACAAGAAAGTGTCCTAAAAGCGTTGCAACTGAATGGTTCGTCTGTGGATGGTCAAACTATCAAGGTACTTACAGTTTTATTTTATGTCTGTGAATCTTACTTTTCTTATACGACTTGATCATTGTTAAAGCATCAATAAATAATAGCCTAAATAAAAGTTTTATGAAATATAACAAAATTGCATTAACATAACTTAACAAAGTTTTATAGAAGTAGTCATTTTGTTCTACTTTTTATAATATATATTTTTTAAATATTTACAGGTTCATCATGCCACACAAGCTATTTCCAAGCCTCAGACAAAGAGTAATGAGGCAGCACAGAGAGAGATTGAAGAGGCTATGTGTCGGGTCAAAGAAGCGCAAAACCTAATATCTGCAGCCATCGATCCAGTCATTGGTTTACTATCTAAAGATAAAAGAAGGTAATTTGCTTTAAAAAAGTTTTTTTTATTATTAAAGATAACCAATTTCTGAAAAATCATTACACAACTTTTGCGTTTGCTATGATAGTTGGTATGGCTAAATAATAATAATTGTTTTAAGTTTGAAACCTTGTGTCGAAGACACTATTTTGGCCTCTCAAAAAGACAGTTCACTTATACAGGCATTCTTTGCCTCTTGGCAAGTTTCTGGGCACAATGTGTTCTATTATGTTAATATATTTTTACACAAATTTATACTTCTTCTACTTCATTTTATGTGTGCATTTCATCCGCATCTAAATGAACTTTCATGTCATTGAAACATTTAACCAAAAGGCTAGCCATCAATAAAATTATCTTTTATAACCAGGTGGCTGCAATATGTATAACTATAAGGATGTAGTAAAGAAAATAACACTAATTTGGTCCCATTGATAGGCAAAAGTCAGGGAGGCAAACTAATTCTTTCGATTTCTGATGCCTTCCTACTATCTCTCAGTAAAGGCATACATTAACTTGCTGCCGTGCCAGATCTGTCCTACAAGCAATTAAAATTGTTTTGTGTTTGTATTTAAAGCAGACAGCTGGTTAATTAGTTATTGCATAACATAATGAATGATTCCAGAAGCCGATCTAGGTCCCGCTCTCGGCGGCGGTCCCGGTCGCGCTCTCGCCGCTCCCGCTCGCGGCACCGCGGCAAACGTTCGCGATCGCGTTCGCGACACCGTTCGCGCCGCTCGCGCTCCCGCCACAGGCACCGCTCGAGGTAAAACTATAATAGTAACACACTCCCTGCTGTAAGATTACACCACAGCAAAGTCGGTTCTTTATAAAGGTTATAGAATTATAGCCTTTGTTTAGGATAGTTGATCAGATCACATAATTATGTTAACTCATTTACAAGATGGAAGCTTGTAAGGCTTTAAAAACTTAGTTCCAAATGTCTGACTGAATGTATTGCAACATGTCTTTAATTTGGGAACAATGCAAAAATAGTATATTTCCGGGACTTAATTGCTTATTATTTCCCAGGTCACGTTCACATCGTAGTTCCAGGCGTTCTAGATCCAAGTCACGCCACCGTAGCTCCCGGTCTAAGCGAGACCGCTCCCGCGACCATAAAGACAAGAAAGACTCTACTGACAAAGATAAGAAGAGTGACAATGAAAAATCCAAAACTCCACCAAAGGAAGTGGAAAAGGAGGAGAAGGAAGAAACCAAGATTGAAATTATCGAAAGTAACGGAACCGGTAGTTCCGACGTCAAATCTAAAGGTTCGACACCCGTAGATGATAAGGAAAAACAAGTTGAGAAGGAAAAGGAGAGATCACCGTCTAAGAAGAGAGACAAGTCTCGTTCTAAAGACCGAAAGAAGGACAGATCTAGATCGAGGCGTCGCTCCCGCTCGCGGTCTCGGAGGAAACGCTCGAGGTCGCGGAAGAGGACGCGCTCTCGTGATAGGAAGAGATCACGTTCTCGGGAACGGAAGAAATCTAGGTCACGTGAAAACAAGCGCTCCCGTTCCCGGGACAGAAAGAAGTCTAGGTCGCGCGACAAAAAACGCTCTCGGTCCCGTGACAGGAAAAAGTCAAGATCCAGAGATAGGAAACGGTCCCGCTCGGGAAGTCGTCGATCTAAGAGTCGATCTCACAGAGGCTCCAAAGCACCTCATGAAAGAAGAACTCGCGACAAAAGCCCCAATCTCCCTGTCGTAGAAGAGAAAGATATCTCTATTGTTGATAGAGCTCCAGATTTAATGGAAGAGAAAAACTCGCCAGATAATATGGATATTTCGAATTCACCGTAAACATTGACATTGATGGCGCTTAGCATTAAAATGTGCCGAACATTGAGCATAATTGATATTGCTTATTCTTTAATTATTAAGTCTTCATCTATTAGTGAATTTCGCTTGAATGTTAATCTTTAAGAACAATAAATAAAAGGATAATAAAATTTTGCCTTTATTTTGTCTCTTTTATTATAAACTTGCCAAGTGCGTGTCGGGCCACGCGCAGTGTAGGGTTCCGTAGCCCATCCCAATAATGCGGACTCTGAGAAGAGGGCTTTTATGAACATTGATTTAACGATGGCTCAAATACAAATGTACTTAATGTATGTACCGGTTTCACACACCTGACAACGTTATTTAAGTAGTTCCCAATGAGGAATTTGTACTGCGCCAAGTACATGTTATAAGTTGGTCGACTGTTACTCGTAAAATTGTAAAGCCTACATAGCTGTAATAGTTTTCCTTTTAACTTCGTCATATAAACGACTACCGTGAATTTTTTCACGTATCCTAAAACAACCATTTGGCTCGGACACTTGACTAACAAAATTTTCACAAACGAATGCCTTGATAAAAAAACTGGTTTTTACAAACCCGCAATATTTTTGAAATTGCTATCTAACGACATCCCACACTATGGGGTAGACAAGAAAAAAAAATTACATCCCCACTTCACGTGTAAGGGAGGTAACCTAAAATAAATAAAAAACAAAATTTTACTTCACAACTTTGCCGGCTTGGTTAATATGTATCCATGCCAAATTACAGCTTTCTAGTACTAAGAGTATGATCTAGAGTGGGGACACACAGACGGACATGGCGAAAATATAAGGGTTCCTTGTTGACTACGGAACCCTAAAAAACAATAATGAATGAATTTGTAAGGCATTGAAGCCTCCTGGTGACAGACGAGGAGAGTAAAAAATTTGGATTAAACAACACTTTGTTGGCATCAGGAGGCGCTGCTGATTCAAGATCATCAGGACCAAATGTAGGGTAGCGAATGCTTAATAATAAAAAGCGACTTAATTATTATTCAATCTAGTCTTGAAATTTAGTAGATCAGTAAACTGCATAAAGTAAATAAAAGTTATGTTTCAACAACTTGCAGCAACAAACATCTAATTTACGATTGGGCAATTTCATCAGGAGCCATTGATGTTAATTGCGAGTGTCATTGTGATTTTTGGGTTGTGATCCTTACTTAGAGAACCTCTAGCGGAGTCTAGCGAGACGTTACTCCTACATACAAACCAACAAAGCGCAGAGTGTGCAATGTTTGCCAATGTACCAATTATCAGGAGCAGTTGCTGGACTACGGAGCGAAGTAGGTGCGCGAACATAATAGATACCCATCTTTAAGTACATAAACAAAATATGAGACAACATCACACATTGTCTGTCACACACACACAATCAGAAACAACGACGCGTCGTTGACGACGGTACCACAACCACCCAGACCCGACACAATATCGAAAAGTTCGTTTTCGACATTGACCCGACCGGGAATCGACCCCGGGACCTCAGAGTTAGCGCAGCCCAAAGTTCGGCGTACAAGCCACTCTGCTACGGAGGTCGTCAAAAACATATATATACAAAGGCACATAGGTATTTTTGAACTCATTAGTCGTTTTGAATTAATGTAGTAGGTGTTTATGGGTCAATTCACACTAAAATGGCTACGATCGGCAGTGGCACTTTGTTAATGCATAGTATCGGTTAAAAGCAGTCACCCGCCATCGCTATGATCGGCCGCTTGCCAACTTTCGGCGGGCGGCCGCACATCATTTTGACTTTCAGCCATACTATGCGTTATCTTATAAAGATAAAGCTTAAAATGGTTTGACAGTAAAACTGGCGGCCGCTGCGCTGCCGACCGCTGCCACTTCGGTGTGAATTGGCCCTAACGACTGCTGTCTTACGCCAACAACCGAAATGGACCGTTCCGATCCGAACCCTTCGGAGAATCTAGTAAGGCACGGGGACGCGCACTAGTGCGGGATGCCGTTCCCTCTAGTAAACCTCCGAAGGTGATTCGTTTCACACGGCTTAAGGGACCCTTTACGTTCCTCGCCGCCCCCAAATAAGCCCGGTGAAGCTGAAAATACCGTCTGAGGCAATCGGCAATCTCTCCAAAAAAATTAAAACCGGAATGGAAGCAACAGTGCAAGGTGGCTAACAACGCACTATCAAGCGTGTAAGGTACGAGATTGTGTCATATAAAATTAATTGTGGTACCCATTGAGTGATGGTGGTACCTAAGACCGATCCGATCCGAACCCTTCGGAGAATCTAGTAGGGCACGGGGACGCGCACTTGTGCGCGATGCCGTTCCCTCTAGATAACCACTGAAGGTGATTCGTTTCACACGGCTTGAGGGACCCTTTACGTTCCTCGCCGCCCCCAAAAAGCCCGGTGAAGCTGAAAATGCCGCAGCGGCAATCAGCAATCTCTCTCCAAAAAAAAAAAAAAAAAAATGGTACCTAAGCAAACGCACGAAATTAGCGCGTATGTAGCGTGTAAATACCATGACTTACCATTAAGTTTGTGGCGAATCTACACTCAAACTGAGCGGTTTTATTTGTTATCCTCTTCTGCCACATTATTAAAAAAATAATAATAATAGGTAATCAACTAATCAATCACCATGAAGCTGTTAACTACAGCTTCATGGGTAATCATGTTTTAGTATATGGGTAATGTAGGAAACCTGTTACAAAGGGAATAATAATTGAAATATAATATTTTATTTATTTAATTTAATATTAAAAGTTAATTAAAGGATATAAAAATTATTCTAATATCTAAAGGTAATAGTTAATTAAAATGTCTAAAGATACAATTACTTCCTACTAAAAAGTTTATATTTTTTTTAAGTAAGTACCTATTTGAATACACGAAATTTGGAATCAAAAAACTTACTAATCACACTATCACACTAATATTATACACACTAATGTTATAAATGCGAAAGTTTGTGTGTAGGTATGTGTGTATATTTGTTGTTTCTTCACGCTGCAACGGATGGATGGATTTGGATGAAATTCGGCATACAGATAGTTTATAACCTGGACTAACACAATAGGATAGTTTTTATCCCGATATTCCCACGGGAATGAAACTCATACCGTTTCTCTATATTTGGTTCCACAATTTACTAGGTACTTAGGTCTTGGATTTGATGTAGGTATGTTGGGAATTTGTTTATTTTGTTGTCATAGAAACTGTCAAAGCTGTACGAAGTCCGCCGGGACAGCTATACATCTTAATGATGTTTTACTCCATTATTGTTTTTTGTTTTTTGTTAGTAGCAAAAGCAATTTTTCTTTATATCTTTAGTTAGATTAATCACGAGATCTTCGCTTAGACCTTTCTCGAGATCTTTCTATATGTTGATCTCGTGATATCAGCATGTCCTCTGCAGCATATCCGCTGTATTTCGGCAGTTTATACAAGTTTTTGCAATAATCCAGTCTCGAGATCTCTTCCTTGAATTACCACGAGACCTCTCCCTCGAATTGCGTCGCGATCTCTCTCTGGACCTATCTCTTGAATTTCCTCGCGACTGGTCTCTAGACTTTTCACGAGATTTACCCCTAGATCTATCTCGAGATTTTTCTCGAGACCTTCCTCGAGATTTGCCACGAGATTTGCCACGAGATCTACCTCGAGATCTTCTCCGAGATCTACCTCGAGATTTTCCACGAGATCTACCTCGAGACCTTCCCCGAGATCCTGCTCTAGACTTGGACCTGTTCCGAGACCTCTCCAAAGGTATTGCTCTTCGGGTCTCCACTCTTAATTCATCTCTGCAACAACAACAATCACAATTTCTAACCGTGCACGTTGATTCTTTAGTGTATCTTGACCTTCGATTATTTACTTCAACTATATGAAAAGGATCACTCTCGCAACTCCTGCAAGGATCCGCGCTGCTTACTTGGATTAAAACTGTCGTCTCCATGCTGTTCGTAGTTAGTTCTGTAACAGACAACACTAAGCAATAGTTACTGATTGGTAATAGTGGGTACCTACTCTGCACAAGATATTTTCACCCTGCGCTGGTTATAACCAGCTATAAATGGACCAAACGATAACTGCTCTCCGTATTTATTGATCCCTCTTCCAATATTGCGTAATGATTTCTATTATTGTGCAATTGTTTTGTTAAAGTTGCATAAGGATTTCAAATTTTGTGAAACTTATATAATCTCGATGTAAACATACATACAAATTCAATTAAAGTGTCCAAAACAGCTTGTCTGACGTTCACTGGTGCCTTTAGAACCACTTTAACGGCAGCGCTGGAGGTCCTCACAGACCCCTGCACATTGTAATAGAAACAGAGGCAAAGAAAGCGTTACATAGACTAAATGTGGCCGGACTGTGGGGCGCATCTTATTAACCTCTAACTAGACACACAAAATGGGAAACAAATGACATTCCTGACAGGATCATGGAAAATATCCCCCATATTCATGTTTGAAAAAAAAATTAAAGTTTCTGTTCCAACCAGGGACGAATGGAAACGAGGGCCACCGTCTCCGGGAAAACACAGCTAGCCTAATCTGGTATACCGACGGATCAAAAATGAAGTCTAGCAAAGGAGCAGGCGTCTTTATCAACGACTTGAAGCATAGTCAAATCATGGGAAAATTTGCCACTGTTTACCAAGCAGAAAATTTCGTAATTCTCCTATGCGCAAAGCAGAATATAGAGTTAGCTATGAAAAAGCGTAATATATTCATCCTGAGTGAGAGCCAAGCAGCCTCAAGTCACTCATATCGCCCCGAATCGACTCTGGCCTTGTTCTTGAAACTACCAAAGCTCTAAACAAGCTAGGTGGCCATAACAAGGTGCGATTGATCTGGGTCCCAGGCCATATGGGAATCCACGGCAACAAGATGGCGGATGCACTTGCCCAGCTTATTGGTCCTGAGCCGTTCGTGGCACTTGCATCAAGTACCATTAACAAGGCCTTAAAAGATTTAATCAAAAACAGGTATGGCATCGAATGGAAAGAGCAGCCGGGTATGAAACACTCCAAATCCTTCCTAGGCGAAAACGCCTTAGGACGGAGTAAGTTCTTATGCGGAGGCAGTAGAAGGCAGGCCCGACTAATCATCAGTGCCTTGACAGGGTAGTGCCCTGCCACAAAACAAATGCTTCACAGAATGCATCTATCAACCAATTGCTTGTGTAGGGCATGTGGAGAGGAAACGGAGTCAATGCAGCACCTACTGTGTGACTGCGACTCACTGGCTAGAAAAAGAATGAGACTCCTGGGGTCGGGCTATCCGAAACCGGAAAACTTCAGGCTCTTCGCTCTTAAGGACGTGGCCAAACTTATGGCATCTATCTTTACAGAGGAAGAAGATTTAAAGGATGGGGTTGCACAAAAGATCCCGATGGGTCGAAGTGTTACTGCAAGAGGGAAACCTCAGCAGGTGGGGCCTGCTAAGATAAGATAAAGTTACGTTTGCTCACCCGTTAATATAATAAAAAAGATTAGATAAGATACAATCTACACGACCGACTATAGTAATAAGTATAATATAAAAGTATAATGCTTATATTTTAATTTAAAAAATCAATTTTTCTGGTATATTGCACAGCGTCACAAGCGTTAAGAAAAGCAATAAAATATACTTCTATCACAAAAGGCAATAAAATGGCACATGCCGCCCACATACAAGTTATCAACATTCAAGTGAGTAATGCCGTATTTGTGTTTGTTTTAATTGCACAAACAAACAATAGTGTAAGTAAGTAGGTAAATAGCCCAATCAAAACGCTTGTCAAATGCGGGTTGGTGATCACAAACCCGGGCTATGCATCGAAAAATCCGATATACTCTTTGTCCGACCTGGGAATTAAACCCGGGACCTTCGGGTATCGGGCCGAGCGCTTTGCAATAAGTAGTAAACACAACAACAGTGTATATTTATAAAATTTATAAAATACAGTGAAAAATTAAACGCCTACCCGACCCAGCCAGGAATCAAACTTGGATCATAGTGTAGTAGTAGCGGCACAGCGCCATCTATCAAACGGTTATTGCAACCGATGGTCATGCAGATTCACCTTTGCAGATGAAATACCACAAATTTGAACACAACGCTATAGTAAATTTTACTTTTTTATTTTCAAGTGCTAATTGCTACACTGAAGCTAAATTAAATATTTATAAAATTTATAAAATACAGTAAAAAAATTAAACGCCCACCCGACCCAGCCAGGAATCGAACCTGGGTCTTCCGCAATCCGGGCGGCTATACTGACCGCTATGCTACCGAGAAGGAAGACGTAAGCGCTGAATTTTGTCACTGCTTTTTAATTTTAACAACAGTGTAGCTTTTTTTAAAATTAATATTTAGGTAAGTACCTACTATTGGCACATGAGTAAATACCCGGTGAACAGAATCCAAGCTACCTTAGTAATACTACGTTTCCCAAATAAAAAAATTGAATTATTAAGTATAGAAACTGTTTCTTTTATATGAATTCCGGATAGTTACCACCGCGTTTACGAAAACACGGCGGTTATTTAAAGCGTAATCAACCATGCCAAAATACAAGATTCATCTTCTCTTTTTATTGGTGGTGTATGGGAGTGCATGAAAAGTGCGTTATTTTCTATTTTGAAATCTAGACGACTACGCGAAGAAGTTTTGGTAAACCTTTTAGCAGAGACGGAGCATATTGTCAGTTCGCGTCCCTTAATTCATGTTTCTGTTTTTGGTGGAGTCCTCAAACGGCCCACACACACAGAAAAGAATTAAAATAATGCCTTTCGAAGAGGGCTATGTCGGCGACAGAACTCTGGCCGCTTGTTGTCTATAGTTTTGACTAAATGTCTTCATAATACTGTAGCTTCGTTTTTGTTCTGTTTTTCACACATTGTCTCTTTATTGTATCTTTATAACTTAACGGGCACAAAATTTTCTATATTTTTGATATCCCGCATCTTATTAAATAAATGTGTGAGGAATAATCTAATGACATGCGATTTTATTTTTGACGAAAAAGTTGCGAAATGGTCACATATTAGAGACATGTATAATCCGAACAAAAAGCAACAAATAAGATTAGCATACAAACTTACTGATATTCTCATGAATCCTAATAACTTTCAAAAAATGCGTGTGTCACTAGCCGTACAGGTATTATGCCGTAGGTACTGTAGCTAAGTAGTAAAATTAAATCTAAGCGACGACTTAGGTATCTGTAAGAGACACCGCAGTTTTTGTGAATAAAATGAATGATTTATTTGACATATTAAATTCAAGTACACTAAGATCTTCTGTTAAATTTTAAAAAAGCTTTTTGCGGGGACAATTATCAAAATTTATTTAAACTTAAAGTATAGACTTAAAGTTAGATAGAGACGTTACAAATACTATGAATTTTATTAATGGGTTTCACCCTTAAGAAAAAAAGGTAAAGCCAGACAGGCAGGTGGTAGGGTAACTGCCTGTCAAAAAGTTAGTATTGCTTTTAAAAAGATGTTTCAAATTGTGATGAAGATTTCGACAGCCTGCTCATGAAACAAGAAGACTGTCGCACTTTTTACGGCAAATTTCGCAACCTGATAGTGATCGTGTCTCTGCCACTGCCGTAACCGTAGGAACAACTGATTATCGGTCTGATTTACCCGGTTTGCTTTATGTCTCTGGCTACTTGTACAGAAAATGTATCGATCAACACAAATGTGAAAAAATTTAATTGTTTGTTATTTGGTCTGAACAAGCAATAAATATGAGCAATTACTCTTTATTTAGCCATTACATCGATTTAAGATACCAAGGATTTTAATGAAGACAGTGTTCAGTCTAGTTTCCTTATAATACCACCGGACAATTTTGTCGCATTCGTTGAACTGCTTGAACAACAGTTTCACGAACACTTCGATCTTAAAGCAAACATTGTAAATATTGGCACTGAAATCTTAGTTAAAAGTACTTTTGACCGGTTATGAGTTTTGACTGTAACATATACACTTAATAGGTCTGTCTATCCAACAACCCATTTCTCTAGCTTCTAATGACTGGTGGTGGTTGGTGGATTTATATATAAGACTGCCGTTAATAAAAATATGAATGGGTACATAATATAACACATTTATTTCACAATATGGCGCTGGGCCCTCACCAGATAACACGACCGACATTTTTTTTATAGTTGCCTAGCCTGGCACACTTAGTATATGCCCTACCATTAACCAAACCGAGCATAACGTGTACTTCCGGTCCGGGAGTCGAACCCGGTTTTTTCTCTAAGGCTGGAGTGACGCTTTAGCCGCTATATGCAAACAGACTTCAATGCATATTTTACATAAGTATAACTACAATTTATCATAGGTTAAGGGTGCCGTTGGAAGGGGTTGCAATCTATCTAAGTATCTGGAAATGGACGACGCGATTTCTAATGTTATTATTACGAATAAATAAATAATTATATAAAAACTTAGCTTTATTCTATAAAAAATTGGGACCTAATTTTTATTACCTGCCACAGCGACTGCGACCCAAGTTTCATAGGCGGGGATCGTTCGTTATAGGAGACATAGAGAAACTTGCAGTCTTTATAATTAAATTAGGGCTCTTTATCATTTATCATTCTCATATAAAATGCAATTATCAAATCCCACAGGGTTTTATGTCATTCACTTTTTACATTCACTACTTTATACCTGGAAGTCTCAAAATACGAAGTATCGTCGTCATCCCTGAAAGGAAATATAATGATCATCCACTGTTGAATACCAGACGATGGTTGCAAGAAGCAGAGTCTCCGTACCCGGGCTATTGCAGGGCGCCCGGCAGCAGAGAGTGCGTACCTTTGTTTTGTGACTGCAAACAACTTACCGAAATATGGGGAGAAATACAGAAAACAAAGAAAAAACTAAAGCAAGAAAATCAAGTAACACATGTGTCATAGATTATTATTATGTTTTGGGACAAATAAACGAATTCCATTTTATTTTATTATTTATTTATTTATATACGATTAATGTACATTTATTATTATACGGTTGAAATTGATATAACACTTTAAAAAATGCGAACAACGCAATTTAATAAAAAAAGGGACTTTTGAAATTTCAAATTCCTTCCAAGCTACACTCAGTTGGAAAAAAATAAAATAATTAGGAGTTTTAAAAGTACATATAATTAAAAGGGGATTACTTTGATGAATAACAAACTTTGAAAACCTACTTTACATAATATATATCATCATCAGCTCATTTTTAAGTCTCCACTGCTGGGGCACGAGCATTCTCTAGGATGGATAGGGAGACGGGCCACGGGGCCATGAACCACCAAGCGGGCCCAGTGCGAATTGGTGGTTGATAACGACTGCTAGTGCAGCCGGGACCAACGGCTTAACGTGCCTTCTAAAGCACAGAGGAGCTTGAGATGATACTATTTTGGTCATCCATCCGATGACCGGCTTTTGCGAAAGTTGCTTAACCTCAGCACTCGCAGACCGGGCGCGATAACCCCTGCGCCATGCCATCGTGCTCCTCACAAGTCAAAAGTATACGTACGTAAGTATATACTCGTATATAAGTAGTACGCGCGAAACAGAAACAATATAATTCGAAGGGGATTAGTTTGAGGAATAACAAATTTTGTAAACGTACTTTATATAATAATTCTTACTAATATCCGACTTGGTGTTACTTCCCGCAAGCTATAATTTTCTCGCACCAAAATGATGAAATAATAAATATAAGATTCGTTTCATTTATCAATTATCTATATTTATTTACATGTCTTGTGCCATACATAAAGCACAATGACCTAACATCTATACATATAATAAAAATCAATTGCGTTCAATTCGTTTGAGTGGTTAAAACTCGAGAATGGCTGGACCGATTTGGCCAATTTTGATTTTGAAATATTTGTGGAAGTTCAGGGAAGGTTTTAACGGTGAGAAACATAAATAATAAGTGACAGAAAACGACAATTTAATTTTCCAATACAAAATGATTTGTTTGAATTGTTGTCATGGAAACTGTCAAAGCGGTACGAAGTCCGCCGAACCAACTAGTTTTTAATAAATTACTGCAGAAAAACATTACTGCCCCCTGACTATGAGCTCTTGTAGCAGTATTATTGCAGTTGTGGAAAAGAGACGCGTGTATATTCACCGCTACACGTGTCTCGTTTTCACAACTGCAATAATACTGCTATAAGAGCTCGTGGTTACCCCCCCCTGATATGATAAGCGTACCTTCACTTACAAAACATTACATATTCCTATAAAATTATATATCTATTTAATTATACATGACAGAGGGCCTAGACAATTGGCATAACCCTAGTAGAATATAATGATAAATGTATGGTATTGAGATAAAGCCAACGTCATCGCCACGCCAACCATCATTTCTACGTTTCGAATGCTTATATCAATCCCATCCATACAATCATCATTATGTTCCATTTCTATTCCATTACGGTGGAAGTGGAGACTGACCTCATCATCGTAACATAACATGATCGATGCGAGTGTGCCGAAGCGGCAGTGAGTGTGTTTGGTGGCAGGGATTATAAAATCACTATGTAGAAACGGTTGTATATTTCCAAAGTATATGTCACACACTGCCTCAGTCTAAAAGATGAACTTATTTATAATATTTAGTCACACAAAATGATGTAAATGAGGTCGTCTGTGCACACGGCACACGAGCATTCGCATGAACAGTACAGTGAGCCGAGCCGCTCGCCGCTCGCCGCTCCGACCTGTTATCGGTCTGTCAACAATGACGTATCTAGATCGTCGCGAGTGGTACGTTACGGTTACGTGACGACGTTCGCTCCGGTCATTCACCAGCTTTATGCCAACTTGTCAAGGCTCTCAGTTACTTCGGATCAACATCATTATCATCAGCTCATTTTATGTCCCCACTGCTGGGGCACGAGCCTTCCCTTTGGATGGATAGGGATGGGAACGGGCCATAAACCACCACGCGGGCCCAGTGCGGATTGGTGGTTATTTACAACTGCTAATGCAGCCGGGCCGAAGCACGGGGGAGCTCGAGATGAAAAGTTTTTGGTCACCCATCCGATGACAGGCCTTTGCGAAAGTTAACCTTAACCTTAAAGAAAGTTTAGCTTAACCTCAGCACTCGCAGACCGGGCGCGTTAACCGCTGCGCCATCGAGCTCCTCCGCATTTGTATTCATGTTTTGAAAACCGCCATTATTTAAGATAGAATGCAGAAATAACTTTATCTACAGTCATAATAGGTTTGCGTATACTTAGTTCCTAGTGCGAGTTTTTTTCGACCGCGTGAACGAAAACGACAATTTGTATGGCATTAAAGCAGCGCCTAGTGATGTGACAAACAAGGTAAGTGTAGCAAAATTCGACCTTTCGTTTCCTCTCAACTTTTCAGCGTCATATTTTGGGGGCGGCGATAAACTTAAAGGGTTCCTCAAGTTGTGTGATCGAAACACCATCAGAGGGTTTCTAGAGGGAATGGCATCACGCAAGAATGTTTCCGTTCCCTACTAAATTCTCTGAGGGGTTCGGATCGGATCGGGTTGTTCCTAACTGCTGCTTCAATGCCATACGAATTCTTGTTTTCGTTAACGCTACAGAATGGTGCATAAAACTCTCATTAGGCACTCGATTTTTGAGCCGGTGACAATATTTTCACACTATGATTATCAATAACGAGCTTACTCTCTATATTCTTACAATCACTACTTAGTATAAAACAAAGTCGCTTCCCGCTGTCTGTCTGTCCCTATGTATGCTTAGATCTTTAAAAGTACGCAACGGATTTTGATGCGGTTGTTTTTATTAGATAGAGACTCAAGAGGAAGGTTTATATGTATAATACATGCATATAACCAATTATATGCATGTATTATACATATAAGCCTACATATAATCCTAAAGCAGCGCCACCTAGATGGCGCTGCTTTAGGGTTGCGGACGAAGTCGCGAGCGGGCCGCTAGTATAATATATATTGATCTATATTTTTCTAAGTAAAAAAAGCTTAAAAAAGCTTAGGATTTTCTTTGCATATTTTGAACTGAGCGCCTAGTCTGGCAACACTAACCACGTTTCACCATCCAAATGATTAGATCCTACAGTTCTCAACAATTGAGGAACTTTATCTTACCTCTAGCTACCGGAACACAACAATACAATCAACATTGACGTTATGTCGACATATTTAGATAAGATGGTGATGGTTTAGATAAGAGGCTTGATTTAAGCCCGCCTTGCTAGCTACAAGGCGGGCTTAAATCAAGCCTTACCAATCAAACTGAGCAAAAAACATGTACCTGCGTTGGGAATCAAACTCGGGACCATGTCCGGTGGTCTTTACCACTGCATTACACAGGCGGTTGACCAACGGCGGTTAAATTTATTACATAATTTCGATTTCGTTTACGTGATCGTATGGCAGAACCGGTCGTTGTGGAGATCCTTGGAGGACGTCTTTGTTCAGCAGTGGATGTCTTTTGGCTGAGATGATGATGATGATGATGGGGGTTGTTTCAAAGAGTCAGCATGTCGTGCATTGCGTACCGCCACGTCCACCGCCGCGCTAGGGACTCGAACCTTGCTCTGTCGCGGACGTACATCTCGCCGACTTCCGGCTCCATGCACACCTGTTGATTTATTGTTGAACAACTTGAGCCCAGAAATAAAGGTCCACCAAAAGCGCGCCCGCCCACGTCCGATAATAGCTGACCGATTTCTTTTGTCAAAAGACCACCAAAATGGTAAAAATCACTTCGGCAAAAAACTCGGTCCGATTCTCGGTCCTACAAAAAAATTTTCGTGGGCGGGGGGGCATAAACGTTTTTTTTAAATCATAATTATAAGTTTTAATATTGCATAAAAACTTCGAAGTTTCAATATTTTTAACCTTTAGCCAATTTCAACGAAACTTTCTAAGGAAATAAAGTCCTAAATAGTTAGTGACTTACTTTTACCCCCTATTTGACCCATGTCATGTGTTCAAAGTTTGTATGAAAGTTCGTCAGTTTTGAAGTCGCAAAACGAAAGTCGAAACGAACGAACGAAGTCGAAATAAGGGAAAGTTAGTATGGTAATCTGACATTACTTACATTTCGGTATTTGACCTGGTTAGAAATTATGAAGCGTTTCAAGATTTTTGGAAAATTATCCCTTTTATTTGGCTTTTATTACGAATAAACACAAGTCCTGTACCCAACGTGAGCAAAGCCGCGCTAAAAGCTAGTAATAATATAACATCACTTGAGATTGGCTTAATGCTAAACGCGAAGCCATTAATTAAGATTATTGGGCCTGACGAACACCGGTGCCACTACCCTAAGTACACTTAACTTTCCAGAATCAATTGTTGTTATCATGCAGCTGTAGGTTGTTATCGTACACACGCCTGTGTCATTGTATATATAGTGTTGCTAAATTTACACAGTTCGAGCAGGGCAACGTTAGCATAATTGAAAGCCTTGACCCGGGTTTGACTGATACCCGCTGATGAAAAATATTTTCAACACATTTACAGATTATTAACAATTTTAATTTTACAAGATAAATTTTTACTAGAAAAAAATCACCACCAGTCTCAGAAAGCGCGAGTGGGAATCGAACCCACGACCTTTGGATGATCGGTCTAATGCTCTGACCGTTTAGCTACCGAGGAAGACTCGTTGAATTTTTCTAGTAGTTTGTGATTTACGCTGCAAGTCAGCTTACGTCACTGTGAAGTTACTACCCTCACAGTCGAAAGAACACTTTTGCAAGTAGCTTTAAATAGCATTGTGAATGCAAAATTGAAATAATAATAAAATAAATAATTTTAATTAACAACGCATAAAATATCTTCGATAAAAAAACAGAGTGGCAATGTAAAGTCTCACCGCAGTGTAGGGGTCGGTGAGCAGGCTCTGGATGGAGATGAGCACCTTGCTGATGGTGAGCGCCAGCGACCAGTTGTGGTGCACGGAGTCGATGCCCACGTCGCCGTGCCGCGACACGTTGGGGTGCAGCACGCGCGTCAGGAACCGCACCACCGGCGGGCTCATCGGGTACCTGCCTCGCGTTCAATTGTTTACATATCTGGGGTAATAGCAGTGACCAGTGTGTCTGACTGAGTGACTGAGACGTGGTCGCTCACTATGGGCCTCATGAGAAGGCTACTAAGCCTTCTCATGAGGCCCACACATTCTTCTCATAAGCTATTAAGCCTTACTACTAAAACACTAGTTTTACAAATAAACAAAAAATAAGCTCCGAATAGTTATTCCCTGTTTTGTTCGTCAATTCAAATTAGAGGAAAAGAGACAAAACACGGATTAACTATATGAAGCTTATTCTCTGTTTATTTGTAAGACCCTTAAAAGGTCACTCAAAGAGCAATGGAGAGGGTTATGCTCGGGGTTTCTCTGCGTGATCGAATCAGAAATGAGGAGATCCGCAGAAGAACAAAGGTTACCGCCATAGCCCGAAGAGTTGCTAAGCTCAAGTGGCAGTGGGGCACATGCAAAAGCTGCTTTACTCACTAACACCGTCAGAGGTGTTCTAGAGGGAATGGCATCACGGAATTGTGTCCCCACTCCCTATTAGATTCTCCAAGGGATAGTAAGCGGAACAACCCGAGGGGCTCGGGTTGACCGGGAACTTACATGTAAGGAAGATGTAAGTAGAGGTATGAACAAAAGCGGATACTAGAGACTATAACAGAGATATACTTACGAGTAAGAAACTTTTATGTAAAGGAAAAAGATGCCGCCTTCGTAGGGCGAACCCTCGGGCCCCGTGACGCTAGCCTGCCAGTGGCAGCACTTGTGGTCTAGGGGCGTGGCCGCGATGCCCTCGGGCGGGTCGTTACGGAGCATCTGCGCATACGAAATACGCTTAGGCCAACCGCACTTTGGGGGCCTTTTCGTACGCAAACATACGAATTGACGGGCACATGCTTGCGTTTTTCTCAATTGGAATGTCAGAGTGGCACAGTCACGTGACGATTTTAAGAACACACGCCTGCACATCAGACTACCACAAACTGTCAAATTTCCTTAATAGACTTTGAACTTTATACATATGGCATGAACATTTATTGAAGAAATTTGACAGTTTTGGATAGGTTGATGTGCAGACTTCTGTACGAATGGATAAAAAATCCACACAAGTTGGGATTGATTTCGGACGTCGGAACTATACGCGCGTACAGGCACGACTAGCTCTTACCTATAGTGTGCGAGGTACAATAGTAGCCGGAGGATTGGGATGTATCGTGCGTGTTTGTACTTGTTCGTACGAGTCATATTCGTACGAACGTTCCAAAGTGCGGCTGGCCTTATATGGAAGCGCTTTAGACTATTTGTAAAAACTGAGAAAAACAACCCAGTAATGACAATACTGAAATGATGATAAATTAAACTTTATATTATTGTGACAAAACTGAAAATAAAATGAAACGTGGATATCACTGTACCAGTCAAAGGGAAGCAATACAATTTATATGTGCTACCACTGCTGATACATTTATACACAACCAGAAACAAAACAAACTAACTAAAAATCACTATAAAGTCAAAATATAAATGAACAGAATGTTTTATGTTTGAATGTGTCTTATTTTAGCTTTAATAAATACATATATAGATGTCGGAGTTATTTCATAGCATAGACTAGGCGTAATGAAATTATCCCTGAGTCAGTAGTTGAAACAAGTAGTCTGAGAGAGAATTGTGTCTATGCCCCTGTCATGTGTCAGTGAGGTGACAGTTGAGTCTGTAAAGCAAGCAGTCCAGACTTCTTGGCGGGAAAGTGAAGAGTCATGTCTGCGGTTTGGTTTTATTTTCTAAAATTTGTGTTATGTCGAATATTAATGTGAAATAATGGTGGATTATTAACCGTTAAGTGTTCGTGAGTGTGCATGAGTGTTGGCAAATGAAACAAAACAGTGCAATGTTACTTTTCAAATTCTCACAAGAAGTCTGCGTTAGGACTTAGTAAAGCCCCACATCTTTACGGAGATACTCGAGGGATTGGGGGGTAATATCATTTGTCACTTCCCATTTCTATTATCATTCATCATCATCAATATTGTTTATTTATGTATTACAATGAAATTAAGAAACTAATGACATGGCAGCATGGTCTATGACCTTAGCCGGTTCCTCAAGGAACGAACTACACTTAAAAAAAAATAATAAACAAGCAGTCCAGTCATCCTACTCACAGACTTAGGAGGGATGCTAACGTATATTCTAATAACTTAACTTCAAGTCCTCGACCACGCTAGACGTGCGCACTGATTCAATCACGTTAACATTATGTCTGTTTAATCGCATACGCGACATGCTATTAAGTAATATATTTAGTTGACTAACCTTAAGTTCGTTGCGCAATCTATTTCGTCGCCACGCGTTCTCCTCGCCCGCGGGCTGTGCCTGCACACACATCTGCACCAGGCAGTTGCGGCAAAAGCACGACTCCACTAGAGACTGGTATTTCTGTAAAATTATGAAAGAATAGCTATCGTTTAACTAACTAATCCGTATCAGATCAATGTGGTAGGTTATAGCCTCTAAATGTGCTATATTATTCATGTCGGTTGCTATAATGTTTTTTTTGCTACTTACCGCTTACTGTGTACATACAGAGATTACAATGGCCCTGACTGTTTATTGCATGTGCCAACCGTCGCACGCCCAAGTGCCAGTTAGTGCTGTTGCGCGCGACTATTTATCGAAACAGGCATGCGAGTTTTACAGACGCCTTAATATATTTAGGTATCACGCATGCAAACTTCATAAAATATCTTTTATTAAAAACATTAAATTACATAAATGTTATTGAATAAAAGAAATTTTTGAGAGCTTCTCTACTAACAATTATACTTTCTGTATTTTCATAAGGAAAGGAAAACTAAAACTAGATTTTTCGTTTAAAAAAATTGATTAAATTACATAAATGTTATTGAATAAAAGAAATTTTTGAGAGCTTCTCTACTAACAATTATACTTTCTGTATTTTCATAAGGAAAGGAAAACTAAAACTAGATTTTTCGTTTAAAAAAATTGGACTTCAAAGTTTCTAGAAGCTATCAAAATGTAAAAAAGTGCTCTCAACGCTAAATCTTTGGTAACAATCCCAACCCACCTTATGCCAGTCCAGGCTAGTGAGCACGGGGCGGTAGAGCGGCCACCGCTTCTCCGCGAAGGCGGCCCAGCGTGGCGGAGGCACGCGCGCGCGCACCAGCCGCCACCAGCGCGCGCACACGCACGCGCACGCGCACAGCGACATGTCGTCCAGGTAGCTGAAGATGCACAGCAGCACTGGGCACAAAACGAAAGTAACATGCATACATATAATACTCTCACGTCCTTGTCACGGAGACAGAGCATCGAACACTTATTTGTCGGAACGGAATAGTGAACTGATAGTTTACCATTCCCTTAGAATTTCTATGAATAAAATCTGTTAAAAAATTTGTTAGTTGCTAAAAAGTTTCCTTATTGACTAACCAACTTAAGACCCAATTTCCTCAAGTGCAAATGTAGCAAGAACAGAGCCTACAATGTGAGTTTCGTGTGCAGGTGGTGATTATAATTACACCTTTCGCTTCCTATTCCTCCACATTTCACTTAACAGTTAAAGCCAAGCACACAATGTCAATCGAAACTTCTCAGGCTTTGGTTACGGTCTTTTTTCAATTTGTAATTTATTTGCAACAATATTTGTGTAAAATTATATGAAAATAATCATAATATAATAGCTTGCCTAATTCTTAACTGATCTTTCAATATTTGTAAAAATATTAAGATCGGATGTTGATTGATGACGTAGTTGTCGACATTGAATAGGGCTCTTATGGCTTCCCCCGCCCGATCCTCTAAATGCCACTACACATTTACAGAATACACTAAACATGCACACTAGTTTAGGCCCAAGACACCGTACTCGTAGAACAAGGGTACGAAGAACCGATTCACACGCGCTCTACACCAGGTACAGACATGTACCTGGGCGCTTCTCCACTCCACCACGGCCCGGTCAACCCGAGCCGAGGTCCGAGCCTTTAGAGGCGCCCTCGGGTTGTTCCGCTCCCGATCTGATCCGAACCCTTCGGAGAATGTAGTAGGGCACGGGGACGCGCACTGGTGTGCGATGCCGTTCTCTCTAGTAAACCTCCGAAGGTGATTCGTTTCACACGGCTTGACGGGACCCTTTACGTTTCTCGCCGCCCGCCCCCAAACAAGCCCGGTGAAGCTGAAAATACTGTCAGAGGCAATCTGCTAAGTCTCTCAAAAAAAAAACTTATGGTTTACAGAGTAAGAGCAGATAGTGTTGATTAATTTCGTCGAGTTGGACTGAGCCACGAGAGCATAGTTGATAGTGCACCTGACCCGGCATGTTATGGGGTGCGGGTTCGAATCCCGCTCGTGGAATTTTTTCAACACTTTGTCTTTTTCTTTTTTCAATTTGTAATTTGTTTGCAACAATATTTGCGTAAAATTATATGAAAATAATCATAGGCTTACATTCTTTGCTATAATTATTATTTTAATGCTAGCCCCCCTTCTAATAAGCAGGGTATAAGCTTCGAATAGTTCTTCAATGTTTTGTGTCTTTCGTACTCTCATTAAAAAAAATATCTTTTATTCAAAATAAAGTTTACATGACGGGAACAAAACTCGGAACAACTATTCCAAGCTTCTCTGTTTATTGATATGGGTGCTGGTTTGTGATAATGAAACGTATCACTCCAATCTACCCCTTCCCGGTTAAGCGGTTGGCGTGTTATTTATCATGAATGCAACATATTGATTGAACATATTGGTACGGCTTTAAATGTAGAGTCGGTTGATAGACCTGATACTTGCTGTTGATAAGTTGATACCACTTGATGATCGTAATCGGCACTACCTTGCACTGTTTAGCACTGGGTCACCCCAAATTACAAGAGTTTAATTTCCGAAACGGAAGGTCCAACTACTTGCTCGAAGGACCAAAAATGTGCGGTTGAGCAGCAGTACACAGCAAGCAGCTTACCTTCAGAAGGCAGTTGTTCCACCAGGCCTGGCGCGAGGTTGTCTGGCGGGCGCGGCGTGGACAGCGCCTGCAGCGTCAGTGCCACGTTCGGCGGCGGCGGCGGCGGCGCGCTCCCGGCCCCCGACCCGCCTGATCCGCTGCTGCCACTCGCGCCCAAACCACTTGCGCGACTCACCTCGTCTTCCGGACTTGTTTCACTGTCCAATGAGTTCTACAAACATGTTATGCCTCCTTCATATATACCTTTTAAAAAAACATGACATGTCTAAAATATGGATATAGATAAAATTATTTTTTAAAAAACTGCTTAGTAGGTTCTCTTTTGAGATACCAGAATTTCAAGTCATAGCATTTATTTCATTTTTTTCATAGCATACACAAAACCAGAATTGAGAAGGTGCCAAAAGAAACTTATTCGCAACTTGAGTTACCGTTTTAAACCTCCTAGAACAATAGCTATGTTTAATGATAAATTAAAGCATTTCCGACTGGATACTCTGGCTACTCGACGAACCTGTTTTGATATGTCTTGTCTATATAAGCTTATTAATTATTGAATGGATAGTCCCGCGTTGTTAGGTAAATTGAATTTAAATATTCTCCGAAGAGTACCACATCACCCCTGTGGATTGTTCAGGAATAAGTTTTGCAGAACTAGGATGGGTTGTGATTCACCTGTTAATCGCGTGTCCCGTCTGTATAATGAATTGACCAAAGGCTTACCCGAACTTGCATACATTTTCAAAGTCGAACCTTTAACTAGTGACGTGTAGTCTCACAGGCGTCGCGTGTTTTGCAAATTCTCAGAATTGACCACTTCCCCCCGCTTGCGGCGACCCTGCGTCTCAGTAGCTTTTGTTTTAGTGCTTAAACGACCGCGGAAGGAAGCAGATGTGTCGTCCGTTGTTTAACAGGTAAGTAATACTAATTAGAAAATCGGCTGTAGCCTGTAAGGCTACATGTCCCTAGTTGTCATACAAATATTTTTCGAATTTTTTTTTTCATTTTAGTGCAAAATGGCTGAAAACGCTAAGAAACATCAACTCCAGCCCACGACTTCATCAAAGAGAAAAATATTACGAGTAGACAGTCCATCATTTGAAGAGGAGTTCAATGCCCTCTTGCTGGCTTCAGACCAATCTGCCAGTGAAGTTGACGAGTTGTTGGTTTCCGATCGTGATCTATTACAGTTTCGTGACCAAGATGAAGATTTAGAGGAGAATATTCCAGAAGTGGATAGCAGCAATGAGAGGAGCACTGATAGTTCTGATGAAGGTAGCATCGATAGTTCTGATGATGCCAGGCCTCTTTCGGAATTACGAAGGTCGAATTTTTATTACAGGAAAAATCGTTATGATTTATGCCAAATTGAGTGGGTGTCAGAATTTTAATTTTTTGATTTAAGAAGTAGCTTTTATGATTTTTTTGTTTATTCTTGATTAGATTTTAAGTAAAAAATGTTAAATTTGTCATATTATTTATATAAGGTCTATTAAAATGCTAAACAAGGATCTCATGTCAACTAAGGCTGAAAAGTATCACAAATTGTTAATTAGCATATTTCAATAAAAAATAAAAAATAAACTGATTAAATTCATTTAAATTTGTTTTATTACATTCCAATAGCTAAATATCAACACAATTTTAAATCATCTAGATGCAATTTTATGACAAAATTTAACTTTGAAAGTAGTAGCCTGTGAGACGTCATGTCCCTTATAGTGTTATAAATTTGTCATGTCCCTAGTTAAAGGTTAAAGGAATTTAATCAATCATGGCCATTCTACGAATGTTTTTGATTAAGTCTTGTTTGTTATTATTAGGTACTTACCCTATTATACCAGGAAGCTGGCAACTGACATGCTCTGTACATTTTACGGTCGGTGCTGTAATTCAAATCGGATGGCTCATCATTTCCTGAATCGCCGTCATCTGTTTTCTCACTGGAGAAGTATGAACTTGGAAAGTAAGACGGGAAATCGGGAAACAAGAACGCGTGACATGTGACACACACTGGCTCCCCAAAACTCGGACCGTAATATCCATTACAGACGTAACACGTGCAGTTCTAAAACAAAATAATTAATTAGAAGTAAAAATCAAACACAAGTAGGAAGGTAATAGAAACTGAAAGGAAACTTTAACAAAAGGTACATACAATAAACTCGAAATCAAGAGGTTGCTCTAAAGGTGATCCTGACAATATTAGTTTATCCCCACTGTCTTCAAGCTTTTGAATGAAATTATAAATGTCTGGGCCAAATGCAGACATTTTGTTAAGCAAATTCTCTTATCAATCACAACAAATATAGCTTATTTTTGTTGAATGTAGGTACATAAATGCGGAATCAAATCAACAAAAACATTATAGTTTGACAACTTTGACATTGACATAAGTTGTCTTTGACATTTCAGTTTTTTATTTATTTATTCATGAACATGGGAACTAGTCCCTCAGTCTAAAATTGAATTTATAAGTTTTTCTCCTGTCTTGTTTCCTATAATAATATGATGATGATGATGAATGATAATAGGAATGAGAAGTGAAAAATTATTGACCCCCCAACCCCTCGAGTATCTCAGTAAAGATGTGGGGCTTTACAAGTCCTCGGGCGGATTTCTTGAGAGAATTTGATAAGTGACGTTGCACTGTTTTGTTTAATTTGTCAACACTCATGCACACTCACGAACACTTAACGGTTAATAATCCACTATTATTTCGCATTAATATTTGACATAACACAAATTTTTTAAAATAAAACAAAACCGCAAACATGACTCTTCATTTTCCCGCCAAGAAGTCATTTAAGTTATGTAGCTGAGTAGCAAGTGTTAAAAACTTTCCAAAAAACCCACTTATTTAATAAATTAAGCTATTGAAATAGGCTGCTTATAAAGTTATCAGCCTTAATTAAAAGGTCCATAATATTATGCCATTAGCCCGCCCGCGCACCAATGCGAGCGTCATTTATAATACCAGAGACAATTTTTTAAACAATATTTTACTTTTTTAGCTGTCATAGAGAGCTTTCAGATCTGTTTTTTTAAATTGCTATCTTTTGATTGTCATGTCAAACAGTTGTTTGGCGTTATTTTTCTGAATATTTCAGCAAAACAAATCCAAAAATATCAAAAAAGTGATATGATGCTTGCTTAATTACCTATTTCAGTTTTCATCAGTGGTCTAAGAGGTGGTTTTAAAAAGTTATATTTTGCAAGTAGGTAAAATTTTCTACGTGTATTTGGTTACCGGTAAGAGGAAGAAAGCAGTCTTCCATAGCCTTAATAATTTTAGTTTACGCGCTGTTTTATAACAACTGTTTGTTGTAGGACTCTATAAGTGATTTCCGGTATTGTTCCTGTGGTATTTAATGTTAGCAGCAATAAGTGGATATGGCAGAAAATGATGACTATTTAGATTCGCTTGACAACAATCACCTAGACGGTACCAACGGTTCCCTGAACATGACGGACAGCAGCCTCGGAGTAAGTTGATTACTACATGATTTTAGCTGTGTTCTTTTATCAGTCATTATTACAAATGCACCCTTATCTGTCTTCCTATCGTATTATATTTCGATAACTACAAGAATACCTAATTACCCTATTTTACTTAAATTCCTTGTTTACTTAATCTTGCATAGTTTTCTTAAATTTGCCCATTACCTACATTAATCAGGATTGGTTTGGAACAACAAACAATAATTTTAATGTTTTTATCGTAGTGTATGTTGGAGCGAATTATTTTATTGATGTAAAGATATTCATTTGTTTTGATGTAGTGTACAATTATATATATAATTAAAATAGGAATCCACACAATAATGTAAGCAACCTTATTGGAAGTAGATTAAGTACATTTTTTGTAGTTTAGCAACTACAGGAGACATTTTAGTTTTAGAGATGTTTTTCAGAAATTTATTTATTTATGTAACCATAACTATTAATTTTCTTTTGAAATGAAAGACTATGCATGCGTTATCTTTTTACATCTCATTTGATTCTGACTTCAAAGACATCAGAGTCTGTGGTCATAGTAGTGTTATTTAGTTTTTGTGTTACTCTAATTAAAATAAAAGTTTGTTTATGATTGCAGTATATGAATTTAATCACCCACTGTATTTCATTATAGAAAAGCTAAGTTATTTGCTAATCAACAACACCAAAACAGGTGATTTAGATAATCAAATATCTATATCATATATTTCTTTATTATAGCATCAATATAATAATAGCTAAAGTAACTTTATTTTGTAGGGTGGTGACGAAGCTGCTGGTAGTGATGTGCCTGACCTTGCTGCCATCAAAGCCCGTGTCCGGGAGATGGAGGAAGAGGCAGAGAAACTCAAACAAATGCAGACAGAGGTTGACAAGCAAATGAACATGGGCAGTCCACCGGGACTTAGTGAGTATCATGTTTTTAGGTCTAATTATTATAAATTCTTTTAGAAACAGTGTGCAGAGTTGTTGTTGTTTTTCCACCTTTATAGACTACTTTGTAATGACATTATTAAGCTTGTTTATGTATATTCAAAGCAAAGTGTGTACCAATCAGTTTGAATGGAGATTGTTTGAATTTAGGGGAGGTCTTTGCCAAGAAGCATATACTGCCCCCGTTACTGTAATTACAGTAAGTAAAAAAAAAATAATTGCGGGAAAATGAACTTTTGTTTCAATTTTTTAAAATTAATGTATCTTTATTATAGCAGATAACTCTTCTGTAACTTCTGTAACAACTACCACTTCTGTCAGACCTAATAACACTTTATTAAACATATTTACAGTAAATCGGTAACTTACTGTAAATATATTTCATGAAATATCCTGTCCGTGTTAGTTACTGTAACTATGTTTATTAAAATCTCTATATAAATATGTGAATGGCCAAAAATCCAGTATCTGTTTTTGCAATATTCTCGTATTTTAGAGCTCTGATATCAATCTACTTCAGTGGACTCTTCTTACAAACAACAAATCGTATTCTTCTTGTAGGTGTTTTTGACGTTCTATTTAGTTATTGTCTTTATTCAATAAACTTAGTTACTAAGCACTTTGAATTGTCCAATACATGTCATTTCTTTAACCTACCACCCATCCACCCTTAAATTTTACCATTTGATGATTTACAGTGGTGGACATATAATTAGAAACACTACCAACGGAACTTAACATTATACAAGATATTTGACACTAATACTTTTTAATTGTAAATGAAATAGCAATAGCAAATAGCATAAAATAAGTTATCATTTATTAGAAAAAACAACAAAATATCAACTAAACAAGTACCAATTCAATATTAAATTTCATACAAACAACTAAATGAGTTTTAAAGTACCAGCAATAAGGGACAAATTTATAGGTTTAATTATTGAACATTATATAATTACGACCTCAGTAGCCGAGTGGCTTGCACGCCGGACATTGGGCGGCGCTAACTCCGAGGTCCCGGATTCAATTCCCGGTCGGGTCAATGTCGAAAACAAACTTTTCGATATTGTGGTCGGGTCTGGGGGGTTGTGGTACCGTCGTTGTTTCTGATTTCCATAAAACGAGTGCCTTAGCTACTTACCTTGGGATCAGAACAATGTATGTGATGTAGTCTAATATATATATATTTATATGTATATATATGTATACGGCTAATAGCCGAAGTGCGGCTACAACTAGTTTTAGCCCGCCACAACTAGGTGCAGTCGGCTAAAAGTAGGTGTAGCCGCACTTATCTTCGTTGTATAGAACTAGATTTCTGTTATCTAATAATAATAAAAATAACCTCGAAATTCAAGACAATCGCGAAGCGCAGCATAGCTTAAATTTCTAACCTATCACGTGACTTACAGGAGTAAGGCAGCTAGTAGTCCTGTTCTCTATTATATAAAAATACATTTTCTGCACCTAGTTTTACCCAGCTAAAACTAGGTGTAGCCGCACTTCGGCTATTAGCCGTAACATATATATAATTTAGGTAATAGATACTGTGTATAGGCTACTAAAACTTATATACAATTAATACTACGACGACGTGGCATTTATTCAAGCAATTTCATGCTATTTGCAGTCCAGTCTAAGACGGGCTGTTCCCTAAGAAAATATTTTACACTGTTGGCGGTGTGTTTAGGGTCATTATCATACTGAGAGATCCAGGTTACAGGCAAATTGTCGTCAGAGTAGGAAATCATTGTCTCTTCTAAGATGGATAACAGGTCAAATTCCACATCCGGAAAAACCTCCCCATACCTTAATATTGCCGCCCCCGTGCTCGACTATGCTTCTAGTGTATTTATAATTAAAAGCATGGTTTATTGGACGTGTAAGGTAGCGCTTGCCGTCTGAATTTACCATGTTTATTTTAGTTCCATCTGAGAATAAGACTTCTCCAATCTTGCACTGTCCAATTGACATATTTTTTAGCAAATAATAATCGCTTCCCTCGATGTTGTTTGGTAAGAAGAGGTACCTTTCGAGAAACCCTCCCAAACAATTTTGCTTCTACTAATCTACGGCGTACCAGTCTTGACGAGACGTTTCTAGGGTCATCCATCAGGCGACAAAACTCTATTTTTAATCTGGAGCCTTTAAATGGGTCTTGTTTATCAATACATACGATTAGCATATCTTCTCTGGTCGAAGTTTTCTTCGGTCGAGCCTTTCTAAGAACATTTTCAATAGTTTGTGTCTTTTATAATATGTGATCATGATCAAACAAACTTACCTTAAGACTTAAGAACATTACTTAGTGATGTTCGATCATTATTATATGAAGTGCTTCGTTCGAAGATATATATTTTACCATGTAGTGTCTTGACGCCACTAAGCAACCAAACGCATGTTTAGAGCTAGGTTTCTAAAAAAAAACACAATTGCTTATCTATGCTCTGTCTAGCTCCATAGATTCCCTCTTTCACTTGTCATTTCTTCAGAGTTCTGTGTTGGTCCTGTGGCTGTATCATCAAATCCCAGGGCTAAGAATGAAATGCAACTTTCATACTTTGGTTGGGTGGGTATATATCTTCGAACGAAGCACTTCATATAATAATGATTGAACATCACTTAAGGTAAGTTTGTTTGATCACATATTATATTACAGAGCTTCGTTTTCGATATATATTTTACCATGTAGATGTTTAGAGTAGGCACCAGGGAGTTTGTGATTACCTTTTCTATTAACACAATGTTTGGTTATTGTAAGCTGTAATTAAACAACAACACAAAAAATAAAATTAAGCTTTCCATAAAAACAACAAAAATACAAAATAAAAACAATTACACTTTTTCTTTTAATACCTAATTGAAAAAATCATAATCAACGTTATTATTATACAGTGTTAGGTAAATTCTTAAAACATTGTAAAAGAATGGTAACATTAGGCTAGATTTATCTTGATGACAAAATTTAATTAGCAAAAATATTAGTATCATTAATGGTAGGTCTGTTATAAAATTTGGCAAAGATTTGGGAGGAATCTGTCCAACCTGCTGTACTTCTTATAGTTTTTTATTGATACGCCTTTCATCTGAGCCATGGATGTTGACGCATGTCGAGTAGAATGGCTTGTAAAAATAGATGTATCTATACCTGATTCTGACAGTGTATTTTTTATCCTTATGAGGTCCTTCCTTAAAAGGTCTTTTAGTTGTAATTAATAAATTCTCTACAGTGCCTCTAATATCTTTGGTATAATTAATATAATATTTTAAAGTTAATGCGGAACAAATCTCACATTCATTGAAAAAAGGTAAATTCAATGTTGTTTGTGAACGGTCTGGACCAGACGTTTTTATTAAGTCTGTAATGTTTATATGATATCCTAATTCTCCACATAATATGTTTTGAATTTTAATTAAGGAAAGTGTTTGTACTCTTTGGGGTGCATAAAGCCAATAAGATAACTAATTTTTTAGTTAAAACATCTAAGGTTAATGTATTGCAGGGGTACCATAATCTAAGAGTATTTGATACAATGGATGGGTTCCAAGAAAAGGAGTACTTCGGTTTTGGGAGTTTTGTTTTGTAAAAGCCTTTAAGTAATCTTTTAATGCGTTCATCACTTCCTATGCGGGAACCTATTAATAATGAGAGTGCAGATTTATGAGAATTAAGTAAGTGTTTCATAAGAACCGCCTTTATTAAATTGAATTGACAAAAAATGCATTACTTTTGGGACTGAAGCACACAGAGGATCAATTAGATTATCTAGACAAAAATTCCACCAACTTTTGAATGTTACTGTTTTAATTTAAGTTCAGGAAACGATTTATTTTTTGACATTAAAAAGTCATTTTGATCTTTTTAAATTTAAGTTTAAAAATACCTTTTTCCGCATTAACATACGTTAATTTTGTGTTGCGATATACATTCATCATACTCATAAAAATCAGTCTTTAACGATTACTTTCTTGGAATTCTCATTTTTTACACAAGCAACATAATCGCCAAAATCATAGACTATGGTGTTACACAGGTTTTTCTCAACTTGATAATGGGATAGGTCCGCGGACATGAATCTATGACCAGGCTCAAAATATTTGATCTCGATTATGTTGGTGGCAATAAGATCGTTGTTAATAATATTTACTAAATAAGATAATAAAGCCCAGTTCTTATTGTGTGATGAGCAGTTATCTGCCCATATCAGAAACTCTTTCAGTATCTCGATTATGCAAAAAAAATTGCTCTATACGCCGAAAGAATATCCTGCGAGCTTCTACCTGATACAGTTTCATTCCACAAGACTGCAATAGGATAGTTTTTGGAAGACCTACCAAGAGGAACAAAACTCTCATTCAAAGTGGAGCAAAGAGGGTTTAGGATTGGACAAGATAGATTCCCCACCCCGCGCTACCCCTTGCGAATCAAAAACATATTTACAGTAACAGTCGACTTTACTGTTTGATTGATTAAAATAATGACTTTCATTTATAAGGTTTTCTTATCATAGGTACAGTAAGTATATGTGCTCAAAAACTTACTTTAAGTATGCTTACGGATCAGTTTAAGAAATACATTAATTATAAATAGTGAAACTATACTTACTGTGAACATGTGTAGCGGAAATACCATATTTTGAATATCATAATCATAATACAGTGACTTTAATTACTGTAAATATTTTAGGGAAAATATGAAATAAATCACAGTTTTAATACAGTAAGTCTACTTACTGCCCTTGTTTTAACGAACGGTTGAATCTTCATAACACTTACAGACCACGGTACTGTAAAAAAATCATAGCACCAGTAACACGACTTACTGTAATTATGACAAGGGGGGCAGTATAGGTATCAGCTTATAAGCGGGAACATTTAATATGAAAGGGTTTTCTGTTAAATACTGTAGTAATAATAATTACATTTTTTTATATAGGGTTTACATAAAATTACAAGTTTGTTACAGTCTATTATAAAAAATGCTACAATTATTTGTCTAACAGCTAGTCCTCTGAACATGTCCATTGAGGAGAAGATAGAAGCAGACAATAGGTCAGTTTATGTTGGGAATGTAGACTATGGGGCAACCGCTGAAGAACTTGAACAACACTTCCACGGATGCGGTTCCATCAATAGGTAAGGATTTATCTTCAATGCTGCACATTAGAGAACAATATCAAGTTAATAAAGAACCGCAATTCAACTTTTGCATACCTCATTATACACTCGCGAGCTAAAGTATGGAATCACTTACTTGAAATTGGTTCCGCGTGAAGGTTCAACTGTTAACTTTAAATTGATATCAGATTCATTCAAATCACGCCAGTATTTAAGAAGCTATCCAGGATTAGGTGAAGGAGTTAGGAAAACATAAGGAAATATGGAAAAATAATGAATGAAGAAAACAACAAAAATTTATTAATATTAATCTTATTTGGCATTAACATTAAGTTTCAATATTTTATGTTCCCTCCCCTAGCCCTAATAACTGCTCGAAGACGATTCTTTATTGACCTAATCAGCTTCTGAATCGATTCTTGCGGGATACCTTCCCACTCTTTTATCAAAGCCGATTTCAGCTCATTCACATTTGCAGGAGCAGGATTTCTTGAACGAACCCTCCTCTTTAGTTCATCCCACACATGCTCAATGGAATTCAAGTCCGGGCTGAGCGCTAGCCAGTCCAATGTAGCGATATCGACTTCTTCGAGGCATTCAGTTGTGGCACGGGAAGTGTGACAAAACTAGCGTTATCGTGCATAAAGTGGACAGTGGCTTATGGGGGCGGTTCGATGTGGGCCGGCATTTCTTTCGAAGGTAAAACGGAGCTTGTTTTCGTGCCTGGCGGGGGACAATGAGGCGGTCTAACTTTAGACCGCAACATTTCCGATATTCTGCTGGAACATGTCGTTCCCTATACGGAATATATCGGTGATGACTTCCTCTTTATACACGATAACGCTAGTTTTGTCACACTTCCCGTGCCACAACTGAATACCTCGAAGAAGTCAGTATCGCCACCTTGGACTGGCCAGCGCTCATCCCGGACTTGAATCCCATTGAGCATGTGTGGGATGAACTAAAGAGGAGGGTTCGTTCCAGAAATCCTGCTCCTTCAAGTGTGAATGAGCTGAAATCGGCTTTGATAGAGGAGTGGGAAGGTACCCCGCAAGAATCGATTCAGAAGCTGATTAGGTCAATAAAGAATCGTCTTCGAGCAGTTATTAGGGCTAGGGGAGGGAACATAAAATATTGAAACAGAAATCCTGCTCCTGCAAGTGTGAATTGAGCTGAAATCGGCTTTGATAGAGGAGTGGGAAGGTATCCCGCAAGAATCTATTCAGAAGCTGATTAGGTCCAAAAGACTATGTTCAAAGAGTTTATACATTAACAATTAGTCATAATTTTCTTGTATTTTTCAGGGTCACAATACTATGTAACAAATTTGATGGCCACCCCAAAGGGTTTGCTTACATCGAGTTTGGAGATAAAGACAGTGTACAAACTGCAATGGCTATGGATGAATCACTATTTAGAGGTCGCCAAATTAAGGTTTGTGTTCATTATTTGTTTTTTTACCTTCTATTTATCTATTAAACTATTTATTAAGTTATTGCAAAACCAAAAGTTTTATTGTAACTTAAGAGCATTTACAATAAGTAACTAATCAAAGGTTGTCACAAATAGTAGTATGTAAAAAAAAATTGTACAGACGTCTGCACATCACCTGTACTGTCAAATGTGTGTGCATTTCCTAATTATTATTTTTAAATTGTTAACAATTTCGCTATTGCTTTTTCAGTCGGTTGTGAAGTATAGAAAACGACAAACACTTTATAATAATCTGTAATGGTGTCTATTATAGATTGAACTAAAGAAGGGGCTAGTTTGTTTGGCAAGCACATGTATAAAAAAGGAGGAATATAGAAAAAGTCTAAACCTGCATGTGCCATAGATCCTGCAGTGTGTGTTCAATTATTTAAAAACATAAATATTGTCTTTAAATTACATTATGTCAACTGCTTTCATGTACCCATTCTATGTTGCTGGTTTATACTCCTATTGCTCAGGGTTGTATCCTCACACTGTACTAAACAAATATTATATTATGGCAAGGGGTTAAGATTTTAACAATACAAGTTTTGGTTCCATATTTGATCCACTCAACATTAGGCAGAAGCTATGACCAGGCCCTCCCACATATACATAGCAATTAAATAAAGCACATAGGGATCAAATAGGCCACACAGTTGACCAAATGTGAGTTTGTTAGGCTTTTTGGGGTTAGTAAAAAAGCCTAAGCACCTTTGAATGGGGTTTCGTACGAATTTTACTCATACGTAATAGAACATACGAATTGAACGCGCACACAGGTTACGTTTTTCTCAGCTGAAATCGTGTTTAAATGCAAGAGTGACATAGTAATTTATTTGCACGAACGCATAAAGTTGGGATTTATTTCGGACGTTGAAACTATACGCGCGTACACGCACGACTATTTCGCACCTAGTGTGCGAGCACAAAATAAGGTGACTGCAGAAGGTACGCTAAATACGTACCGCGCTCCAGCAACGCACAGATAGACCCTCACGGACACGGAATCTCGAACCCGCCCCCCGACCGCCTAACTGATCGGTTTGGCTACGTGTATAGTTTATGACGTCATCTACTATACTGTATACGTAGCCAAAGCGATAGCCCGAGCGCAGCTGTTGTGAGATTCCTTGTTGGTGAAAGGTTGTCTATGTGTGCGTTGCTCGAGCGCGTTTGTATGAAGCCTACCTTCTGCAGTCACCTTATTTTGTGATGTGAGGTACATTACTTGTTGGAAGTTCGAAATATAGCATGCGTTATCGTAAGTGTTCGTAAGAGTCAAACTCGTACGAAACTCATCCAAAGTGCGGCAGGCCTAAAGCTAAATTGGTTGTGTGCAGGTGATGCCGAAGCGCACGAACAAGCCCGGCCTGTCGTCAACCAACCGGCCGCCGCGGGCGATGCGCGGAGGCCGCGGCCGCCCCATGCGCGGCAGCTACTCGCCCGGCGGCTACTCGCCCTACTACTCTGGCTATCGGCCCATGCGCCGTGGCAGGTACAATCCATATTAGAACTCGACTGTTACACCTCGCGAACGATCGAACTGCTCCCAACAGACACCACCCTATACGCTAAACCACTAAACGATGCATACTGTGCTGTATGATTGTCCGGTTGACTTTCAAAATTTATATCATTTTTATTGTTACATCGTTTTACAAAAATTATGTTATGTGTAGGGCTTTTTTCTTTTTTTTTCTTTTTTCACACATTACATCTGCTACTTCGATTTGGTGTATTATCAGTAAATTGTAATGAATGACTGTCAAAATTAAAGTTCAGTGATATATGTATATTTTGTAAATTATTAGCTGTTGACAAATAGTGCCTTAAGGATTAAATGAGATGGCTCTTAATTTGTGTTTTTGCAATTGTGTATAATTCTTTAACATTTTATTTAATTACATTATTTAAGTACTATTTTAATTTGATCACATTTCACACAAGTAGTTTAAAAAAAACTGTCTTATTACAGAGTACCTTTGTTCCTCAACATTTCACATTATTTTGTTTGTAATACTGATCTCATTTTCATTGAAAAATATATAAGTAAGAGCAGCTCAATCGTTTCGTAGGTCCAATAAGTTTATATAATTAGCACTTATTTGCCATTTGATGCAAATGTGTATGTTTTATTTTTACTGCCTTCAAAACTACACTTAATATTGTACTTTGTAGAAATATGTATGTAATGAAAAAAAAATGTTCTGATCTAATTGGATCTGTGATGATGAATGCAATGAGTTATTGAATAAAGATAAATATTTGGTGCTTACATATTTGTATTTTGGAGCCAACATTTATGTTTTGGAACTGTATTTGTTAATATAAATTCAACACTTATGGTTGTCTGGAAACAACTGCACACTTGCAACGATGACATAACTGTATTTCGTGCATAAAGTAATGTTAAGATTTTAGAAAAATCCTAGATCAAAAATAGTTACTTGTGCTAAACCAAGAATTCAATAACATGGTAGTACTTCAGTAAGTATAAGTATTTACCCGGAATGCGAATGGATATGCCTTAGAATTCCATTCTATCAGCAAGTATTTGCTATAATGTGTTTAAGTAGTTCACATAAGTTTGGCTCTTAAATGCGCCCTAAAATCACAAACAGTATTAATTTATGTTCAGCACTTTATGTTACGCAATTACTCTCTTTAGAATGCACCACCTTTCTTTCATTATTTGTTGTTAACATGGGTCACAATAATAACAATAACTTTTTAGTGATTATGCCACCAGAATATGATTTGTGTTTACTCAATAACTCATAGTGCAGAATATTTTTTTATCATAAAGAATGACAAATATGAATGAACTAAAATGCTCTTTGAATATATTTATTTACTTCCATAAAATTTCAGCATTTTTTATGTATGTGTTACCACTGTAGCATGTGTATTTGGACGCCCAGTTAGCTTATTTCTTTACTTTGCTGTATGGGGTACAAGGTGGCATGATTCAGTAAAAAAATATAGCTTGTTCTAAAAAATATTGTTTTTAATTGGTGAATGACAGTTTGTTTTGTTCACTTCGATTAGTCGCATTGAGAGTGTTATTAAATCTGTCCACTCCCCAGTCATTATGCTATGCTTATGGTGTATTAAGTACATATTTCATTCTTTTTAATTTGATGTAGAATTTTCTCTTGTATAGTTGTAGATAAAAAATAAATAAAACACATGGTTGTAAGTAGCATAATGTGCATGGCTATCGTCACATTGACTACATATACTTTTATATTGATATTTTCATAACGTGTTATGTTGATCAAAATACAAGCATTATAAGACAATAATATATCGAATAAAGTATGTAATGCAGAAACGATGTGTTTTCACTGCCGCATCCTCTGGAGCCCCGCGCCGCGTGCATGCGCATGCGCTGTGTCGGTGAGTGAGTAATGTGGTGCCTTGTTTGCAGAGGGTACAGGCGCGGCTCGTATTACGTTCCTTACTGAGTGCGGTAGAGGGGCCGGGGGCCCGTAGTGTAGCGCGGCGCGGTAGGTAGGCGACCGCGCCGCCCGCACGCGCCGAATCACTCCACCACCAACCACACTTAGTGACGATCCATTATTATTTTATTTTAACATATTTATTACAAACGAACACTACTTTCGACACGCGGTTAATGGATGTGGATATGTACCTAGTGAATGTTAATTATGGTGTTGTAACGGATTACATTGCAATAAATGAATTCTCTCTTCCGTTGCTAATTTGTCTATGGAAGTTAGTGTATTCTATCGAGACGATTTGTGAATAGTTAAAAAATTAAAAGTAATCATTGTTGATGTTACATTTAGATAATAAAAATGTCTAGAATAGATACAAGTATGAACCGGTCGATAAGCTAGCTGTACTGTCCCTTTCCGTTCCGAAATAATGTAAATGTAAAAAAAATATATTGCAAATCATATACGATTGAATGCAACAGTAAGTTTGGTACGTACTGCTGACTGCTGTGCTGACTTCAGTTGTCACCGGATCGAAAGACTGATCGTCTAATAACCCATCGGAAATTATTTATACTTATTTGTCAATGATGAATTTTAATATTGTACGATTTATGTATTGAGTGTGTACCTTGAGGTATTTGTGTTTTATGAAAAACTTTTAAAAAGTTTGATTTGAATTAATCGAGTTTTTCCGTTTCGACAGTAAAAATACAGTCGCCATTCAGTAAAAATACAGTCGCCATTAGAAACATCTTAAGAAGAGATGGGTTTGAGTAATATTGTAGGGAATTCTTTTTTTTTAAATTAATTTATGATTTTTTTTGAACCTAAAAATAATAAAAAGTAAATATTTATAGTAGGTACATAAGTTATTTATAAATTTATGAAAAATAAATATAAAATATTTTGTTTTATTTATCTTATCGTCATGTGACAACCCTACCAAAGTTAGTGTAAATTTTGCGCGCTATATGGAAACTTTCACTATACCCCCCGTATATGTACTATATACTGTATATGTAATATTTTCTTTATATTATTTTTGGGTAAAAAAAAAAGTCCACCCCTCCATACAATATTACTCAAACCCCTTTACCCATCTCTTCTTAAGATGTATCTAATGACGACTGTATTTTTACTGTCGAAAGAAGAATCTGGCGAAACGGAAAAAGCTCAATTATAGTACTGAGTGATGATGACTGATGTTACATTTAATTGTCACCAAATGTATTGTCCAGTTTGTAAACCATTCCTCCCATTTAAAACCTTTTGTAAAAAATCCACAGAAATTGTAGAATAAAGGTTATTGTAATATTACAGACACTTGTTACTTCAAAATATGGTACAAAATTTTTGATTGTTGCATCTGTTACAGATGTCTCAAATCAATGGGTAGAGAGAGATAAATAGGAATGAATGAGTAGTAAAATGAATGAAACTTTTGCTTTAAAAGTAAAAACTGCAGTAGTCATAGATTTTCGTATACCAGCGCCAAAAAGTATTATTTAGTAGGATTCATTCAGGATACTGTTGTATATAAATGGAAAAATGTTAAATGAACTATGATAAATTTTATGCACCTTGAGTTCTTGTTGATTCTAGATAGGCTATATTGAAGGGATTAAACCGGCATGTTTGAAGTTCATCAAAAGCCGTGCGTTCTAAGAGAATAATTCGCAAATCGATCACGTTAACGAAAACAAGAATTTGTATCGCAATTTTTTTCCCTTTTCGCATGTATGTCGCCAGGAGGCGCTGATTCAAAACCATACTAATTTTCGTTATCGTAAACGTAATCGAATGAATAAGAGTAGCGTATCTCGGACCACACGTGTTGCCTATTGCCTTACAGCACATACGCATTATTATTGTTGATATACCTATATTGATTAAAAGCTCCATGTCGCATGCCCCTATTTGCCCGGCACACGTTTTAATGTTGTCAATATGGTAATATAACTATAACTGCGTGTGTGCCTTTGATTTGAGACACCGCCTAGCGCCTGTCTAGAATCATAAAATAAGTTTGTACTAAATTGTTTTATATTTAGCCCTTTCTGATAAGTGAAGAGCGCCATAACTTTTTTTTACTCATGTACACATAAAATAAAGACATGTTGTGATAAAGATATTGGTCACTTATCAGGGAGTTTTAAAACTGGCCGTTTGATGTGATGTTTTTTATAATTAACGGTTTATTAAATCAAATATTATAAAAGCCTTGATTGAACCTATATGTATGACTCACGGGTAAAGTAAATTGAAGAAATTCAATAATCATTAGTTGTTTAGACCAACCTAAAATATCTCACCAAACGTAATGTACAAATCGTATGATGTTAATGCCTTATATTATCCATAGAAATCACGTAAATTATTTACGTTTTCTGTTCGTCTGGTTGCTCTTGTACAGAAGTATTTTTAAAACGCTTCATATAGTGAATATAGTCATATAGTGGATGAAACTCTTATTACAACAGTCCTATTTTTCGTGAACACTTTTAAAACCATGTGTAAATAGTAGCGTGGTACGAATATTGTTCTTCTTTTTGTGTAATTTTAAATTAAGGTCGCTACATTTTCGGCTTAGAATTTATTGTATTTTTGAAGCCAAAAATGTGAACTTCGCCGAATGTCAATAATATAGCCCCGCTATGTTACATAGTATATGAAAATATGAATAGCCTTTGCTTGCCTATATTCAATTATAGGGGCAAAGCGGAGCACTCTCCAGTGTTTATTATGCCCACTAATTAAATTAATAAGTAATCCACAAACTACAAATATTTTGAAGCAACCTTATCTGCCCTGCTATTAAGAAAAGAACATGGCACATTTCTTTAATTATACACATTCCATTCCAATATAGTATTTTTTATTATAAAACTATGTTATCTATTTAAAAAAAAAAACAATAAATGCAACGGAGTTACATAATTACTTTATTTTGTAAATATTTTGTTTTATTACAAATTTCAGTTTGTGCTTTTTTTATCAACAGGACAGTAATATTCTTATTTATAGACAAAGGCAATAAATCAATATAAAATTACAGGTTTTGCCTAAGGCAGTGGTTTTTCAATTTATTGTCTCAATAGACATTATAACATTGTAAATGCAAAAAAAATAATATTTGAGTGATTTGATTAAGCCATGCATATATTTGTTTGGGTTTGTTTCTGGGTGATGGACCAAAAGATGTTTGCTGGGTTAATGACAATGTCGGCCAATTTCTGCTAGGTACATGCACTAATTTGGATGATATAGTTGATATCAAATTTTTTGATCGATTTGATCAATTTTTAAAACAAGCTCTATCTAGAGTTCATTAAAAATGACACGGCATGATATAGGCACATTACATTAGTGGCCTTGCGTTTACCACAGAGATTTAGGCCGTCCTTTCCATTGCCTCACCCTTTCTATATTATGTTATCTGAAATAAAAATGTATCGTTACATTGTTGTAGCCCTTATATTAAAGCAAAAAGGAAGATTCAACACTAGTTTCTTGTGCGCGTTTTGCTTCAGTTGTAGCGCATACTATTGCAGCATCAGACTGACTACGTGTGCAGAAGTCCAAAGCAGCGCTGCCAAGTGCCGAGTGCTAGTTTTTCACTATTTGTTTTCCCAAGTCTGTCACTAGGTGGCACTGCTAAGATCACATAAATTGTATTTATCGAATAATGAAAAGACTTGCACCCGACACTGATGTCTTACAGTCGCTATTAATTTTCACCGCGTGCTTTAGAGTAAGAAGGTTGCGTTGTGTTCAAGGGACATGAGGTTTATTGTTTCCTTATTTTTATGATTTAAGTTATATCATAAAAATGGTTATGATAACCAAATGGTTGTATAGGATAAACCAATACATTTTCTCTTTTTGTTTTAATATAAGAAATAGCCATGACTTAGTTACTTGTAAGGCCCTTATTGTATAATTATTATAAGTAAAAAAAACTACCACATTGAACATGAAAATAATACAAAAACATCATACTATATAAAATAAAAAATAAAAGAAATGTGTTGATAAGTTTAAGAATAATTTTAAGAACTGAACGGTTGTTTTATTTAACTGTTTATCCATTAAATGTACATAAATAAAAAAATACCTGAATATAGCTTTACAAGACCTAGTCCCGGTTATTTAAGCACAAAAACCCGTATGCCAGCAATTCATCATTATGGGTGCCTTTGTGCTTGTTCACGTAGGAACGCGCGGGCTAAATTCATACCTAAAGTGGGAGATGCTAAAAAATTAGAAATTGTGTGCACGAAATTAATAAGTTTTAGCCTAAACCACTAAAAAACTTCTGGATTGAACGACATGATAAAAACGTGCTAGGTATCGTTTCTAGCGACAAGTTCATGGTTGAACTTGCCTGGTGAATCGCGCTCTCCGCCGCTTGTTCGACGTGAACGTCTCACGCGTTTGATACTGCCGCGCGCGCCAGTCGCTAGTTTGCCCGCTATTCAGACCGCGCTCGTGCGTTTTGTACGTTAACACTGAAATCCTCATATATTTGACATTTCGTGACCGCGCCCGCGAGTCAACGTGAACAAGCACTTTGGCTTACTACATAGTATAGGACCAAACTTACAAATGTGGATGGGAATTTAGTTGTTAAAAAAGGTCACCTAAATTAAATCTTAAGATTAGCAGTAAGTATATGATTGACTGGTAGTAGTGCCAAACAGTGTAAGGTAAAAAAGGTCAGTCTTTGCAACTCTGGGATTCAGCTGTATCTAATAGTGTTATCCACCTATGGTATCCAACTACATGCTGCTGCAAATCGACTCGCAAGTAGCTATATGGCTAACGGTGCGACGGGCGCCGCCGCCGGCGTGCAAGTTTGGTTTCTTATGAGCAGCGTAGTGTGATAGCCCGTCGCGCGCGACGCGTGTACCTTATTTATATGGTGCGGACGCCCTAAATTGAATGATGATAATCACAATTTCAATAAGTCCGTGTAAGAGACAGCTGAAACTAAAAAAACAATTCATATTTATTAAATGGGAAAAATATCTGCTGAAAACTAGGCTTTACTATTCTGATTCCTTTGTATTCCAAGAACATAATAAAAAACCTACAAACTATTTTTTTTTAAATGTAGTTCGTACCCTAAGGAACCGGCTAAGGTCATAAACAATGCTGCCATGTCATTAGTTTCTTAATTTCATTAGTAACTTCTTTGTTACTTCTCCTGTCTTGTTTCCTGTATGCTGATGATGATGAATGATTCTATCATTCATCATCATCATTTTCCTTCCTATGTGTATTTTAAGGAAATGTTGTTTACATAAGAAAAATTACTTTGACACTGACTAAATGTGCTAATCGCACGAAGCCATCAACTAAAAGAGAAAAAAAAATGTCAATGAGTTTAAGTGCTGTTTAGTGATTATTTGCTCAGTGGGGCTGTTGGGTGAAAATCTTTTCATCATCAATACAAAACTAATTTTACATTGCTATGTAATTCAAAGGTATTTAATATTGTGAGGTAATTCAAATGCCTTCATTGAGAATGACAAAGTGAAGCTACACTAAATGGTCAATGATACAAACAGACTCGCCTGTCAAGTGAAACGAAGAAGCCAACTTGTTTTAAACCAATAAAATATTTTAAAACAAAACCCACTGTATAACGCACATAAATAGGTGTTGTAATTCATACCTATCTACTTACAAACATTTGGCGCGACAGTTGTTGGTATATGGTCAAAGTCAAATGACTTTTTGGTTTTTGTGGAAAGTGCTTGTTTTGGTAAGCAATCTAAGGTTTTATGACATTACTTATGATATCTTATCCAAAATGTTTGAAACATACAGTACACTCTGACCATATAAGTTGGTATTTTCAGAGTTTTTTTTTCATCAGTGCATAAAAAAAGACCAAGTTAGTCATAATTTTTCCCAACTATTGACATTCCTTTTTACAGGCTTTCGTGTGCGTAAGCTGGCTTCATATTGTTTATCTGAGTTGGAAGATCAGTGAAACCTCTGTGCAAGATGCCACTAACAGCTGATGTAGCTGCTCAACAAGTGCAGGTTTGAGCACACCGGTGCAGTTCTGAGCTTTTAGTATTGAATGCAATCTGTAAAGAATGTTGTGGATTATTTACCCATTTCAGATGCCAGTAATGTTAATATTTCCTCTACACAATGAAATTAAATACTAAATGGGTCCACTTTTATATATTTCATAATATCAATGTTAAATGTTAACCCTTTTACTACAAAGCAGTATTTAAAGTTAAACATTGGCTAAATAGTGTTTAAAATATTGTGTCTCTGTCTAAAAATCTTAACTAATAAGTGACAGCATCTGTTTTAACCCTTGACCCGTGGCGTATATTATTGCAACACAATTTGTCACATGGGGTCTCTGAAAGCCCTAACATTCAACATACTAAAACACTGGTAAATCTACTTTGTATTTTTTTATTGCATTTTTGTATATATCAGTTCATTAACTAGTAAAAAAAAACAATTTTATAACAAAATATATATTTATTTACTTCTTAAACTTAAAAACTGAACATAGGAACATTTTTGGCTCACTTAGAGATCACTTTTATAAAATTAACAATTCCTTTGTATCTAATTGAGATTTCACTACAACAATCAACACTTTGTAACATATTATGGAACTCTCCAACAAAAAAAAAACTTTTACTAATCTAAATCTACGTTACGTTCAATCAATTCTGGAACATCTGGACTATCCCTAGGTTACAGTAGTTCGCCAGGAGTTTCGAAATCCAGGTCGTCGCACTCCTGCTCCGAATCTGTATTATGGTCTCTGATTTCATCCGAATATACGGCACCATCTTCTTCATCATCTGAACAACCGCATACATCATTACCAGTGATCGGAATAGGTAGAGCTATTTAGGTTCATTGACCGCAAACATTGATGTTAATATGGATATTCCACGGGATTCCGACTAATACTCCGGAATTCGATTATTATAATTATTTTTATCAATAAGTATAAAAAATGGTATATGTAAGCCCATTTGCGCACGAGTGACGATATATGTGGTTTAATTTTTCAAGTTTCTATCTATTTATTCTACTATCCTTATACTTATAGGAAGTGTATGCTTTTCATTCGGGGAATATCCATATTATTCTATCATATGGCAAGTACATAAAATAGCTCTACCTATTCCGATCACTGATCATTACATTCGTTTACTAACCAGCCCAATATACGATGCTGCTGTGTCTCATCCATTTTTGTAATAAAATATGATCTAAAACAATGTAAAAAAAAGTAAAACAAATTATAACCAAATAAAAAAAGAAAATTATTATTTACGTGAATCGCCGCGTGAGGTTCTTCAGAGCCCGCGCGCAAAAAAGTCGTCCGTCTCTCACAGCGCCTGCGCGTGCTTTGCTGTTAGCAACAATCTGCACCGAGAATAGTTCAAATTCCTGGGATGGTATTGAACAATAAAATTTTGCGAATTTCTGGGCACCTGGGCTTTTAAAGACCCCACGCGACGGATCGAGGGTTAAGCATTGTCGAACTTTAGCCATCGTTTTGTAGTAAAGCAGTTATACTTTAAAATTCATTTCCCACCAATTTATTTTTGCCCTTTTTGGTCATATTCCCTTTCCACCAACAATATTATTTATTGTGATATTGTTAAGTAAACTCAACTCTTAAGCAGATCTATATGAAGTGTATTAAAAGTGGTGTGTAGAGTGTGTCTATATGTGTGATTCAGGAACGTCTACGGTCATTGCATAGACTTGTGTATGACATAGAAACTGAGAGAGGGCGGAATGAGCAATGTATTGATTCCATATTGAGGGCAGAAAATGCTTCAGAGTCCCCCTCTGCAGAAGACTCATCTAGTTCTTCCCAGCAGGTACTTACCCATTGCGATAATCAAAACTTGTTTTTTTTTTATTTTTTAAATTGAATTGAACTTGATGGTGAGAGAGACTTGTTCTTACTCATAAAAATATTACAGCAAACGCAGTTGAAAAACTTGTACAAAGCAGGATTAACAGCAGCCGAACAAGAGGAAAGACTTCTAAGAGCAGCTCTCTCTCGAATATATGAGATACGTGCCATCAAGAATGAGAGGCGAATGCAGGTACTTATACCTAACTGTTTTATTATTTGTGTCCGCAAAGACAAAACAACTTAATAAAAAAAGTTTACAATTATTTTTATTTAGTTTAGGGTGTTGAGTGCTTGTTTGCATTATCCGTAGTTCTTCAAAGAGTTTTAATGTTGCCAAGACTGTATATGTTATTATTGTTTTGCATTACCAGTAGTTCTTTCAATCTTTTAATGTTCCCAAGACTGTACTTGTGGGTTTGGGCCAGGCTCGTCACGCGGGTAACAAGGAGACAATCGGTTGCGGGGCCCTAATGAAGATGCTTCTCAGCGCGGCGCAGACGCTGCCCCTTCACGTAGGGCGGGTGGGCGAGCGCGCGCCCCCGCTGTGCGGCGCTGTGCCCGCCGACCCGGGGCACGTGGCGCGCCCGGGGGACGCCGTGGCTGCGCTAGTGCGGGTGTCAGATAAGGAGGAGAACTGGATATTGGCTGAGGTGATGTTCTGTGGTTTTGTTATTTTAAGTTGTTGTTATTATATTATGTAGTTGCGAGATAAAATTTTACTGGAAAAATCAACCAGTCTCAACCAGGAAGCTCAGCAGTCAGAGCATTGGACCGGTAAGGGTCCAATGCTATATATGCAGGCTCTGACGCGTATTAAACACTAAAGACTTGCCCTAAAGAAAATCCTTTAGTTATATTGTTATAAAAAAATACTATTATTGTAATTTGAAATAATATTGTTACTTTAAGATTTAATAGCAACCTGAAGTTACCTACCTAAAAACAGCTTCTTTTGTTTATAAAAAAATATGTTCATAAACTTCCAACTCAACACGGCAGGTCGTCAGCTGGTTGCCCGCCCAAGGCAAATACGAGGTAGACGACATTGACGAGGAGCAGAAGAACCGTCACGTGCTTAGCAAGCGGCGCGTGGTGGCGCTGCCGCTGATGCGGGCCGAGCCGCGCACCGACGAGCCCGCGCTCTTCCCCAAGGGCGCGGTGGTGATGGCGCTGTACCCGCAGACCACCTGCTTCTATCGAGCTGTGGTCAACCGGCTGCCGGCTAATGCTGCGGACCCCTATGAGGTCCTGTTCGAGGTTAGTTAGCATAGAGGCTGAAACTCCCGCCATGGTCAAGGTTAGTGTTGAAAAGGGCTGGAAGTTCTGTTCGAAGTTGATATCGCCAGGTCTTCATAGTGTATTGAAGTGGACGTCAACAAACCCAACTACCGGCCAACGCGACGGACTCTTACGAGGTCCTGTTTGAACTTAGTATATCCAGGTCTCCAGGTCCTGGGATGTCACGGAACAAACAATATGTTGTCGAATCAATATGGGTTATATTGAGCGATACGATTTCGGCAAAACAGTTTAGTTTCTTTATTTTACTCGCTCAATGATGATGAAGATATGGCGCGTTAGAGGTTAGTGCTGGAAGGTGTCAGCGCACCGACTAGTCTGCGCTTTTCCCCAAGGGCGCGGTGGTGATGGCGCTGAACCCGCAGACGACCTGCTTCTACCGAGCTGTGGCCAACCGGCTGCCGGCTAACGTTGCGGATCCATATAAGGTTTTGTTCGAGATTCGAGATCGTCATAAGTTGCCAGTCCATTGCCTGAAAAAAGTGTGATGGAAACATTTAAATCAAATTTTTTAAGGTATCTAAAATACAATAGTTGTTTATCCAGTTCAGTCGACGAATGGCCGACCGGCGCCAAGCGGCAACGTTGCACTCGCAGTTTATCGTGCGTCATCTTTGGCATAGAGTACCTAATTTGCAAGAAATGCAAGAAAACAATAAAGTACTAAACATCTTCCTTAATAATCCGCGAAAATTTTATTCAATTATTTATATAATTATTTTATACTTAGTAAAAATAAGTTTGGGGTGTCTGAGGTTTTGCGCTATTTCATTAACACGTTGTGTACACTTCATACAGTCCACCAACATTATTAAAAAGATCTAATGTATATATTTTTTGTGTAAAAGCAAGTTGTGAAATGATAATGAGTATAATAGTGTGGTGTACCTGCAGGACTCGTCGTACGCGGACGGGTATTCGCCACCGGAGCGCGTGGCGCAGCGCTACGTGATCGCCATCAAGGAGGGCAAAGGCCGGGCCACCTGACCGCAGGCGCGCACCGCCGCCGCCGCCCCGCCCGCGCCCGACATGCTCTAGGGCAGCGATTCCTAAAGTGGGTTCCGCGGTACGGAAAGTTTCCGTGCGGGGTTCGAAGTTAAGGTATCCACTAGGTACTGGATATTCTAGGGCTGACGTGATGATGAAGGAACTCAAACCAAAACTACTTTATTCATAGTAGGATTCATTTGGATCACGTTATAAAATACTTACAATTTAAGAGGGGTATAAAGGCAAAAACTGCCCAAAAAATACATAAGATCAAAATTAAGTAAAATTATGCTAAAAATTTAATAAAACTAATATGACAGCGACTTTGCGTCCAACAGACAGTGGTGGAATTTGCATCCAAGTGTTGGCAGCAAATATACAATCAACAAAAAAAACTTATTTGTACTAAAAATATTGTTTATTTCTTAATTAAATTTTGCAATTTTAAATCTGAATCGGGCATTGCAATATCACACATTTCTTCTTCATTTTCATTAGCTCAACACATTCGTTTTGTGACAGTAGAATAATTTATATGTAGTACTTTAAGTTTATGTCATTTCTTGTTTTCCAATCATCGCCGTAGTGTTTTTGTAGTAGAAAAAAAGTCTTTAATTTTGTCTCCTTTTGCATTAACTTTGCCTTTTTCTAATAAAGCTGGGTTAACATCAAATAATGTTTTTCCCCTTTTCAACACAGACTTGAAAACATCCTACATCTGCTATATAGTTGGGTTCTTCTCGTACATACACATCATTGTATTTGTCATTATTTATTTGTTATTTATTTCTGTGTGTATCAACTTATTATTGGTTTATTCATGTCTTTATACATATTTTATTATTGTGTGGGAATGATAAAAAATTAGTATTTATAATGACCATTTGTATGACGCCATTTAGTAATTAGTTATTTATTTAATAACTTACAATAGAATAAAATAAAAAAATAAACAACACAATTATGTTAAATTTTCGAGGGTGTGGTAATCTTGCCAACACTCGTTACCAAAGCAGAGTCCAACGTTGCATACTGTGCAAGCAGACAGAACTCTTTTTTTCTACGCCCTTGGCACCACATCTCGCACAACGCCGTTTGTTTCATTGTCCTACCTCGTGATATGACGGTGTTGTGACAGATGTCGCGCCGTTATCGGGTTACATTATGAAATAATTATTTTTCTTTGGGTTAAATTAAAAAATACATTTGAATTTAGGTAGCTAACTTTCTTTTTTACACAGTAAAATTCATTGATTTTATTGCGTATTACTGATAAATCGAAATCATCTAGGTTAGATACAGTAGGCTGTCGTGGACGCTTTTTCCCAGTTGTGTTCCACTCGCCTTGGTTAATAGAACATTCTTTTTTTATTCTTCGCAATGTTTTTACACTTACGTCTGAAAGTTTAATATCTAAGTTCAGTATCAAACGCACAAATTCAAATTAATTTATATGATAAGATAACATATGTAAAAAATGCAGGGTAAACAAAAAAAATTGTACTAACCTGTCATAGCAGAGACTTTCGTCAGATAGTCTGTTTCAGATTTATTTTTTTCATTGTCTTCTATGACTATGAGTTGCGTATATAAATTAACAAATGTTCTTGTTATTAGTTCATCATCTAAGGTGGCTGAAAAAAGTATTATTAAAAATGCTAAAATACTTGATTAACTTAGCTTGTTAATACTTGATCACAGTGGCAGTTAAATAAAACCAATAAAATAATAATTGAACTAAAAGTATCAAAATGTTGTAGTCAACCTACCTGATGTTAAAACGATTTCATTTAAAAGTCGTCGTTTTTCCCTTTTTCTGTTGTCAGATTCAATATTTACATGATTATATTTATTAATCATTTGAGACTACTTTTTATGAGGACATTATAATTATTATAAATTCAAAATATCCAACAAAAACAGTCACGCTACGAGGATAGAACAGAACTTGTGACATCCCGTTTGACAGAAAATAGTGTTGCTAGTCTAAGGGCCAATTTCACCGGTGAAATTAAACGCGATCAATTCGAGTTAAACTGAGTTTACGCGCTAAACTGAGTTCCGCTCCCAAGGTTGCGTTTCACCGGCATAAACTAAACGTCGTTCAAGTTGAACTTGGTTCAGTTTCTGAACAGCCGATTTTCGACGTTTAGCTTAGCTAAACGCGTTTAAAGCTGTTTGCCTGTCATTGTCACGATTGTGTGGAGTACGGGAGATTGGTTTGTTTATTTATTTTTAAAGAATGAAATAATAATTTTGTTAGCGATATAAAACGAAGATGAAAAGAGCCCTGGCACTAGCTTTTGACGAAAATGTTAATGAGGATGAGTTTATTGTACGTCGCTCCAGATGGATACGCGAGAGAGAAGAACACTTCGACACTCTTGATGCATTGCAAGATACACTTTGTTTTGTTGTGTGGTGAATTTCGCTATTGTTATGTGTTTATTAGAACTACATTTTCTTTGATAAAATCTTGGTATGATATCTAGTTTATAGTTACATCTAGTCCGTTAAGCGAGGCCGTGGTCAATCGTGAAAGCAAGAATCGAGTCCGTTTAGCAGGCAGTAGGTAATGAGAGGGTATTACTTTATCCTGAAAACGATGCAGGGTCACAAAAAGAGCACGAAAGAAGCAACACAGACAGGCACATCAACAAACACTCGGAACAATGAGACACTGACAATACAATACAATATTACAAAGTCCCCATATATTTATAAAATTTATAAAATACAGTGAAAAAATTAAACGCCCACTCGACCCAGCCAGAAATCGAACCTGGGTCTTCAGCAATCCGGGCAGCTGCACTGACCGCTGTGCTACCGGGAAGGCTAACGTAAGCGCTGAATTTTGTCACTGCTTATTAATTTTTGAGTGCTAATAGGGGCACAGGTGCGCCATCTATCCAACGGTCATTGCAACCGATGGCCATGCAGATTTACCTTTGCAGATGAAATACCACAAATTTGATAACACAACGCTATTGTAAATTATCTTTTTATTTTCAAGTGCTAATTGCTGCACTGAAGCTAATTAAATATTTATAAAATTTATATAGCGGTCAGTACAGCCGCCCGGATTGCGGAAGACCAAGGTTGGATTCCTGGCTGGGTCGGGTGGGCGTTTAATTTTTTCACTGTATTTTATAAATATTTAATTAGCTTCAGTGCAGCAATTAGCACTTGAAAAAAAAAGTAAAAATTCCCCATATATTAGTAGTTTCAACAATTTACCATACCAAGTTTCAAGAGATATTGTTTTAAAATGTTTGATCAAAATATTGTATATAAAATTTCTAATAACTATTACATTCTGAATATTTGTGGACGATTAACGTGATATGAATTTATATTTTTTTATTAATTTTCCCATTTGAGAAGGAATAATTTCTTTTAAGGCAATTCGTTTAGTTCCAAGCCAGAACAAAAATAAAAAATAAAAAAACGTTTAGTCGATGACATGTCATTCATTCATTCATTCTTTGTCAAAGCTAAACTAAGTTTTAAAAAACGGGATCAAAACGAAGCCGGTGAAATCAGTGCGACGTGAACCGCGATCAAGACTAAGCTTTGAACTCGATTAGTCGAAACCAGGTTTTATTAAACTCGGTTTCTATTCGGGACGGTGAAATTGGCCCTAAGAAATCAGCTAAAGGTTCGTGGACTCGACTCGACTCTACTTCCTACTTCGCCCTGTTGTGTTAATGTATTATTAAGTAATATTTTATAAGAAATAAAGTAGTTTTTTTACATAAACATGTGGTTTTATTACAAGAGTTTACCTGTCGCTTTTAACTCGATTAAAAATAAAAACACAATATAAAATGAAATTATTTTTAATTAACCAAGAGTAAAATACATGATACATACATTGGTCATGTAGGGATTATACACTCATATAATTTTGGTAAACAGTTAAAACAAAATTGATTCTAATTTCTTTTCTGATTGCTTATACCTAAAAACAATAAGATTAAATGAAGAGTAGATTATACATAGTTTTGACATTGTTCTTTAGTTGAATATAAATGTCCATTAACATCAAAGTAATTATTATTTACGTTTTTTTCCAATACCATGCAATTTGATAGGTACACATCTAGTCTCAAACTGATTTGGAAAGATGTATCACACAGTCAAAACCTCGCAAAGGAACCGAATAATATACAACATAGAAGTATCTTATTCAAAATGGAATTAATAGTACCATTTATTTAGCTTATACATAAAAAATAAAGTGTTCTTTACTTAATTTATGTAATATAAGGTCACATTTTGTCAACCGCAAATGTTTTGAGGATAAATTCAACAACATAAATAAACTATTTTTATGAAAAAAATCTTAAACCTTAAATAGTTTCAATTCAAAGGAGCCGAAACAGAGAGGCCGCAATGTCTACACCGCTTACACGTGCCCGTAGTTTCAGTCAAAGGAAAGGCCGCAATGGGTGCTCTTAATAATATTACAATTTTTGTGTTAGGAAAAGTAAAAATAAAAACTAGCCTGATTTTTTTTAATGCTAGGGCTTAATTTCTCTGATATAATTGGATGTTTTGTCAAAATATTTGCGGTTGATAAAATGTCACCTTATATAGCGGTGATCGAACCTACAGGAGAATACAAATATTTAAGATTTGCTTCCTGCAAGTTTAGTCATATACATAAATACCTATCCGTCGCAACATAGCAAGGTAGAGCCAAACATACAAACAAGCGTACATGACAATGGTAAATTCATTCTTAACCATTAGGCAAATGTTAAATATCGGTATCTACCAAAATATGGCATTTCAATACTATTTATACACACTCAACAAATAAATGAGATCAAAATGAACGTAATGATTCTTTTCAAAATAACTTTGACTTATTTTGGTCAAAATAATATTAACAAAAATGAGCACACGTGTTTGCTTAGAACCAGTCCAAAACATTGTTACAAGTCAATATTACAAGTTTTTACTTTAATTTCTTTTCAGTCAGCCTCTATAAAATTGATTTTATTATTATTCGTCAAATATATTTAAAATAAAAAAAATGGCTAGAGAGCAAACAGCATAAACGTTTGGTTGGAAAATGTAAAATGATTCGCGGAGAACTTCACTACTGTCCGTGTAAATGTGATATTCGTGTTCACGCAATCTGAAAATAAAATGCCAATATAATGAAAATTAGTCCATGCTCAACTTCCGCATAGGCCGGTCATCGGATGGGTGACCAAAAATGTATCATCTCGAGCTCCTCCGTGTTTCGGAAGACACGTAAAGTCGTTAGTCTCGGCTGCATTAGCAGTCGTTAAGAACCACCAATCTGCACTGGGCCCTCGTGGTGGTTAATGGCCCGTTCACCCTATCAATCCATGGGGAAGGCTCGTGCCCCATGAGGCACCCCGCTACATACGACTTTAAAGTTTATACTGACACCCCATAAGCACAACTCGCAGTTCCACTGCTCGGGTCGTCAACTCTAAAGCCGACTACCAAATGTCCTCATTGGTGGCGGAGTGTTAAGCACATTCACTTCTCAGTACCCATCCAGGCACCTCATCAGTTCCAAAAATCTTTTAGTTCACAAAACCGATAACAATCATAATAATTTTATAAAACACTAGTTGACCCGGCGGGTTTCGTACCGCTTTAACAGTTTCCATCACAAAAAAAACAAACAAATTGTATCGGAAAATTAAATTGTCGTTTATAGTATTTTTCGTTACTTATTATTTATGTTTCTCAGCGCTTAAACCTTCCCTGAACTTCCACGAATATTTCAAAATCAAAATTAGCTAGATCGGTCCAGCCATTCTCGAGTTTTAGCGAGACAAACAAATAGCAATTGATTTTTATATACTATGCGAGACGACCCCTCATTAAATTCTGATTTGGGCGTTCCGACGCCATAGCGATCACTGAAATAGAACAGATAAAAAACCTGCCACGTACAAGCGATGTGCCCCGAGAGATCTGTACATTCGCAAATAAAATACAAAATAGTGTGGCCACTCTCCAACTTCTTGGTAAGGAAATAAATTTATACAGTCCAGAGATAATTAAATCAATAATAGAGAAGATAACTCCAACAACACGATACAGGTGGTTTGATTATGCAGAAAAGTTAGAAGAAAAACAAAGAAACGAACCAGAGCTACTGCAATTCTGTAAGTTTATAGAAAACGAAGCACAGATGTGCGCTCGATACGCCGCACCAGAAACCATAAACATGGAAGAGCAAGTGCAAACAATAGCACCCAGACGTCAACGCACATTTACTAATGCAAAAAGTAATAATGTGAGTAATGTTCCCAACAATTCTACCCGAAGAAAAATAAAATGGCCGTGCTCAATCTGTAAAGAGCAGGGGCACGCGCCAATGGACTGCACACAGTTTAAAAATGCGACGTCTGAAGGGAGATGGAAATTAGCACGAGAACATCGTCTGTGTTTCCGGTGTTTGAAATTTAAGGATGCCACTCATCGCTGTAAAAATAGAAAGTGTGACCAGGAAGGGTGTGTTCGGAGCCACCACCCGTCCCTACATTTTGATAAAATTAAAGAAAATAGCGCGCCTAAACCCGCTGAGAAAGTAAACACCAGCCTAAATCGCCGGTGCCATACTTTCTTAAAGGTAGTTCCGGTTATGATAAGTGGCCCAAAAGGTCACGAAAATACATATGCACTTCTGGACGACGGATCCACAGTTATACTGATAGAAGCGGCTATAGTAAAAAGAATTGGACCCGAAGGACCTGTTGAACCATTGGAAATAGAAACAGTGGCATCGTCGAATGTAAAAATTGGTACGTCACAAAGAATCAAGGTTAGTTTACAAGGGCAAGACACCGAAACTTACCAGATATATGGAAGAACTATGGAAAATCTAAATCTTACACCTCAAACAATAAATGAAGAAATAGTTTGGAACTGTACTCATCTACAAGATTTAAAAAGGTATTTTAATTATGATGAAGAAATGAATCCAATGGTAATTATAGGGCAAGATAATTGGCATTTGTTAATATCATCAGAGGTGAGGCATGGGAACAATCGCCAGCTAGCGGCATCGAAGACTCCGCTGGGCTGGGCACTTCATGGTGCAGACACAAGAATAATAGGTCACAAAGTTCATTTCGTCAATAGATTAAATCACACCCGAGAGAGTGATGACAGGATGGACTTATTATTGAAGACACTTTGAACTAGAGTCATTAGGAATAGAAAAGCGCCAGCCCCAGTCGGACCCTGAGCGACAGGCAAACGAAATGTTAGAAAATGGAACCAAGAAAATAGGCGATCGCTTTGAAACGCCTTTGTTATGGCGAAACCAAGATGCGGTAATGCCGAACAATTATGATTATGATTATTATTATGACAATGCAATGGCGAGGCTGAAAAATACAGAAAATAAGATCGACAAAGACCCACATCTTCGAGAAAGATATAGCGCACAGATGGAGGATCTCATAAAAAAGGGTATGCGGAGCGAGCCCCTGCCAAAAGTTCAATGGGAAAAACTTGGTTCCTACCGCATTTTCCGGTATTCAACCCGAGGAAGCCAAACAAACTCCGTATTGTACATGACGCTGCCGCCACGACTAAAGGGGTAAGCTTAAACGATTATCTACTTACAGGCCCTGACCAGCTCGTCATTACCAGGTGTATTGATGAGGTTCCGCCAGCATCCCGTAGCGGTAACGGCGGACATCGCAGAAATATTCATGAGAGTAGGTGTCCTGGAAAAAGATAGAGATGCGCTGCGCTTTTTATGGCGAGGATTTAGAAGAGACAGGTTGCCAGAGGAATATAGCATGAGATCAATTATATTTGGTGCCACTAGCTCCCCGGCCACTGCAATTTCTGTAAAGAATTTAAACGCACGCCAATATTTAAAGACGCATCCTGCCACTACTGCTATAGTACAATCACATTACATGGACGATCCAGTTTTTCGTCCGAAGAAGAGGCGATCTCGATAGCAAAAGTGCGTAAGATCCATAAGGAAGCCAACTTTGACCTCAGGGGATGGGCGTCAAACTCATCAGAAGTGCTAGATCACATTGAAAGCTACCCCATAGATAAAAGAGAGGTACGTATTAACCATAACGTTGGATCAAACGAAGAAAAGGTGCTCGGCTTAGTTTGGAAAACTACCCAAGATGAATTAGCATTTAACCTTGATCTTGCCAAAGTTCCAGATAACCTTATAGAAAAAGAAATTCCAACTAAACGAGACATTTTGAGAATCGTAATGTCGGTGTATGATCCGCTCGGCTTCGCCACTCCATTCAGGCTAAACGGATAATACAAGAAACCTGGAGGAGGGGCTCTGATTGGGACCAGGTGATAGATGAAGACCTGACAAAGCAATGGAATGTATGGTTAGGTCATTTAAAGAACTTAAGAACAACTTCCATCCCGCGTGCCTATAGAAGCTACAGCCCAGCTATTAAAATAAAATTACACACATTCGTAGACGCCAGCGCCACAGCTTACGCCACTGTACTCTACTGGCGGGCTGAGACACCGGACGGTACCGTACATTTGAGCTTAATCACGGCGAAGGCTCGCGTCGCTCCTCTCAAAGATTTCAATATGAATAACGACAATACTCAAGAAGAAAGGGTGCACAGCACCAACATTAATAGAAATAGAAAACCTATGATAGAAAATGCAATTCCAGATGTAAATAAATTTTCCAAGTGGGAACGCTATGTTCGATCAACTGCGAGAGTTCTTCAGTTTATAGAGTTATGCAGGCCCCAAAAACAAAGGGTAAATTACAAAAAGAACCGAAAAAATGTAGAAAAAGATCCCGACTGGAGAAAACAGGAAAAGGCTCCAAAAATTAAAAAGAAAAAGTCCGTCGTTAGAATAACGAGAGATAATAGAATTTAGAATCTGAAATTTTAGTGAAAGTGGAGAAGTTAATTATTTTGTCAATACAAAAACAAGTTCCTATTAACAGCCGACTACACCAGCTCTCAACAGTAACCATTGATGGTGTTCTTCATCTTAAGAGTCGAATCAGTGTGGCAGTTGGAGTCACCATGAATCAAAAATCTCCAGCCATAATCGACGGCAACCACCCGGCGACCAAGCTATGGATAGAGCATGTTCATCGAAGCCTTCATCACGCTGGCATAGAAACAACCGAAAACGAGTGCCGCCAACAGTACTGGGTGCTCCGCTTGCGCCTTATCGTCCGGGTTATTGTACGTAGCTGCCTGCCCTGTCGCATCCGTAAGGCAGCCCCATCATCACCGCCGACCGGGGATCATCCTCCCAGTCGCCTCGCTCATCACCAGAGGCCTTTTACATTTACAGGCATAGATTATTTCGGCCCTATATCGATTACCGTGGGCAGGCAACATCATAAAAGGTATGTTGCCCTTTTTACTTGTCTCACGACCAGGGCGGTACACTTAGAACCAGCCGCATCGCTTTTAACCGACTCAGTCATCCTAGCACTCCGGCGTATGATAGCGCGCCGTGGTTGCCCTACAGAAATATGGTCCGATAATGGGACTAACTTTCACGGCGCCGATTCAGAACTTCGACGAGCAGCCCTGGGCGCCTGTGAAGAAGAAGCGAACATCCGTGCCATTGCCTGGCGCTTTATCCTTCCTGCTGCCCCCTTCATGGGAGGCGTCTGGGAGCGTTTGGTAAGGTCGGTAAAGACCGCGCTTGCCGCCGTGCTGAAAGATCGGTATCCTACAGAAGAGGTTCTGACAACACTGCTGGCAGAGGCAGAATATACAGTCAACAGCCGCCCCCTTACACATGTGTCCGTCCACCATGAAGACGACGAAGCACTCACGCCAAACCATTTCCTACTCGGCGGGAGTGCTCGCGTGCCCAATCCAGGCGCGTTCACTGAAGATGACCTCTGCAACCGCTCGCACTGGCGGGCCAGCCAGCGCCTTGCCGACTTGTCCTGGGCCCGATGGGTCTGTGAATATCTTCCCGAACTCCAACACCGGCGGAAGCCTCAAGGAAGAGGGATTCCAATCAACATGGGAGATGTAGTGCTGGTTGCCGACAGCAACCTGCCCCGTAACACCTGGCCACGTGGTGTTGTCATTCCCTGTCACCCTGGGCGAGACGGCATTGTACGCGTCGTTGACATCAGAACCAAGGGTGCGAGTGCTTCGACGGCCTACGAAGAGACTGGTGGTCCTACCAATACATCGCGTCGCCTCTACCCCTGAAACTTGATGCAGCGCCACGTCGAGACTGCGCTGCACGGCGGGAGAAATATACGAGACGACCCCTCACTAAATTCTTCTAAAAGAAAATGTCTATGCTCGACTCTATGGGCAAGCAGCCATCTTATTTTTTATTGCATCTTTTTCTCTTCGTTCGTAATAGTTCATTTGTAATGTAAAGTTAAGCAGTAATAAACAGTTAGTTAAATATAGTCCAGTTTATTTTCTCAGTTAAAGCCACTAATCTTAAAACCTAAACATTTTTACCAACCAACATAGAGCCAATACAAACCAGCAAAAGGCAGCCGTCAGTTCTAAGTACTCCTAAAGCCCGGCTGTATCACACACATACATAGATAGATAGATTAAAATAAGATTAGAATGTTATCTTCTAGATACCTAACATGCGTAAGTTTACATTACATATATATGACATATTGATTGACAATAAATCTTTTAAACCTAAAAAAATATATTTAAAAATATTTTACTCTAAATAAAGTTTTACATAATGTTTTCTATAATTTACGCTTGAGATTTAACATTGGAGATTGACTTTAATTTACATTATAAGGAGGCTGATGATATGATGTACCTGTGGCCTCTCCAGCCGCTAGACAGCCTGGCGATCGCTCATGAGTCCCTGCAGTTTGCGCGCGACGCCGGCGGTGGCGAGGCGAGCCCGCTTCAGCACGTCGCCGCCGAGAGCGTCGCGCGAACGCTTCGTGCCGCCAACTTCGCATGATACCATCGTGTTGATTGCGTGTAAGTCCTGGTGGAGAAAGACAAAAGTCAGATACATAATCCATCATTGTTTTCCTTGGTTGATGGCTGTGCATTTAACACATTTAGCAACTGAAAGTAATTTTTCTTAAAAAAATATTTTCTATACAATATTTAAATCCATAATTTATAACCAGCTATCGAAATAATAAACTTATAGACTTTCCAAATGGACATAACCACACAACATGCAGCGGTTAATAGTTAATACCACCGAATTGGTCACTTGCATTTCCCGAATTTCCGATATATATAAACGAAATATCTACACATTTTCAATTGTAGAATTCGACTACAATTGAAAATGTGTAGATATTTCGTTTCGAAAATCCCAAAGACGATTACGAATTACGAAAAAAATGCCAATACACGATATACCAGCATCAAATTTGGTGGTATTAACAGCTCCATGTTATGTAATATTGTAGTAGTGTGTGCCAATAATAGTACATTGTTCACCGAGAGGAGAAAGTGACCGATTAACGTCGAGGGTGTTGTTTGAAGCCCGAGCCGTAGGCGAGGGCTTTAAAACACCTGAGATCGGGAATCGCAGTTTCTCTCGAGTGATATATAGTGCTTTATACCTACAACTTACACCTTACCTTACACCTACAAGGAAAATAAAAAACGAAATCTTTACTAATTGAAATTTATATTGAAATTGTTGCAGTTAGTGAAGCTTAATGTAACACTTTTTCCATTAATGTTATTTTTGCTGTTTCCTTCAACTGCGGCGGAGTTAAAAAATCTTCATCATCACTATCACTACTTATCATTTTGATAGTTTTATTTTACTTTCTACGAAAACTGAATCCTCAAACAACACACAAATTGGAAATGGCGCCAATGGCGTCTGCAATTTTCACATGTTCTTTTTTCAAATTGTTTATCCTGCCGCCGCAGGGTCGCACTGCCAGCCCGACACCATCCAACACACAGCTAGTGGCCAGTGTCATTTTGCGAACTTGGAGATAAAAACTCACTGTAAAAACTTTTTGGCTTTTGATATTTAGGTTACCGGCGCATAGTCTTACCCAAAATTAAAAAAGAAAAACCACGTAAGAAATGGATTTTCATACACTTTTCTCTCCCGCTCAGATGCGTTTTCTCCCCGCATATTTGTTCGATATGCAATGACGTACTTTCTACCGTAAATTTGATAAAGTATCAAGGTACTTTCCAAGCAGGTGTAGTATAAATGTATTTTCTATCTTTCTTTCTTCTTTCTTATATCCCGTCGTCGTGAAGTTTATATCACTATCTACCTACTCTGCCATTGCTAATAACTAACATTACACAACACTAACACAAAACCGCAGAAAAAATGTAATGCATGCAGCCGAAAGTCGAACATACAAAGATTCGGAATTTTATAAAAATAATATTCAAATCATGAATAGGTAATTAAAGTATATTATACGTAAATTATTTTGTATAGGTATCATAGACAACTACTTTGTATAAAGGTATGTCTATGATAACGATACAAAGTAGTTCACGTTAATACCCGTTATAAACCTTTAATAAAAATGGAACGCGAAAGTTTAAAAGCGTATATGAGAAAGTAATTGTTGAATACAGGCGTGTGTACAATGAAAATAGGTAATGTTCCACCAACCTTGGCGGGGCTGCGGCTGAACCGGTAGGTGAGGTGGTGGTGGTGCGGCGGCGGCGTGGTCAGCGGCTTCACGTACACCTGGTGCCGCTCCGACACGCGCTGGCCGGCCGGCGACCACGCCGCGTCCCCGCGCCCCGCCGGCAGCGGCGACAGGCCGCATTCCTGACGCAATCGTATTACAATTCATTTTTTTTATTTAGTTGATTGCTTCGTGCGGTTAGCACATATAGCCAGTGCCAAAGTTATATATAAATAAACAATAATATTGGACTTCTTGGCGGGAAATTGAAGTCATGTCTGCGGTTTTGTTTTATTTTCTAAAATTTGTGTTATGTCGAATATTAATGTGTGGTGGATTATTAACCGTTAAGTGTTCGTGAGTGTGCATGAGTGTTGGCAAATGAAACATAACAGTGCAACGTCACTTTTCAAATTCTCTCAAGAAGTCTGCGTGAGGACATAGTAAAGCCCCACATCTTTACTGAGATACTCGAGGGGTTGGGGGTATATCATTTGTCACTTCCCATTTCTATAATCTATCATTCATCAATATCATACACGAAGGAAATATGTTTATTTACGTATTACTTGTAAGAAAAATCAACTAAAGAAAAAAAAACAATAACATTTTCTTTATTCATATAAGATTAACATAGATCACCAGCTCATATACGTCCCCACTGCTGGGGCACGAGCCATCCCTATGGATGGATAGGGAGAACGGGTCATAAACCACCTCACGGGCCCAGTGCGTGTTGGTGGTTGTTAACGACTGCTAATGCAACCGGGACCAACGGCTTTACGTGCCTTCCGACGCACGGAGGAGCTCGAGATGATAAATCTTCGGTCACCGATCCGATGACCGGCCTTTGCGAAAATTGCTTAACCTTAGCAATCGCAGACCGGGCGCGTTAACCACTTCGACGTCGAGTTCCTCCATTCAGAAATTCATATATAATAAATTAATGAATATTATTTGATTAGACAATATTTGTTATAAAAATAAGCTCGCATCCACCGGCTTCCCGCGACTTTCTCCAGACAGTCTGATCTTTAATATAATAAGTGAGCAATAGGTTCTAAATAATAATAAATAATACAACTTACATCTCTCTGTTTTCCAGCGAATCTAAATGCAAAATCTTGCATACATTGCACATACACCTTATTATAAAACTTAATTAAATCACTCCTCTCTGCAGGACCTGAAAAAGTGATGGCATATTAATACAGTTATTGTTGAAAGTGAACCTTAAATTCATTAAGATAAAAGTCGATTTAGTATACAATTATTAGACCACTTTCGATTATAGCAGTGACTAATATTTTATTAGACTGATTAATGATAAATTTGTCTGTGTTATTAAAGAATGGTGAGTAGATTTATATTCAGTTATGTTTGGTTTTAAATAGTATTTTTTGTATATTAATAATAATTAATAGTACATTGAATTCCAAACAAAATTCATATAAAACTATGCATAATGTATACTTTTGTAAATGATGTAAATTAATTACTTATTCTGTTTATGTATATTACAAAATAAAATAAAGAAATTTCTAAAGTATGTACATACTGTCGTCTGTAGCCGGAGTGATGAGAACTGATCTATAAACATGATTGTCTGCCAACGGACGTTGTCTATAACACCGCATAATTTCCGTAAAGGTCCTCTCTACAGGATTATTCTGATTATGGGATATCTGAAACAACGATAGATAGTATATTATGAGATTATCATATTATTATGCTTTATAATTTTTATGTTAAACATTGCATAGTTTAAGCACCCTGTAATTATTTTAGGTTTCATTAGTATAAGTACTATCAAAACTGTAAACATGTTACAATATGGACAATTTGTCTTTACGTGTTTTCGTAATATGAAATATCATAATTCTTTGCTTCAATTGTATAGACAGAATTTGTTGAATCCTTTTCTGGTGCAGATATTGTTGTTGACTTGTTCACATATAAATATATGGAAACTGTGTCTGTGTATTTTTTTAAATTAATTTATATGAGACATAAAATAAACAAACAACAATTTTGTTAATAAATCTAACTTATTACTTTTATTGGAGTTTTCTTGATAGCCTTGTACCGGACTTTTTAGGGGGCGACGGGAAACTTAAAGGGTTCCTCAAGCCGTGTGATCGAAACACCGTCAGGGTTTTCTAGAGGGAATAGCATCACGCTAATGCATCCCCGTTCCCTACTGGATTCTCCCGGAGATTTGGGTCGGAACAGGACATTAATGTCATCTCTGCACCATCCTATGGTTGACTGGTAGAGAATGCCTCTGGCATTAAGTCCGCTATGTAATTAATGTTGAAAAAGTTTTAAATAAATAAAATAAATAAACTCATAACTACGGGCCAAAACTCTTCATAAAGGCGTTATCCAGCTTGGCTTTTGGGATTATGAATTACAGTACCTTGCACACGACGTAGACAGTACACATGAGTATCTGGTCGAGGTGGCGGTCGCGCATGAGCTGCGTCTGGTGCATGATGGAGTACTCCAGGCAGGTCCAGATCTTGCGCTTCAGCTCGTCGCTGGTCAGCCGCAGCCGGGTGCACAGGTCGTTCATACGCACCACCGCCAGGCTGTAGAACTGGACGGGATAGTTTATAGTTAATGACATTTTATGGAAATTTAATAATCAATATGATTGCTTACTTTACAATATATTATTTAACCCTACCACCCCCATTTTATCTTAAACATCGTTTTTAATTTTTGCACGACTCCTATTTCCGCTTCTTGAGATCGTCGGAGAACTTGAGTTTGCAGATTCCACTGCACTCAACAAGATTCTATGACAATCTTTTACGGTCCATGCTGCTCGTCTGTGGAATGCTTTGCCTGTGTCTGTAAGACGTGCGAAGTCTCTGCAAAGTTTTAAGAAACTCGTCAAAGACCACTATCAGTCATTGTAATCCTGCTAGTCCACTAGGTACTTATTTATTTTTTGTTTTTAAATGGTATGTATATAAAATATGTTCTACATATTTATATGGTTGTATATATATATGTATGTATATATGTATGTGTGTATATATGTGTATGTATGTTTATGTAATAAATTATTTCTGTACAATTTTTTATTTCAACGCCTTCATCTTATTTATTATCAATCCTCTCCATCCCTAGGTTGCCTGTAAGATATCGCTTTTAGTGATAAGGCCGCCCTTTGTACGATTCCAATTTTTATTTTTATTTCTTTGATAGCATGTACCTATGTGTTTTTATTTTTATGTGTACAATAAAGTATTTTATTCTATTCTATTAATCATTTAATAAAAAGGCATGGCTACGGAGAGCAAACCAAAGACAACAAAAGAGAAAACAACAGAATTTTACAGGAATAAGTCTGAGCTCCGATAACAGCCGGGCACTGCAGCTTTACAAACTTACTAGTAGTCGCCCGCGACTTGATACGCGAAGACTACACTATCCCACACACTAACCTGTTACCGAGATAAAAAAGTATCCTATGTCCTAGTCCGGGTCATGGTCTGTCTATGTGCAAAGTTTGCATAAAAATTCGTTCAGCCATTTTCACGTAATGCGCGGTCAAATAAACAGACAAACAGATAAAAATTCTAAAAACTGTTGGAACCTGTTCTGTTATCGATTCTAAGTATCTTTTTTTCGAATATCTTCCATGTACAGACTTTCGACCCTCTTTAGCTTTATTATATGTATAGGGTTGTAGAACTGGACAGATTTTTTTATAGTCATTAAGTAAAAAAGTAAAAAAAAGTAAATAGCCTATAACTGCCCCACCGTTGGGCAAAGGCGCCTCCATCATTGAAATCAAGTCATCACTACAATTCATGGGTATTGGCTTAATCGTTTAGTTACTGTTTTATGGTTATAGTACCTATTTAAAAGTTTTTCATTATACTTAACTCAATATTTACCATGGAACGCAAATATTTAATATAAAACGTATGATTAATTTAAAGAACACAAAAAACATCAAATAAATAAAACAATGAACAATTTACCTTTCTAAAGAAAAGTATTAGTGAATTATTAGTTTTCTTAGGCGTAGAGTTCGGAGTCTGCTCCCCATTGGACGTGCTCGGCGAAGGCGGCACTAAACTAGGTACTTCTGGTTTTGGAACGCTTGTTGATACTGTAACGAATATTTATTTTACATAGCACACAATATAATAAACTATACTAATTTATTTGTACACTATGTCCGTCGAAATTGTAAAATCTCGCTATCTCTTTCATTCGTACTAACTTTCATATAATTGTTTCTCTTTTACACTGCATTTTGTTTCACAAATACAACAAATTGTTTAAACCTTACACAAGATAATATATTATTAGATAGTAGTCAGCTTCAAAATAATATGAGCGTTAAAACCTACTACAGTATCTTAACATTTGAAAAAAAACAACAACTTTAGTGGCAATAGTAGTATTCATTTATATTTTAAAATCGTTAGTTTGATTAGTTTTGTAACAAAACAAGTTTTCCGTAGTTTGGAAAGCATGTTAAGCCGTTGGTCCCGGTGGTTTTTCCGCTATAAGAAGTTTACATTTATTATAACACATATCATTATTCAATACAGAAACAGTGGCTATTTCATAGCGAGCTTTTATATAACTTACCTAGGAGTGACTGGCCTGGTTTTATGTTGTCGTTGAAGAGTTGTTTCTTCGCTTGGTCGCCCACTGGTACCATGATTCGGTCGATCGTAGTCGACACGGGCGATTGAATATCTGTGTGGTAAAAAGTAAACTAGATAAAGGATGTTTTTAGGTGTATTTTCCATCACCTTAAAATCTAAACAATACAGTCCTTACGGTGTGAGTATTATTTCATTAAAAAAAATAGTACTTATCTACTAAGAAATGTTGATCAACGTTAATTATAACTTCACTTCTAGCTAGCACTTGTGATTATTAATTTAAAAACGATTCTGGAAAATGTAAAATGTTAATTTCTTAGTTTTGTTGTATTTTTGTTATATTTTTTGTGAAGTTTTTGATGAATAAACTAAACTCTAAAAAAGATCTGTACTTTTACAAAATTGTAATCTTCTAATTTCTTTATGTACCTGTCTAATTTTTTTTTCAAATCCTAGGATTATTTAATAATGATATATTGCTCAGGGTATATTCTTTTATAACCGCAAGCCGCAAGTACCAAAAATAGATAGACCTATTTGAATAAAGACATATGTTGAAAAAATTTCCATAAGCAGGATTCGAACCAGCACCCCATAACATGCCGGGTCAAGTGCACTACCAAATATGTTGTCGTGGCTCAATCCAGCTGGCCGAAATTAATCAACAATATCTACTCTTACTCTATAAGCCAAAGGAGCTCTATTCATTCAAGTATGATGTACCTGTTCTAGGGCTCCATTGGCTGTGAATTTTTTCAACACTTTGTCTTTTTTCAAACTGTAATATTTTCGCAACAAAATTTGCGTAAAATTATATACAACCATAATCATATATCACCTATTCAGTTGTATATAGTACCTGTATGGTATCTATATAGAGATATGATATGAATGAATAGCGACTGACTGTTGTTCCGCCTGGTGAGCGGCGACTCCTGCACGGAGCACGGCACGGGGGAGCGCGCCAGCTGCGCCCACAGCGGGCTGGCCGGCGCCCACACCAGCGACTCCAGCACCTCCTCCTCCACCTGGAACCGCACCACTCTTACGCGAAATGTTGTACACACGCCTAACACATAACTGTCAAATTTCCTCAATAGACACTGAACTTTATGTCTAAGGCATATGGTTGAACATATTTTTAAGAAATTTGATAGTTTTGGTTAGGTTGGTGTGCAGACGTCTGTGTACACGCGACAGTTGTTCAACCTACCCGTAACTGTGAAACTTTGTTAAATCGATATTAAACCTTATATCTTAGGCATAAAGATTAAAATTTATCATTAAAGTTTGACACACACACACGCGCATATATTTTTGTTGTAGTGTATGCCAATAAATGTATTTTTTCCTCTCTTTTTTTTATACACACACACACATGAATTTTGTTTATGAATATTATGGCAATGGAAGAGTAAAGTCATCTGTCACAGGTATTTTGGACGCATTACATCATAATTCGTTACCAGTTCTTTAGGAACGGCGAGAAGCTAAAGGTTTGGTAGTGATCGAACACCCTCAGTGGGTGACCCGGCATGTCATAAGGTGCTGGTTCGAATCCCGCTCGAAGAATTTTTTTCTACACTTTTTTCAAACCCTAAGGGTATTTAGAGGGAATGGCTTAAAGCGAGCATGTCCCTATCCCCTATATTAGATTCTGCGAGGCGTTCGGATCAGAAAACATAGCGTGTAATATAATCAACTCACCGTGTTAAGATGCTTGATGACATCCCTGCTGAGTTTATCGAGCACCGCTTGCACCACCAGCTCGATGATCTTGTAGAAATGGAACGCACTCAAGCCGTATATGTGCAGCACTCGAGGAAACCTCAACGAGTGGACACCGTAAGCGTGGAGCACTACCTCAGTGCAGCAAGCGTATAACGTAAGCTGGTACGTCTCACGGGTCAATATCATCTGCAATAATGCATTATATACATTACTCATGTGCTTTATTCAGCAGTAGTACTAAGTAAAATAAACTTGATTAACTTCTATCATAAAGAAAATGCATCTTATAAAAGAGGTAACATTCTGAAGGGGTAATTCATAAGACTAGAAGAATTTGAATAAATAATTTTACTGTCAATAATAGTTACTATATTTTTGGCAAACTATTTATTGTACACTTATATATTATAGTTTTTTTATAATACACGCTTTATGTCAGCCGCAAAGAATTTTATCGTAAATTCTTTGGCCAGCATAAGTGGTGGGTTACTTTTAAAAGAAATAATTCACCTCGTATTATCTAAGTTGTGTGAGTAATTTATTTATAGTACCTTCAAAGAAGCTTGCGGTTTCTTCCTATGTTCTTCTCTAATAATATGTTCAAATACTTTATAGTACAAACAGGTGACCATATTACGTCGGAATTTGATCGTTTCTTCACTGCAATTGGACTCCCTCAGACAGTTTGAAAATAACTCCATCCATTTGTTGCATGGCTGTATCAAATTTGAGTTAATTGTTTCTTCGCTCACTTCACATTCACTGTAAAAATTAAATGTCGATTTTTTATATGCATAATAATTAAAAAAGTTACCGCAACGTCAGACTACTATTGTACGCAAATATAGGTTATCGCGTCCACAAGAATGATAAACAAAGAAGAATTCTCTAACGGTAACAGTACCAAAACCTACATGATGTAAGGTTGTAGGGTAATACTAGCAACAGCTGCGCTCGGGATGTTGCGAGCTGGTGCATGATTATATCCAAAATAAAAAAAATACTCATGGCAAAAAAACAGATCTCAAAAGATGTCAAGATTAAACAAAGACAATGTAATGTAAGTTTGAGTTCTTGTATGGAAAAGTAAATATTATTTTGCAAATTGTCACAGTATTATTTTTACTTGGTTGCGTGACTATCATCATCATTATCATCTCAGCCAAAAGACGTCCACTGCTGGACAAAGGCCTCCTCCAAGGATCTCCACAACGACTACCGGTTTCCGGTACCCGCGACCTTCATCAGATCGTCGGTCAACTCTGTTGGAGGCTAAGTTTCGGGATTATATTACCAAACACCCTGTGGACATGTTGAGTCAGTCACAAAATAAGGATACCTATAGAAGGTAAGCTTAATACATACTGCGCTCGAGCAACCCCTTTCACAGACACGGATTCGGGACAGCTCAGAACAGTCTGAGCGCAGCTGTTTCGACATTCGTGTCTATATAGTGGTTATATATGTGTGCGTTGCTCAAGCGCGTTTGTATGAAGCTTACCTTCTGTCATCATCATCATAATCAGCCCACATCAGTCCACAGCTGGACTCTCCTACGCACATACGCATTTTGAGTACATCGTCGCTCCTCCGCGCCAGAGGGCGTTCTACACTACGTCTCCACTCTAGAACACGTCTACCTCAACGGTTATACCCATATAAGCTGCAGGACCGCCTGCGGCTTTACTTCGTTCCGGATTCGATCCCTTAAGCTTACACCTAACATAGCTCTCTACATAGCCTGCTAAGTGACTTTAAATTTGTGGACTAGTTGTACCCTGAGTGTCCACGTCTCGGCTGCGTATGTCATAACACGTAGGAAACACTGGTTATAGACTTTCGTCTTAAGGCTTTGTGGTAGTTGTGACGAGAAGAACAGATGGAGTTTGCGAAATGCTGCCCAGCCCAGCCGAATCCTTCTATTAGCCTCTTTTTCAAAGTTGTTTTTTAGGGTTCCGTACCTCAAAAGGAAAAAACGGAACCCTTACTTGTTGTCCCGTCTGTCTGTCTGTCAAGACCCTTTATCTCGGGAACGCGTGGAGGTATCGAGTTGAAATTAAAACCATATACTCAGGTCTATGGTCCCTTGAAGCTAAAAAATCAAACTTACAAGTTAACAAAAAAAAAAGATACGGCCGTTTATGTTGCAAAAAACGTATATTTACGTATAGGTACTTGCTGTTGACCTAGAACTATGGAGTAATATCGTTTTATACTACAAATACAGGGAAAAGTCTGAAACCTATACATATTTAATTAAATCACAAAAAAAACATGTAAGAAAGGGGGGTCAAAATTTTGAAGAAAGTTAACCGTGTCATGTGGGGTATGGGCTGCATTTGCACAAGCTTAAATAGATTTTTAATTATTTTTATGATGTATAGTTTTTGATTTATGACGAGGAATGAAAAAAGAAATAACTTTTCCCTCTTTTATATGTATAAGTACCTAATAACTTTGGTGTATGTAGTACCTAACAGTCGGGAAAACTTCGAGACTCGATTCCTGAACTATAAAATATGTAAATTTTACTTTTTTTATTTTAAGTGCTAATTGCTGCACTGAAGCTAAATTAAATATTCATAAAATTTTATAAAATACAGTGAAAAAATTAAACGCCCACCCGACCCAGCCAGCACTTAAAATAAAAAAGTAAAATTTACTATAGCGTTGTGTTATCAAATTTGTGGTATTTCATCTGCAAAGATGAATCTGCATGGCCATCGGTTGCAACAACCGTTTGGATAGATGGCGCTAGTGCCGCTTAATAGCACTCAAAAATATTAAAATAGCAGTGACAAAATTCAGCGCTTACGTCAGCCTTCCCGGTAGCATAGCGGTCAGTGCAGCCGCCCGGATTGCGGAAGACCCAGGTTCGAGTCCTGGCTGGGTCGGGTGGGCGTTTAATTTTTTCACTGTATTTTATAAAATTTTATGAATATATAAAATATGTACCCATAATTTGTACGGAACCCTCGGTGGGCGAGTCCGACTTGCACTTGTCCGGTTTTTATTTCTAGTTGAAGCGTGCTATGTCTCTCTTTATTTTGAGACTGAGTGAGACCGAGTCAGTCAAGGTACTGACCTGAGCAGCCTCAGCAGCTGCGCGGAGGGCTGCGGCCGGGCCTGCCGCAGGTAGCCGGCGAGCCGCGCCAGGCTGTTGGTAGCCTCCGATACGGGGGTCAGCTCCTCGGCGCGCCGGCCCAAGTAGCGGCGCCCCGTCAGCGGAGTGTCGGGGCACGCGCGACCGTTCTGGCCAAACGAATAGTGGTATCACATAAAAAACATGCTTTATACAGGTCTTTAATCAAAAGCGCCAAGATTCCTGATAAGCACCTCGAAAATCTACAAAATTCGGCTTACTGGAAGAACTCATTATTTATTAGTATTATTATTAACAGCCATTACTTTACTTTTTTATTTTTATTTTTATAATATTATAAGGTTATTAATTAAGTAATTTATTAGGCTAAGCTAGCTAACTTCGGGCACACCAAATAATTTGATAACCAATACACATATTTAATGTGATTCTACCACTGGTTCGAAGGGTTAATTCTGCAATAAAAATGCCCCCAGGCCCATCTCGAAGGGCGTTTATACATTTCGAAATCCCATACAGACTATAGTTTTTTTTTTACAAACCAATAACCTGATTTTATTGAAACATTCTATGCTTTTAGGAAACACAGATTGAAAGTTAATAGAAAACATAAAAAAACAATTGCTTAATTAATTTTATGTGATACGGAACTTTCCATTCGAAAGTTATATAACTATTTTACATAACAACATAAAATGACTGAAAGAAGATTAGTTTTCGTATCTTACAGGCCCAAATGTAGCAATGACCTGGGAGATCTCATCGTCACCTCGATTTCTAGTTCCAATATGTTCATTTGCATGTTCTCCTGAAAATTAAATATAAACAGCAATGAAATAGTTTTTTTTTTATCGTGATGTTCTAAAAATATGAATACATAAACTAAAACATTAACAATACCTTCATAATCAACTAAACAAGTCAAAATTGAGTCCATGCAATAAATCTTTGCCATTTTATTAAAATTAAATTAGGTACCTAATGAAAAGTTATTTGTTAGAAAATGACGTTTTCTGTCACTTTAGCAAATACTTTTTTAAGCTTTTTTTAAAGTCTTTTTCAAGTAAAGAGTTTGTATATGTCATTAAACAATGATCTTACCCAAAAAGATTCTCTCGTCAAATTCACCAACACTTAAAACATAAGTTTCATATAAGTTATTCAATGATTTCTGATTAAAATCAAAGTTGCCGACATCTAGTACTCCGGTAAGATCAGTGCTGTTTCCTTTTAGTATCTGTAAATTAGAGATGGCGTTAATGGTTGAAAATATTTATTCGTTAAAAGTTAACTGATAAATATTTTTAACTGTTAATTTTAATGGTTGAAATATCAGTTAATAATTTTATCGAAAGTAGTAGTTTTAAACACATGTACGATAAATTAAATTATTCTTTTAAAGTGTTACTAAACACATTTCAATGAACTTTCCTTCAACCTTTGACAGGCTTAGGACTGTCTAGCATAGTGTTGCCAATTCGAAATTTTAAACATTTTTAATTTTAGTTCCTTTAAATGATAACGTTTTTCTGCAGCACATGCAATTTTGTCCTCTCCACTACACTTTTCAAAATTATTCCAAATTTCTGTATGATGTTTTGGCAGTTTGTTAATGTTCAATGAATACTTTTGTTAATGTTCAATGAATACTTAATTACCTAAAAACTGTATAAAACTAATTAACGTCAGCTAACAACAATGATATTGCTGTCGAATCGCCACGCAAACTTATCTACGCAACAATCAACCAACAACTGGTAAACATTAAAAATATCGATGAGAATATTAGTTTAAAATATTCAATCGCGAATAAATCGTAATATATAAAAAGACTTTTATTTTGATAGTGAGCGAGCATACAATCGAGTGCATCCAAAATTATTTAATAAATGACCAGTTGAAAAATAATAAAAAAACATCAAAATAAAATGTGCCTTAATTATAGGCATTTAGGGGTCAATTTCGATTTTACGTCAATTGATAGCTGATGTCGTGTCTCTGTCGCTCGTCGTCTGTCGGGCGCCTCCGCGGCTCGCTCGGCGCCGTTCGCCGCGCGCTATACGTATGCGTATGCTATGCGTATACATTATGTAGACCAAAATAAACATAATTATTTGGCAATTATTAAATCTTATCTTATCTTAGTGGGGCCTGCTAAGGTTTCCCTCTCCCAGTAACACTTTGCCATAAGTTTGGCAACGTCTTTAAGAGCAAAGAGCCTGAAGTCTTCCGGTTTCGGATAGGCCAACCCCAGGAGACCCATTCTTTTTGTAGCCGGTGGCCATGGCCAGCGCTCTACTTGATCATTATATTAAACATTTTACAATTTATATAACTGCTAAAATAATATTATTTATTATTATTAGCCCTCACTGTACCACTGCTGGGCCTTTGCCCAGAGGGAGGCCTTTGCCTCCCTCCATTTCTTAAATAATATTGTGTTAATATTATTTTCATCATCACCAGCCCATTTTAATGTCCCCACTGCCAGCAGTTTACAGTGTGCCCCAGGGCATTGAGCGTTCCCTATGGATAATATTATTTTAGTATTTTAAATACTGCATTGAAATCTACACACTATTTTTATTATTTAAAAAATTGTGTGAGGACGGCTCACAGCCACAAATAAACATTGAACTTACAGCTTTTTTAAAAAATGTCTTGATAACAGGTTTCCAGTTATACTCTTTCATGGTAGCAGCTTCAACTGATACTGCGTCTTTGATTTCCGACAGTGTTGCAATTAAACACGGGGCCTTTGCTGGTAGCTCATACTCATCTCTGAGCCAGTCACTTGGGAGACCTATGTAGGATTATATCAATATACTAAAAGTGAATATTTGCACAAGCACCTTGTACACCCAGTCCTCCCGGTGTAAGATTTGATTTGATTATTTAATGTATATAGTCCCAAAAGATAAAATATATGTGATACATTTATTTACTTTGCTTATAAAAACAGTTTCATACAAATAGGTGCTCTAACAAAATCATAATAAATAAGCATACACACAAAGCTCAATAAACAATAATAATTTTAATTTATTAACATCAAACACTATAAATGTAATGAAAGCTAAAAATTTTACTGTTTGTACTAGACTAAAACATACCTTTAAACGCTGGATTGATTAAGTCTTTGCGCCTAGCCATGTATGCGTTGGCAAAAACAAAGTCTAGGCAGCATAACAACATATGATACATGTCAACAAGGTCATCTGCCGAGTTCTGAAACTCTCCTTTAACACATATGTAAAGGCACCATGTAAACTCAAATAGAGCATTTGTTGTACATGGCTGCAACCTGAAAAATATGGCATATGCTTAATGTTATATGGAGATTTTCAACTATTTCCATTAATTAGAAAGTAAATGCTGTTTAAATCTACAGTACTACACTTATTATCAGATAAGACAATAATAAGTCATAGTGTCAAACAAATATATCATTTTACTATTCAGACAATGAAATATGTTGTTACAATCAACTATTGTAAATTAAAAAGTTACAATGATACTTACTTGTGCTTTTTACTTTTAATGTGAGTTTTTACAGGCTCACTAGTCAAACCAGAAAATATACTCTGAAATATGGGTTGGAAATTCCTGAACAATACTGCAGATACTGCAAACTTATGCTCTAAATGTGATATTCTTTCTTTGAAGTCATTTGGCATTGATGCCATTTCCATCCAGTTTTTGATTTTGGTAAAAAATTGAATTAAGCTGTGGACATAAAAAAAAACATAGAGGATGTTACAAAGTATTTCCTATTTACTTGAGTTAGCCCTTGCAAATTATTGTATGCAGATGTTGGTTTCATAGGTCAATTTATGTAATAAGATATAATGAAATAATATTTTGTACCTTATATTACAGAGTCTAAGCAGTCTTGTGAGACTAACACAGTTGCTTTCTACTGCAGTGCCAGACTGTACTGTCGGAGTGACTGAAGTTCGGCAAGCCACATAGAGGGCACATGCCATCCAATGCACTATATCACCCTGAAAAACGAAAAATTTAATTACAATTAAATTCTAGTAAAAAAAAGAGAGATTATTCATTATAATTCAAACAGTAACATTTGTTTACTGCCTGCCTTAATATAAAAATAGATAAATAAATTAAATATAGGTACTATTAATATTGTTACGGTGGTATTTGATATAGGTTAACTTAAGCTGATACACATAAATGGTAGTTCATGGCTATTTACAGTAACCCCAAAGTATTTTTTTTATTATTAATTCCTAAATTATGTATTAAATTTGATAATGTTTGTGAATGTGCAGAACATTACTCACATCAAGTGTATGATTTCCTTTGATTTCCAAAAATGAATCTTTTGCCTTTTTTGCAGCAGCAGGATCCACATTTAAGTTAGAACACAGACCATCCAACTGTAGTATCCATTTTTCTTCGCTGTCGTCAGGCTTTGCCATGGTGTCCATTATAAAATTGTATGATTTTAAATATAAATAAAAATAGAAAATATACAGCTAGTCTTCCCAAGCAACTTGCTACGATTTTTGTCAGTTTGACAGAAACTTGGCGGGAAGCGTGAACATCCCTGGAACATCCACCCACGCCATAAACAAAGTATTTAGTCTATGGTTAACACTAGATTGGTGAGTGTGGTAGGTGGCTCTCTCTATCGAAGCTTTTGTTGATTCGCAATTTTGTGCTTATGCAGCACAAATTATTAAAATAGTTTTTTTTTATTTGATTTTTTATGTGTGTGATGTATTAGTTACAAATAAAGTGTTTTCTATTCTATTCTATTCTAATAAAGGAACGCGGGAGACCACTCGTAGCAAGCAGGTTACGATAGCTGCACGAAACACAAGCCGCACTGCTGAGAACTTGCTACCACGACTTATAAAATAACTGGATCCCGATTTAGGGAATCTCTTAATAAAAATAATTTAAAAAAACAAACTGAAGGCGTTGATTCTGGGTGTGTTGGATAGCAGCGACCGCATTAGGTTGTAAAACTTAAAATTAGATTATAAAAATAATTAAGTAACAGCGAACTCTAACAACACATATTTAGTGATTGTAATGTGCTGTGAATGTATGTTTTATTGTAAGTTTTTACTAGTCATATATAATAATATTTTTTTATTAGCATTTATCGCTTTTTCAACCAATACGTTTTCTGATTTCTTGTTTCTTCTCTGAAATTTAAAACGAGTTTGAATGTTGCAAAGTTGGACGGTAGTGCGGAACTAGAGATGGGCAATCAACTAGGTTTAAAACCAACTTTTGGGTTTATTTAAAACCCAGTAAAAATCCATTAAAACCCTCCCGCCGGGTGTTTATTTGGGTTTTAATCGAACTTCTGGATTTTGTTTGATAATTGGGTTTATTGATAAATACTATCGAATTAGCAACATAATTTAAAATAGTTTACCATACTTTAATCTCTTTTGCATTCTATTTTGTTAGATTTATTTTAATATTTACCTAGAAAAACCAATCATGATTAAAACTTAATAGAACGGATAGTAAGTTATTGTAAATGAAGTTGCTAAATCTATAACATTTAAGTAATCATACATCGATGTTCATCACCGTCATCATTATCATCATCATCATCATCACCACCACCACCACCATCATCATCATCATCATCATCATCAGTCTAAACAAGTCCATTGCTGGATTCGAAATAAGGACGTCTCAAATATTTTTTTATACGTCCTTATCGTATAGTGCCTGCGACTCAAGATATTAGTTCCAGTAGTTAATACCCACTGTTTAGGTTTAAACCCGGGTTTAAGCCCAGTCTACCAGATTTAGTTCTACCCAAAAGACCGGATTTCAAAAAGAAGATTTCGACCCGGGGTTTAAACCCGCTGCCCATCTCTATGTGGAACCCGCATAGATATAATTTTAACGGCACCCGCCCACGAGTCCCACGACTGACTTTTTGTAGGACCGATAATCGGACCGATTTTTTCGCGTAAGTTTTAGTACCGATTTTACGATCAACTTTATGTAAGACGTGTGTATGCAACATAAAATTCCATACGTTTCATTTTCACCAATCGGACGTGGGCGGGGTCACTAAGATTCAGAGAAGTAATCGATTTCAGAACTGAAATCTTTTTACTTTTTAAGTAACCTACCGTTCTTGGCGGGAAAGTAAAGAGTAATGTCTGCGGTTTTGTTTTGTTTTCATAAATTTGTGATAAGTCGAATATTATTGTGAAATTATGGTAGATTATTAACCGTTAAGTGTTCGTGGGTGTGCATGAGTGTTGGCAAATGAAACAAAACAGTGCAACGTCACTTTTCAAATTCTCTCTCTCTAGAAGTCTGTGTGAGGACTTATTAAAGCCCCACATCTTTACTGAGATACTCGAGGGGTTAGGTGTATATCATTTCTCACTTCCCATTTCTATTATCATTCATCATCATCATAAAGGAAGGAAATATTGTTTATTTATGTATTACTTGTAAGAAAAAATACTTGTTCATTGACTAAATGCTTGTGCAAAGCCATAAAAAAAAAGTATCCTACCATTTTTTTTTTAAGTTTAGTTTGTTCCTTAAGGAACCGGCTAAGGTCATAGACCATGCTGCCATGTCATTAGTTTCTTAATTTCATTGTAATACATACATAAACAATATTGATGATGATGAATGATAATAGAAATGGGAAGTGAGAAATGATATTACCCCCCAACCCCTCGAGTATCTCAGTAAAGATGTGGGGCTTTACTAAGTCCTCACGCAGACTTCTTGTGAGAATTTGAAAAGTAACATTGCACTGTTTTGTTTCATTTGCCAACACTCATGCACACTCACAAACACTTAACGGTTAATAATCCACCATTATTTCACATTAATATTCGACATAACACAAATTTTAGAAAATAAAACAAAACCGCAGACATGACTCTTTACGTTCCCGCCAAGAAGTCCGTATCCTACCATTTGTTTTTGTTGATTGTCAATGTCATAAAAATTATGCTGCGAAAATTTAAATAGTTTTGTTGTGGAATATTGTTTATTTTCTTCATTCTTGTTTCTGTGAAATTATAGCTTTTGTATTTTTTTAATATCAGATATCATTCGGTCAATATAAATTTTTTAAGGAAAAACCTTAAACGCGCTCCGTGGACATGATGAACTTATGCCGTTTCTATCATGTTACTAAAACAACTTTCAGTATCAAAAAACAAGGCCTAAAATTATCAAAAATGATAAATCCGAAACCACAAAGGTAAAAATATTTAAATACCTTGTAAATAACAACATCCATAAAATGTGCATTCACTTTAGAGGTTATGTTATTGTTACTGCATCTGATAATATTTATATTTTTAGGCAGTGGTATCCCAGTCAAACATTCGACGGTGACACTTTGCCTTCTGTAACAAGCTTAGCAAAAACTAAACATGAGCCTGGCAAAAGAGCAAATCGTAGAGTGGCCATGTTAAACAAAATATTTATGAAGCAAGTTACTGATCTTATGTCTACTGGCACTGTTGCTATGGACATAGTAGGACGGGGTATTGAAATTTCTAAAGTGAGTTTATCTAGGATAAATTATTTACGACAATACAATTGACTCACTAATCCGGCACTTCAGTACTCTCCATCTGCAACTTGTGCATGATCACATCAGAACAGGCCTAAACCACCACACACCACACGACTGCTAATGCAGCCGAGACCAATGGTTTTACGTGCCTTCCAAGCATGGAAGAGCTCAAGATCATACATTTTTGGTCACTCATCCAATGACCAGCCTTTGCGAAAGTGCCTTAACTTGCACTTGCAGACTTAATGCTTAACCATTACACCATCAAGCTCCTTGTAACTAATGAGCTTACAACTTGTAGTTGCAGTTCAAGTTACATACAATACACATAGAGGGTTGGATAGAGCAACAATAGCTTAGCTAGTAGTGCACCTGACCTGGTATGTTATGGTGTTCAAATCCGGCTTGTAGAAATTATTTTAATGCTTTTGAAATTGTTATTTGTTTGTGACCAAATTTGCATAAAATTATATTAAACAATAAATATTATAGATAGATCTTACATTATGTCAAAAATATAAAGTTAGTTGACATTGCCTTTGACATTATTGCCTACTGTGCAAGCTAAGCTAAGCAAGACTAAATCCCTTTTTGTAGACTTGTCTTTGTTAATTAATTGTTTGAGATATTTATAACTCTTCACCAGGTGCAGTTAACTCCTGATTTTCAAACGGTAAAAGTATTCTGGGTGTGTAAGGGGAATGCTTCAGACGAAGAGACTGAAGCTGTTCTAAAGAAGACTGCCGGTGCACTTAGACATGAACTTTCCACTCTCAGAGTCATGGGAGAGGTTCCATACATCACTTTTGTGAAAGGTGTGCGAAATTTTGTTTATTTTCAATTTTTGCTTTATTGTTCTGCATCGGTAGACCATGGTTCCGGAAATGCAGAATAAAACCATAAATAAATAAATTCAAAGCAATGTTAAATAAATTTTTACTTTTTATTTTCAAGTGCTAATTGATGCACTGAAGCTAAATTAAATATTTATAAAATTTATAAAATACAGTGAAAAAATTAAACGCCCACCCGACCCAGCCAGGAATCGAACCTGGGTCTTCCGTAATCTGTTTAATTTTTTCACTGTATTTTATAAATTTTAAAATATTTAATGTTAAATAAATTTACTTTAGTATTAATCATATCAATTAAAATTTTGTTGAACTTAAAATTTTACATATTATTTGAATTTATCCTAAAGTTTACAACCAAAGTAAGGGTAGGTGTCAGGTAGTAAAATGAAATACAGGTATTGAATTTTTATGTATAATTTGTAAACTTAATTTATTTTCTTTTTTATTGAGATTGGGTAAACATTTAACCATCAACCTGCTAATAGTGAACAAAATGTGGTCTTAGATATTGCATGGTATTGCTTAGATATTGCATGCTATTGCTTATTTTATATAATATTATGTATTAAAGTTTCTATTTTTCTATTTCTACCTTTTTTTTGGAGAGAGGTTGCTGAATGCCTGAATGCCTGAGACGGCATTTTCAGCTTCACCGGGCTTGTTTGGGGGCGGCGAGGAACGTAAACGGGTCCCTCAAGCCGTGAAACTATGAAACTATTAAATTCTCTAAAGTTGCTTACTGACTTTTATGTAAAGCTATTTCTTTACTCAACCATATACAAACAAATCAGGATAAAACGCTGTTTACTAATAAATTCATTTGTGTGTTCCTTTATACATAGATTGTTTATGGGAAAAACCATCTAAACTGAATTATGTATATACTAAGCTTAGAATATCTTTAAATTTAATTTAGTTGTTTGTTTATGTCATTCAATATTTTTTTATTGTATGAAAAGATATAGTATTATAGTTAGTTATTAAAGTCAGTTTATTTGTAAGAGGGTGTTTTATGCTTCATAGACAAAAACGAGGCACAAGTGGTTGAGCTGGACCGCCTTTTGGCCATTGCCGATTACGGAGACGATTACGAGCCGACGAAAATGGGGCACCTGCTCAAGTCAGAGTTTACGCTAAGCTCCAGGCTGTCGCCCGAGATGCAAGTAAGTCAAAGTCAAAGTCAAATTCGAATTCTTTTTTTTTATCAAATAAACTTAAGAAAAGTGCTTTTGAATCATCCTAACATTTTTTTACCTACTACCCATATTGCTTCATCCTCCTTCATCATAGGAACACTCCTTAATTCGTCATCATCATCAGCTCATTTTGTGTCCGCACTGCTGGGGCACGAGCCTTCCCTATGGATGGATAAGTAGAACGAGTCATAAACCACCACGCGGGCCCAGTGCTGATTGGTGGTGGTAACGACTGCTCGTGCACCCGGGTTCGTTCAACGGCTTTATGTGTACGTGCCTTCCAAAGCACAAAAAGCAAAGTAGTTCGTGATGATAAATTTTTGGTCACCCATCCGATGACCGGCTTTTACGAAAGTTGCTTAACTTCTGCAATCACAAACTGGGCGCGTTAACCACTGCGCCATCGAGGTCCTCCTTACCTACTTTTACTTATTTGCTTATACTGGCCAGACATCCGTGTACAAGTTACTCGCACAGGGCGCCGATTTACGTGATCATAACGCTAGATTAGAAACCAGTCGAAGTGCATTCTGCATCCAGTAAAGCAGAGCGGGGACGTTTGAGCCACAGGGTCTAGCGAGCCACCCATAGTACAAACGCTATAAGATGGACTCAAAGGGAAACGTATATGGGACGAGGCGGAACAGTTCCGCCATTACCTTATTCGACGGCCGGCATTTTTAGAATTTTTATTTCAAACACACGTTTGTCACGTTATCACGTCCTTCCCTATAGATAGAAACATCACAGGGAGCACGGGCCATAAACCACCACGCGGGTCCAGCGCGGATTGGTGGTTGCTATGCTAACGACTGCTGATGCAGCCGGGACCTACGGGCTTTACGTGCGGTATAATCTATCTATACTACTATATAAATCTGTAGGCTCTGTCTGTACATGCATTTTTTCTGACAAATTTTGGGATAAATATTCGTTTTATGAGTCACTGACACGAATTGTATACGATTTTTGAAATTTTTGTCTGTCTGACTGTACGTCCTCTTATAACTTAAGAACGGGTTGACCGATCTTGATGAAAATTTGTATGTAGTAAGAACATGAGATTGTACAAATGATAAGCTATAAAAAAATTAAATTTTCCCAAATTTTTGCACAGCGAAGCGGCGGCCGGGCGGGTGACGGACGGGTCGGCCGTTTAAATAAAACACAGGCAGACAGTGAACAAAAAATATTATATATAAAACAAAAAAAAATTACAGTGATATATATTAATAGGGTCGTGGGGTGAAGCCCCTTAATTTGTGCTTATAGCTGTCTGGCACTTCCCTGTGTCTGCGGTGCTCGGGAATCCAGCTTGGTCGGCGACGGATGGTAGTGGGCCACAAGTAGGTTGGTTGGTATGGGCGCGCCCGATCGGGGAATACGCAGCCGCATCAGTCCAGTTGTAAAAGTCCAGCCGTAAAAGATCCAGCTGTAAAAATCCAGCCGTATAACCATGAAATCCACCATCGTGTGCATTAGGCAACGTCCCCTGCATCAATCTATCCGGTCATGATAAGCAGAAGGACAAGGAGTGACCGATAATAGTGGTGTAGTGGCTCGAATAAAAATAAAAGCAGAAGGAATTTACACATCAAAATACTAATTATGACCACTAATCAACTAATTAATCAATATGTTAAAATGTAACAAAATACTGAACGTTATTTCGTAACTTTCTTAATTTTACTTTGTTGAAGGTAGAAAATTAAATATCAATTTTATGAGCCGCAACGGCTAACTGAAATCATTCTATAGAGAATGTTTCTAAACAATGATTTACATTTCTGTTGCCTACTAGAAAACAAGGAGCGTCTTGTAATTAACCACCATACTACAATCATTCTAAGCTAGGAATAGTAAAATCAAATGTAGGTCACTAGTTGTTTACTACTACTGTTGCAAGCTAACACAAATAGTCTGTTCAATCAACCTAACCCAGTGTTTTCAACCCAATTAGGGTTGAAAACACTTTTAGAAACAGTATATATAACAGTATATATAACAGTATATATAACAGTATAAAAACAGTATAGTATACTGAAGATATTTGATTAAATTATTTAAATAAATGATTTGGAAACGGGACGATATAAAGTCTATTAAGTAGAACCTACTCGCTCCAAGCCACTTTAGTGCCTATATACCTAATACGGACGCATCCTCCAAATGTAAAGCTCCAAAAAATAAAATAGTTCAGAAGTTCTATTCCCGGGCGGGCGGCGACAATAAAATGTATACAGCCTGGTTTAACTCACTTTGCTATATACTTCGAGATTGAGACAGTAAAAAAGGTTTATTAGAGTATAAAAAAAGCCCTTCGAAGTGTTTTAAATGCCTTTTTTTATACACATTGTTGTCCACTATCTAGCAAGTCTATTGCGCGGCATTCAGGGTGCAATTGTGAAAGCTAAGCAAGGTACCAAGTGCGAGTTTCATTCGCCAATCGTTGACGTTAAAGAAAACGCGAATTTGTATGGCAACATTTTTACTCTTTTCGTATGTCGCCAGGAGCCGCTGCTTCAATGCCGTTTTCGTAAACGTAATCGAATGAATAGGGATAGTAAACGAAACTCACACTAAGCACCTATCATTTCGGTGACCAAATTAAAACATCTCCAGCTTTTCCGTCTGTTTGTTAGGCACTTCAACTCATTATAACTTATATTTTATAAGTGACTAGCGGCTAATGTAGCATTCTACTGGTGAAATATTTTTTGAAATCGGGCCAGTAGTTTTTGAGTTTATTCGTTGCAAACATACAAAAATACAAAGCTTTCCTCTTTATAATATTAGTGTAGAAAAGTGGTACAGAAACTATGCCGCTATAAGTCAATTAACATCAACAATTATTTCGTAGGCCAAAATAAGACAGCTAGAAGATGAATTGCCTTTAGAAGATGAACCCCTTCCGGAGATGACCCACAACGTGTACGGTTTGGAGCACGCTAAAATCATGAGCCGTCTTTTGGCTGCGAGGAAGAAGACAAGAGACGCCTGGTTCAACATGGATGCCGACGGCCCCGTCATATCGTACAGAGCCCCAGACATCAAGTCGGCTGATGACGAAATGGCGAATCAGAGGAAGGAACTGGCTGATTTCCTATTAAAAAGACAGGTACAAATTATTTTTTTTAAATGCGTTTTTCTGATCTGCATACAGCCTTCACGAGGCTTCACGGTACGACAGGAAATTTACGGCCGGAGTCGGGGCCGCGGGAATATGTACGTCAGTAGGTATGGTATAGCTTTAATAATATAATTTTACTTAAAATACCAAGTAAAAAAAAATAATACGTAAATATAATTTTGTAATTGCATATTGTCACGGTCTTACAGTCTTATAGTCTCTTCTTATATTTATTGCATCACGTTGTACAAAGATCTTACAAAAACAGTATTAAGTCCCAAACAGCAGGGCCAGCAAGGGCATGGTTGCATTTGCATGGCTGGCTGTATTTTGGGATTATACACAATTACCAAACGTGGGTATATGTGGAAAGCACGCATGGGGTCGTCGTGAGGTTATCCATGATGGGTTATCGTTCAATCTTCCTAAGCTCTTCTGTCCATATGTCAAGGCCCAAACCAGCAGTGGACGTTGATGATGGCTATTACATTGATTGCCAACATTCGTGGTTGCTTTGGTCTTATAATGTAACTAGCGACTGCCCGCGATTTTTTCCGCGCAACTCTCCCGTGATCCTGAAGGAGTTTTGGATAATTCTGTCTTATCTCTAGTCTTGTTTTTGGAGAGAGTTTGCTGTTGCCCTCAGACGGCCTTTACAGCCACCGTACTTGTTTGGGGACGGCGAGCAACTTAAAGGGTTCCTCAAGATGTATGTTCGAACACTGTCCGAGGGTTTTTAGAGAAAACAAATCACGTAAGCGTATCCTCGTTACTAACTAGATTCTCCGAGGGTTCAGCTAGGATCGGCGGTGGGTCATCGCTCGATCTCCCTTAGCGCTATTCTGTCCATATGGCAAGGCCCAAACCAGCAAGGGATGATGGCTATTAGATTGATTGTCATCGTTCTTTGTTGCTTTGCTTGGTCTTATAATGTGATTAACTAGCGACTGCGCGATTGTTTCCGCACAAGGAACTCACCCGTGATCTTGATGAAATTTTGGTAAATCCTGTCTGATCTCTAGCCATCATAATAGTTTTTGGAGGCAAAATCCCGTCTTTTCTCTTGTTAAAAAAAAAGTCGAGATTATAAAGAGAACCGCTGCTGTGTAAAATTTTACCTTTCTAGTTAAAAGGATTTTGGATGGGCGTTGATGAGTCAGTCAGTAAGTAGGTCAGTCAGAACCTTTTTTTTATACGTACCTATTGATTTCGGACTAGTGTTCGAAGAAACGATAAAACATATAAATAATCAAAATACAATCGATATTCTATGAATAATGGTAGAACCATATCAAATAGTTACGATACCATTTTCAGTTGATTCGCAAGTTCAAGAATACTTTTGTGAAATAATGTTTTTCTTTTCGTAATACGTAAGTATTACAGTAAAGCAAAATTACGTAACTCTTTAGAATTATTATTATTAACGAGATTATTGCCATTTCTATAAGTGACCATAATAGTTTAAAAAGTAGATATTTTTTGTCAGTAGTAGTAGTAGTAGTAGTCAGTAGTTTGTTTGTCAGTAATTAATTAATTAATTTAGTACGATTTTTTAAATAGATATTACCTTAACTTATTTTGAAATGTGCTCATATATAGCCTTATATTTTTATTTTATTTATCTCTATTTATATTATAATGGATTTGTATACAATATATTATGCAGTTGCTTTTGGTCAAATAATGCTAGTTCTATGATGCAAAGGGAAGAAATGGATCCTCGTCCTATTTTTAATAAATTAGCAAAACCTCTTCTATTTTTAATAAACGTCCACACTTAAAAAAACCATCAGAGCTTGTATAGAATAACGTACACACATAAATATAAAGAAATAAATATCCTAGATTTTGGTATACCGACTAATTCTTATTCATACATTGCGGTATTTGAAATCGCGGCTATGGTGGGTTTTGCAAACTAGATAATATGAAAAATTATTTAATGGAATTTAATAAACTAACCACTAGAATAACCCGACCACCGCGTCACAATACAACATTAATTTTAAACTAATTACTCTGGTTGGCACATCCTCGCTTTGCTATGAGCGCATGACTGATATTTTAAATACCTATACAGATTATTTTTAAAGCAGTACTGTTTAAAAATATATAGGTATAGGTATCTATAGAAACTGATTTAAACAAGCAAGCGTGCGTAACAATCGTAGTAACGTATTTATCAACCGTCAGGCAATTTTTCGCATTCATGGTATTGAATAAATACTTTCTATTTATATTTGAATGGTGTATAAAACTCGAACCTGGCACTCCGTAGGTATTTGTAGCATAAATAGGGCTTAATCTACCAAATTAATTAGTTAATGTGCCAAGTCAAGAAAAAAGCGGCACGGCCGTACCATCCTTTTCTCGAAACAGTTCAGGCCATTTTTTTAGTCCCCCCCCCTATAACTTCGTTGTGGATAAAACTAGAAGCCTGAATGAAATTCAGTAACCAAGCAGGCATTGTGTAAACACGGTATATTTAAAATTTCATTCAATTTGAACCAGTAGTTTAAAAATTATAACTAGTCAAAGTTTCTTAATTTTGCCACTCACTCACTCACTGACTGACTGATCGATCATCAAAACTCTAAGGCGCTTCTAGCACATATAGATCAAATCAAATTTAGAATACATTAGTGTTTAGTGTATAAATCAAGAGTGTTTAGTGTAAAACTAAAATATTTTGCAATTTCGGTCCAGTTTTCTAACTGCATAAATAATATATAAATATATAGGATTACAAAGTTACATTTGCTGTGAATGAATCAGTGTACCTATACGTATGTGTATGTATATGTATAATATAATGGAATAATAGATAGGTACCTAGATGTAAAATGTTTTTGTTTTGTTTTATATAATTTTAACGCAAATTTTGTTGTGATACAAATTACAAAAACACAATGTTGAAAAAATTTCCACGAGCAGGATTTGAACCTGCACCCTTCTGACATACCGGGTCAGGTACTCTTCCAATTGAGCTATCGTGGTTCTAACCAGCCCGCCGAAATTATTCAACACTATTTACTTTTTTACTTTGAAAGCCAAAGGCGTCATTTCAATGTCAACAACTACCGTCATTAACATCTGATCATAATATTTTTACAAATACTAAAGATCAGTTAAGAAGTAGGCAAGCTATTTATAAAATGTTTTTGTTTTGTTTTATATAATTTTAACGCAAATTTTGTTGCGATACAAATTACAAAAACACAATGTTGAAAAAATTTCCACGAGCAGGATTTGAACCTGCACCCTTCTAACATACCGGGTCAGGTGCTCTTCCAATTGAGCTATCATGGTTCTAACCAGCCCGCCGAAATTATTCAACACTATTTACTTTTTTACTTTGAAAGCCAAAGGCGCCAATTCAATGTCAACAACTACCGTCATTAACATCTGATCATAATATTTTTACAAATACTAAAGATCAGTTAAGAAGTAGGCAAGCTATTTATAAAATGTTTTTGTTTACCTAGATGTAATTATGTTAAAAAAAAATGTTCAAAGGTAACTTGTGAAATGGTAAGGTACCGGATAGGAAAAAAAGTAGGATTATCTACAAAAAGAAATGAGATGCCATCAAAAATAAAACTTGTAAAAAAAAAAACCAAATCTCGCAACTCAGTTCTTCTACCGTAAAAAGTTGTGAGATCCATGTACTACCAAGTCGGTTAACGGTCACTAAACAATCTAATTTAATATAATATAATGTATTACTTGTGAGATACATTGTGTTTTCATACGATGGCAAAGCCAATCTATTTATTTAAAACATAAAAGATTTTTAATATTGATATGGTGATTGATGTTGTTAGGTTAGCTAATTACGTAATAACTTAAGACAGAAGGTCCCTTAAGTAGGGACTGAATAAATTAATCGACTCCAACTTCCGATCTCACAACTTATTACGGTAGAAGAACTGAGTTGTGAGACTTGGTTTTTTTTACAAGTTTTGTTTTTGATGGTTATTATTTTTCGGTGAAGCAATTTGGCTAAACAAATTCTCTGCCACCGAAGCACGATCTTTAAGACGCAAAATCGAGATCCCAAGCTTTCTTGATTCCCATAGTACGACGCGGCTAGCTCAGCCAGAGGCTTGTATTATCCTTGTTTTTTTCCTTAGCTTATACTGTCCTATTTCTGGGCAAAAGCCTTTCTCCTTATCTTTCCACTTGTCTTTTCGTCTGCGAAACATAATTGTGGAATTCACCATACGTCAAGATAAAACTAAATAAAAGAAAAATCAACTTATTGAGAAAAAGATTATTTCAACAAAAGAATCCTTTTCAAATTCTTTTGACTCATCAATTGTCTTTTCTTATCAACATTGTTCACATATTTTTTACTAATAGTCCCTTTTATTATTTTGATCAATTATTTTTTGAGTCATTGTTTGGCAAACAAAGATACATTACACGGATAAAAATTAGTTTTATTATACACAATTTTTATATCCATAATATAAAACGGATATTAATGTGTCCTAATCTCATTTGCTCATGATTTTAACAAGCATCCCATTTTCTATTATTCTACATCTGATGATTCTCTCCACGGTTAGTAAGGAGAATGCTAAAAACGGAATGCACTGCCCGAATTCCTCAACCACTTAGTAGGAAACTGGCTACTTTACCTCTAACTACGGTACACAACAACGCTGTTGTTATGGCGACACTTTGATGAGATGGTGGTTAGCTGGAAATCGAACACCAGACCTCTGGACGTGAATCCGGCCTCCTCGTTCCTCCTCCTCGTCCATCCTCGTTTTTCTGTTATATTTTTTTTCTTAGTTGATGACTTGAATTTTTTCTTTGTTGTATTTCTCTTCTTCTTCTTCCTCTTTTAATTGCGAACTAGCATAGATGAGGACATACTCACTGTATCGCATCAAAAAGTGTTTGGTTTCCATATCATGTACGTACCCACATACAATCTGTTTATCAGATATAACATTGCGATAACATTCACTTTTTTAGCTATAAATGAAATAGCCAACTTCCATTTGATTCACTAATGTACCGCCGATAATGCACCTAGCTATATTTATGCACATAATGTAATCGAAACCACATTGTAGTACTATTGGCTAAAGGAAAATATGATGGTAATAGTCTGGCCCCAATTGCCATGTCGACTGTGTAAACAAACTGAAAATACATTGATGCTTTTTTCGTTCTTCTACCAACAATACTACTAATACACTATGTAGGTAACATTACTAAGCACAAGACACTGATACACAACAGGTTTAGGTTTACCTACTGTTATTTTATTTTGTAAAACGCAATCTTATGATTTTTTTTTGGAATACCTACCAATGTTTCGGTAGCTAAGATGATCGGATCGGATGATCGGAACTAAGTTAGGTGTCACATAACTTCTCATAGGGCAGTCTCCTTTTACTTGTTTTATTGTATAATGTTCGATATAAATACCTAAGTACCTAAAGCATTTCTCGATTGCAATTTTTATTTTACAAATGAAGCTTTGATTTGAACGATAACTGAGTTAACTTACCTACCTACTTTTGCTAATTCTTAGGTTTTTACGAGACATAAAATTTTATTGGTTCTAATCAAAGTAGAAATTATTTATCAAAAAGCTTATTTACTTCATCTCGAGATGCTTGCTATTGCGGACTTTTGATTAAATAAGAACAAAGGATTTGTTTGTGTGGTTTCGTTTGGCTATTTGTATATTTTTTTTGCAATTATTTGTGTAGATCTTTTTGTATTCAAAATTCGTACCTATTTATTAAGCTTTCTCGAGTTTGACTTTGAATTACTTATTTAATTTTATTTAGACGAATGAATCTTCTATATATAATGTGTTTCTACTAACAATAATGACGCACACCGAGAAATTCTGAAACAAAGAATAATGTGATTCAGTTCAAAAAGGAAAGGCAAGAACACTTATCTGATACCCGATAATAGAACAAAAGAAGTTAATGGTCTTTCTTGAAAATAGACCACAATTCTTTATGATTCACAATAACGCTAAAGTGGTTCTTTATATCGCAGCTAAGCTAGGTCCACTATGTCGTAATGTAATTTCGGGGGTCGATTTAGCCGCGGGCGTTTGATTGATGTTGGTCTGGTCAAGCCTCAAGATTAATCTATTTCATAGATTTTACTACTTCATCATCAGTTTATTTTATGTCTCCACTACTGGGGCACGAGCCCATTTTACTACTTATCTACCTATAAATCAGGCTCTTGATTTTGTTTGATAAAATGATTGGAATACGGTCGCTTTTTTAGTTTATTGCTAGCTTTCTTCTAAAAGATTCAAATGGACCAAATATCCAATTAAAGTCTTAACTTAGCCGTCTTGTCTAGCTGTGTTGCATAACTTATTTTCACATCAGAATTGAATTGAAGATCTAAATTGAAGTCCAGAATTTGAGACTTTCTATATATAACTAGTGGCCCGCTCACATTTACAGAATACACTAAACATGCACACCAGTTTAGGCCCAAGACACCGTACTCGTAGAACAAGGGTACGAAGAACCGGTTCACACACGCTCTACACCAGGTACAGACATGTACCTGGTCGGTTCTCTCCTCCTCCACGGCCCGGTCAACCCGAGCCGAGGTCCGTGCCTTTAGAGGCGCCCTCGGGTTGCTCCGCTCCCCGATCCGATCCGAACCCTTCGGAGAATCTAGTAGGGCACGGGGACGCGCACTTGTGCGCGATGCCGTTCCCTCTAGATAACCTCTGAAGGTGATTCGTTTCACACGGCTTGAGGGACCCTTTACGTTCCTCGCCGCCCCCAAAAAGCCCGGTGAAGCTGAAAATGCCGCAGCGGCAATCAGCAATCTCTCTCCAAAAAAAAAAAAAAAAAAAAAGCGACTTCGTCCGCTTAAAAACACTCGTACCCCATGATGGACCCCTATTGTAGCGCCACATACCGAGTCCAATTGTAAGTCTAAACCTAATTCTCGAATCCACTTCGAAACACACAAAAAATTTCATCAAAATCGGTCCAGCCGTTTAGAAGGAGTTCAATTACAAACACACACAAGATTTTTATATACTTTTATAGATAGATTGATATAAACTTTAACAAAAAAAGAGGGTTGTTTTTTATTCCCTGGAGTCTATTAAGCGCTGGACACAGAAAAGGCGAAAGACGCGGACGGGGCGCGGACAAAATTATGTCTCTTCCGCGTCCCTTTCATACAAAATGTATAGAAGCGTCGTCGCGACGCAAAACAGAAAAGACAGGGCGCGGACACGACATTATTTATTCTGTGACACGACGCTTACTCATCTGCGTCCTATTGTAACGAGCGACGTTTTGTTATTCTTACGATATGAGGTAACAATAACCTCGATTTTCTCATTTATCGGTCAGTATATTTGATCGTGTTGTTTTGCTTCCAGATTCTACAGAACAAACTTTCCAAGGAATTGCGTGGCCGTGACGATTTGCAGGTTCAATACAAACTGGAAGATGATAAACCGTACCACTCGGATGAGGAGAACGACGATTATTTTGATGAGGAAGAAGATGAGGAGGAGGAGGAATACTACTACTACGAAGGAGCCAAGATGGCTGATCAGTCGAACCGCCATGATAGGCTAGATTACGAAGAAGCCAAGATGGCTGATCAGTTGAGCCGCCATGATAGGCTAGATTACGAAGGAGTCAAGATAGCTAACCAGTCGAGTCGCCATGATAGGCTGGATTAAGTCAATTCATTGTTTGTTTATTTTGTTGATGTGATGTTATAATATATAGTTGAAGTTTCTGCGAATGTTTTTATCTAATGTTGTTTTCTTTTTTGTGATTTTTGCAGTCACTTATACTATATCAAAAAAATAATAATTAGATTGGTCTTCTTAATGTTTTTTACAGTAATTAAAACTGTTTCATTCGAACCGATCTTTTAGAATTCTTAAACGTATTTTAAAGAAGCTCAATTGCGCAGCTTTTTAGCTTGTACCTACAGTTTTCGATCAATGCCTGCCCCCCGACCGCCTAGCCAATTGCTTTGGCTACGTGTATAGTTTATGACGTCATCTTGTCATTTCGTACCGCCTATGAAAACAATATCAAAGGCTTATAGGCTATAGCTTTCGATATTGCTTTTATAGGCGGTACGAAATGACAAGATGACGTCATAAACTATAGCTATAGCCAAAGCAATCGAGTTAGGCGGTCGGCTGGTTACCGGATCGGTTACAAATTTAGACATAGTTAAGTTTTATGAACACCTAGGTAGGTATAGGTACATATATTTTTCTTTAACGTTAGTTGTTTGTTATGTTTTAAATGATTATTTTTCTACTATTTTTTTGCCCGGTTAAAAGTTAATGTTTCTCATGTAAGTGAATTATTATTTTCAAGAGAAAATAAACGTTCTTAGACCTGATATATCCCTAGCTCCTTTTTGCTCCAGAAAGCAGCTGTTTGGTTCCGGTTGTTGTCGTAAGATAGCAGACGTTAAATCCATCAATCCACTTGGGCTAGTAGCGTGGTGGGTGTTATGTCCAATTCCAAAATTGTGTAAATACTTTTAATAATACCAACTATGTGACATTTTAGATGCAAGTAAATTGAAATTAAAATTGGATCTTTCCATGTGCGTCTAAGCCCCAGGAAATGCGCGTTTATAAGGCTGATGATGATGATGATGCTTTGGTGTACCTACCACCGAACCAGATACCAGTGTAGTATATACCTGAAGCAGAAGCTTCCATTGATATTTATTTATTTATTTTTTATTTATTTAATAATCCACTCTTACATCTATTTTTACAGGATTTAACCTAAAACAATAGTGTAACTATTTAAATTAAAAGTACTTAACACTTATCACTAATAATGCTATTTCCGTGAATTCATTCAGAGAACAAGAAAATAAGTCTATTTTCTTCGCTATTTGGTTAATAGTGCGCAATGCGCGAGTCAAAGGTGCCTTGCTGAGCAAGTTGGTGCGGCCGCGCAGCACTGCCAGCAATTGCGGCCGGCGCGGCGGCGGCGCCACACGTATCTATCGGGGACGCATAGGCTCACAATGCTCAATACCTGGCAGTTGTTCATTTTACCCCTAATCAATTTAAACAAGTAGTATATAATTGAATTGATGAGATTTTATATTATGATATTTACTTGAGAATTTGTTATTGTATGCATTTGTTGTATAGATAGTACTTACACTCGAACTCTTCGTACGCAAACGAAAGTGATTTATCGTTTTGTTTTCATATAATTTAACCAAGGCCATGTTGATAGTTAACAACCTCACTTTCAGGGTTCCGTGGATAAACGAGGAATCCTTGTAGTTTAGTCATCTTCGTCTGTCTTGCTCGACTATCACTGACATGCCATTTCACTTGTAGATGCGTGTCATGGATAAATATTGTGTTCCTTACTTACCTACCCGTCCTGCCCTACATGTAAAATGGGTGTTCCTTTTAGTATAATTTACAATGACTTTTGTTATTTAAAAGGGTTTCCTCTTATGACTTAGAAAGTTTTATTTTGGTCGATACTTAAAATTATACGAAAACAAAGCTTTGAATAACTACTAGCTAGCTAGCAGTAGTACTAAAACACAACAAGACTTTCGGTTTTATGAACGAAGTTAAAATAAACTTTAATTTATCGTAATAATAATGTAGTAAGTATTTATCACTAGGGAACCCTTTCTTTGCAGCGCGAGTCGGACTCGCTTTGGGCCCGTTTTTATCACATAACAATGTTATCGGTAATGCAAAATGCACTCTGTATTGCATCCTAAATAATTATAAATGAAGGGCATAAAACATAACAACGCTTTGACATAAAAAGATAGCCCAGGGTCGTCTTGAATTCTTATGAGCCGTCTGATCCGAGTCTATCGATTAGATGCCTACTTAATTAACTCGACACGTAATGTTAAAAGACTAGTAGGTAGTTAAGGGTAGCTACGAAAGTTACAACGGGAAACAATCTATAACATAGTGCAATCGAGACTAAAAACATGATATACGATATACGAGGTATGCTATGCCGCCGCGCCGGGTCATATCGATCGCGATGCCAAGTCACGTTCAGGATAAGTACAGCTTCAGGAGGTATAGACTATAGTCCATTATACACAATGTAAGGAGCGGAATAGGACGCATAGCCAATATAGCGCTTTTTATATCGACATCTGAGTAATAAAGTTAATCCAGGTCTCGTGTAGTGTAATATTCGGCGGGGTGAGGCGTGAGGGAAGAAAACCGGCCGGCGCGGTGGGCGCTGGCCACCTGTTCGCCGCGCGGTGGCGCGCGTGTGCCCCCGCCCCACCCGCCCCGCGCCTCCCTGCTCGCACCCTCCAGCGCGGTTCTCCCTTCGTCGCTCGGCGGTCGGCTCGCTCGGCTCATTCGTACCGCGACGCGTCGTCTTGCCGGCCGGTTCTCGCTACGTTCACCCGGGCTCATTCGCACCGCGTCCGTTAGCCGCACCAATCACACCCAACCGAACCAGACATGACGGAGAGCACGGATACCCCTGCGGCCGCCGCGCCCGAGAAGACCCCCACCGAGAATGGCTCTACGGAGACACCCCCGGAAGAGACCCCAGAAAAGGCTACCGAGGAGAAAGAAAAGGAGACCCCGCCGCCAAAAGAGATGCGCGCTGTTGTCCTGACAGGCTTTGGCGGACTTAAAACCGTCAAGATTCTCAAGAAGCCAGAACCTACTGCGGGGGAAGGCGAGGTCCTGATTCGCGTGAAAGCTTGGTGAGTGAATGTTTTATTAGTATAAAACTACCCCCTTTATCCTTTTTAAAAAATATATATTAATGTATATCTGGTCAGTAATATTTATATTACGTGTATTTAGCATCGAAATAATTTAATAACTTTAATGATGCGGACTACGATTCAATTGATGTAGGGTGTCCATAGAATTGTTAAAAAAATACATATTTAGGATAATACAAAATACTTCTTTTGTGAACGGTTTTCACGAAGTCGTCTTTAGTGTAAGTGAGAGTTGTGCGAACTTTATGGTCCACAAGATATATTGGGTGCACCCAGTTACCCAGTGTCGATAGGGCGAGTCCCGTTTCTGCCGCTGCGATGCTCGCCCGGTTCATTAATATTTGCCGCCGCCACCACCAAGATGCACTGCTAATGCACCCAAACGATTCAAATTTCTGCACGCACACTTGCGCCCACTGCCGACCGTGCGACACGCCCTTCGGCGGATTTACACTTCGTTGACCGCCAAAACGAATGGTGATGCTTCAATTTGTTTCATATTTTATCTACCTTTACGACACATCGGTATGTTTACATTCTCATCTTGTTCGATTTCGCTAGATAATTATTTATTCAATAGAATATGAAATGTGCTTTTCGATGGATGTTCGAGCAGTTGCGCTCACGCATGCGCGTGAGCATCGAAGCGCGGAGTTGCGCTACCGCCGCATTGAAGGCTATAACAAATTGATGTTATTTTGTCATATGAAACCGGAGCCCGGCGAGTTCGTGCGAAAGGGAGTTAAGCGCTGACTGACATTGTTCTTTGTTCGTTTTTATCGCTCGACTGCTTCAGATAATGCAGACGAACGGACGAATCAAGTCAACACGCTCTTTGCGACGACATATGAGTTATCTGCCACTTTTCTTGTTAACGTTAACTACAGTTTTGTTGAGAGCTATCACAAGACAACTTGACTGTGAATGATTCGTTTTGTTGACGGCGCGTCTTCTGTGACGAGGGTATAAATCGAAATTTCATCTTCATTGTTGGTTTATTAGTTCACTTCAATGTCAATTTAAGATTTTTCGATAGACACAGAAGGAGTTAGTTAAAACTTTGTTATCTATTTCCGTATGCAGAGGGTTGTAAACTTGTGAGCTTAGGACCTTTAAGAACACTACTTTACAGTCATTATAACAAATAAAACATATGAAACAAGTCATTGAAGGACATAACTACACCAACAAATACATTTTGACCTGTTTGTGAAGCAATCATAATTTATGTTGTAAATGTAAAATATATAAGTACGCGCTTTTGTTTACGATTATTTCGAACTAATAGTCTAGAATCTACTTCCAAATAGAAATCTGGTTCTCGGTAGTTGTAAATACCTTCAAAGTTTTGATTACGAAGTTAAATGGACTAAAAGATATGAGAAGCTTTGTTATTATTAAAATAGTCTTTCGAGTATATTTATTTATTTATGATTCTGAACATGCAAATTTATCGACTGGTTGGTAAAGTTAAGATGTCCAGGAGAGGCTAGGGCGGCGAAGCGTAGGTGCTGCGAGGTGCGCAGGGCACATCCCCACTTATGCTAAATATAGCGCGCTTATCGCCGCCGACTTACTATGTAAATGACCGCGACATACCCGATGCCAGCTGCCGCGAAAATATGAACTGACTGGTCTCGACCGGTACCAGATACAAGTTCTCTAGTCTTGGTCCGCAAAAACGTGTGAGTTCCGCCCACATTGCCTTCTCTAGTGCCCACTTCGTAGCCTGCGCATTCGAGTTCAGGGGTATTATACTCCTCTGCATCGATGAAACAAATCTCGCTCAAGTTGTTGATAAAAAGTCAAAGAGGTAACAACATTAATTTCTTTTAAAGTAAATAAATAAATAAAACTAAAACAGTCCAACTGTCTACTACAAGCTACAAGTTCAAGGATACGAAACGCGTTTGAGTTGTAACGAACCAGATACGTAACTTATATTTTAGAGTGTGTTGACCTACAATTAAATACTCGTTATGTAAGCATCTGACTGAACGTTTGAAACTGTCTAATGTCATAATGTGGTATGCAGTTACTACACTGCAGTAACCACGTTTCACAGTAGATATAGGATATTTTAAAGACATTTAAACTATAACTGTTTGTTCTTATTTAATTAACAATGGCATATCATTACTGTCCGTTATTAACTGACAGCAATGTGTGTATGTGTTTTTATTTTATTTTATAGTATACAAGAGTATCTTGTTTAATAGCACTATTAATTTAATGATATGGAACAGACTAACGATTACAGGCATAAGTCCATCTTATTAGCTATTGAAGAAGGCCGCAGCGCCACAGATGTGGCTTGCTTTCGTGTTTAGATAATATACATATTTTGAAAGTCTTCACGTCGGAATCGGACCAACGAATAACGCACAATTATTTTCAATTAGGTCAAGTCAGTGCCGGCAAGAGACGCCTTCCAAGAACAATCGACGTACTCACGCCTCTTATAAGTGCCTTTCTTTTTTTATATTCCGACAGTACTTAATTATATGTGGAGATGAGTGAAGGATGGGATGGGAAATGTGATAATTTTATTTTTATTTCTGTTATTGACTCGCACTGGGTTACTGGTCATCTGTTCAGTGTAACTTATAAGAAACATTGAAGGGATCCTATTTAAAAAATGATTCTGTTCATGCCTGCAAAATACCCACGTCCACGTATTCTGCCTGATGTAATTGACAAAAGAGCGTGTTAATTGTTCACATCCTTTACTTTGCTGCCATTTCAATTTAAAACCTAAAAATAACATCAGCCCCTCGAGAATCGAGGCAAGCTCTATGGTATAAAGTGCAGTATTGTGCATTTTAATGGACTTCGAAGCCACATAAGATGGGAGAGATGAATTTGTTTATTACCCTCTTCCTTATTGAGAGCGTCTGCGCGAGATAGCTCTCTTCCTATGAGTCACTAGAAAGTTATGTTCTTGAGTTAACTCGATTCGAATAACTGGCTGGTGTACCTACCTGACTACACTGCTGTGCCCGAGTGGGTGGACTTGACTGCAATATTGTGCACTTCTTGTACTAAGAGTACATACTTATTGCATTAACATAAAGCGTCTGGCGATTGAACAAGATTTACCTCAACATACAATGGTACTGATATTTCTATACAAATATTATGAAGAGGAAATCTTTGTATTTTTGTACCTATGTTTGCAACGAATAAAGTCAAAAACTACTAGACTAATTTAAAAATCTTTCACCATTAGAATGCTACATTAGCGCTGAGTACCATAGGCTATATAAAAAGAAATGTCCACCCGTGCGAAGCCGGGACGGGCCGCTAGTATTGTATAAAATATAAACTGAAATTAAACTGATCGAGATTTTATCAGAATTAATAAAGTCATAACTTAATAAAATCCGGTTCCATTTATAGAACTTATAATCCAAACTGCGTAAATGATTATTCCCTATAATGGAATTCATTGACATAATATGTTTCTTTATTATCCTGTTATTGAATACCCCTATCTTATAATGCTTTACAAAGCATCAATAAATTAGTGATGCGAGCTCTTTTATGTGGGACTTATTCGTTAAATGGGGAATGAATGCTTTTGTATCCATTTCTCACACTTTATTTCAACGTCACATTTGCATTATTATTATGTTATTAGTGATACTTTTCGAATTTTACACATACATAGTAACCGGTAAGACAAAATGCAGTGATGCATCATCATCAATCATTCACGATAAGAGACAGCTTGTATGTCAAACATGTTGGGAGGCCTTCATTTTAGTTTGATAAAGCTTCAAATAGTGGAACAAGACACAGTCGTCTTTATCATTGGAAGCGAAACTATTTAACAATTAGTAGAGGCAATGCGTCACTTTGCTACTGTATTACTTTCAGTCTGCTAAACGTTGATGAGTAAGGCTAATAAGGCTATCGATATGACTCACCTCAAGCAAATACAATGATATCCCTCGTAATGTAATGTATGTATTTTTTTTTCTCAACGACTGACATCCACTCAGGACCCCTGTAATTAGGGAGAGTTATTTAGGTAGATAGCATTGACCTTAATCGGGGTTATTGAGTCACAGCTGCTCTTTAGTGTGATATTTACAAATAATGTAATGTTTATTCTAATTTTTTTGGCTAGAACTACTTATATTGGTTACATTTTCTAAACCTAATCGATGTTTCAGATAAATACATACGCTTCTTAGATTTGTTAGAAAATCTAAGAAGCGTATGTATTACATTCAAAGTTATAGTAAATTCAAAATAACATTCTTAGTTATTCACGGAAGCTGCATATCATTTCCACTATCCAGCATATGCCGATGTGGAATCTATAAAATCTTTCCTCGCCAGCAGATGCGGCAGGCGGGCTCGGCGGTCCCGTCTGCCGCTTGCGGGTACATTTGTTCGCAAAGTCAATGAACTTACGAAAATGCTCCTTCGCTTATTGTGCCCATAATCGAATCAAGTCGCCACTTTATATGGTAGTAAACATGTCGCACATTTCTTTTTCTTATAAATAAAACACGCATGACAGGCTACAAATCTTCGAATGTCGCTTTCGCAAAAGCTTCTTCAATATGCGCACATAATCGGGTATGATTCGTTTACTTATTCATCATTTATTGATGCTGGTATAATGTGATCTTTTATATCTCGTGTTTTCTTTATCGTGTCATTATCTGTCCTTTAGAGTATCGGTTGCTTTCTCGATTGTCTGGTAAATTGAATTGGAAAATCCCGTGACTCGCATGAAAAAGGGGTGTGGTTGCGTTACGGGCGGGTGTCGGCTCGATGGTGTGCGTCTCGGGGGTGAGGGCTGAGTGTTCCTGTAATGTCTGGCGAGCGGCGGGCGGCCGCGGGGCGCGGCGGGGCGCAGACCGAGCAGATCAATACGGCGCGCCCCTGCCCGCGCCACGCCGCGCGCCGCGCCGCCGCGCCGCCCGCCCGGCCAATCTCCGCAGGCCCTACGTCTTTCGACGCCAATGCTTGTTTTTTTATAGCACGCATTAACCATGCTCTCCGATAAATGAATAAAAGCATGTGTTAGATTTTTTCCTCTACGAATAGCGGAATTCATTGAGGTTCCCCTCATTGGCATGTTAATCTTCATACTCGACATTTATGTTTCCTGTTGTCCGTGTGATTTTGACAAACGCTATAAATTGGGGTTGGATTTTCGTGAGCCCAAGTATGTGGAATAGGAGTTCAAGACCTGTTGAATGTAGGCTATAAATAATCCAAATGATAATGGTAAAGAATCACAAGTTACAGTTGTAAGACTTTTTATTGTTAGATTCGAATTGCACAAATGGTTTGTTGGCACTTTAAAATAGTCTTAATAATTTAAATGATTTGAGTAGCAATTGTATAGTAGTAATGTAAAACTATTTTATGTAAATTATAGTAAGGTACTATAATTAGGCAATATAATATATAATAAGGTAATATAATTATTATATTAATTTAAGTAGGTACTTATGCCATATCGAGAAAGTCTCATATTTTCTCAAAGTTTGGTCTTCCTTTTTGAATTATAAAGAAAAGATATCTCCATCTTACATTGTCGCAGTTTATGTAATTTATTACTAGATTATTTAAGAACCATAGGTTGATGATCAAGTTGAATGTTAAAATTCGTCGTTCAATTCACCACATAGCCACCTAAGACTACTTAAGTGAACTCATTCTTAACACAAGAGTTAATACTCTTTCTGAAGGAGTAACGGGAATTAACGTTTTAATAGCACATTACTAATAATCTTTTTAAAGTAAACGAAATAGGTACCTACTTAATTATAAAAAAAAATAATTAACGTTTCTAATTAACCAAATTTAAAACGGCAGTAATTCAATTGCTGGTAAGTAAAATGGTCGACTGGTCGACTAAAACAGAATTTCTTTAGCACAAATCTAATTACACTGTCCCTTATTCTAGATACGGATTGCCGCTTTACTTTAGCAATAAACCGGAGATCGTTAGAAGGAAACAGTTTTAGATTTCATTACATGCATATGACTTATATTTACCAAATATTATTAATGCCCTGTATCACAAGAGTGCCTATGTAACTGGTATCCAAATATTTAATCATCTGCCCACTGATCAAAAAGCCTCAGCAAATTTAAGCTGTTTTAAAATTAAATTAAAGAGATGGCTTATAGATAAGTTTGACTGAATATTTCGGTACAAAAACAGCATAGTGGCTGTTTCTATGTAACATATACCTACCCACTAAAAATTGCATGCCCGACTAGGGTAAATTGTTTGTTCCCAATTATGCTTAACACCTGCTATGTATTTACACAATTTTATGGCAATCAAAATTTATCTTATCTTATCTTATCTTAAAAATAAGATTGTTATGTAGCCTCCGAACGCCGGCGCCCGCTGCCGCGCACCGTTATTTAGTATCATTTAATGAAAGCAAGTGTCGGAAAATGAACATGTGGCTCTGAAACTATTTTATCGGTACCTTTAACAAGGCAGAATGTACGAAATAAACGTACCTACGTATATATGTACAGACGCCAGCACATCAACCTATCCAAAACTGTCAAATTTCTTCAATACATTTTCAACCGATTAAGGCATAAAGTTCAAAGTCTATTGAAGAAATTTGACAGATTGTGGTAGGTTGACGTGCAGGCGTGTTTACATATAAAGGGCACGAAGTTAAAACAATAATAATTAGGTTCTCTTCAGAATCAAGTTTATGTGTTATTCTCAAGAAAATATAATAAGGGTATGGCACATAGTACTTTCCATATAACATAGAAACTCGAAATACATTGTGAGAGTTGTATAAAAAGTAAGTGACTATCGTTGGTGATTATAAAATTGATAAACTATGTAAGTTCTTAAAAATTGTTATTATTTACACCAAATATACAAAATTTTTATAAGTGGTGCCGAAAAGTGATAAAATGTATCTACTACACCAAGTCTAGTCCTACCAAATATCGTGACACGTAAAATAGTTGCTCTATTAACACCCAGACATTCTGGCCGCTCGTTTTTTGCTTCGCAACATTCAGCTGTATGATTACCGTTTGTATTATAAATATTAGAATACCCGGTAACCGACGCACGATCGTTGTTGATTTTTTGCTGCCCGCATATGTTCGTGCGAGGGTCTGGTTTCTAGATATGCTTCCGGCCGCTTTGTTGCCATAGTTACCATTTTCTGTAAATGAGTTTGAAGATTTAGCTTCGCGTATTGCCCCAAAGTGTGAAGACTAACTTTGGAATACGAATTTCCATTCAAACTGGATTTAAAGAGCTAAGTTTTTCTCTTTGTTGGCCAACTTAATATTTTAAACCACACTTTAGAAGTTACGAACTTTGATGAAATGGTAAATCGTACCAGACGAGACTTTTTGTCAATTTTCTAATTGTATCTTGTACCGTGAATTCTACTTTTTCTGTAATTTTAGTCTTTTCTTATTTTTTTACTTACTCAGCAATAGTAAAATGAGAAAAAATAATTCTAAGCATCGCATCGCATTGTAAAAAATCGTCTTTATCTATTTGGTGATGTCGTTGATATCTTTTGCACAAAAAACACATTGTGTGATTTGGCCGTACCTCTCTTGTCAATTTGTTTGCCTCAAGTATCTTTTGTATTCAGTTAATATTTGAACAACTTACTATTTGCCTTCTTTGTTCTTTCTTAGATAAAGATGATAAAGATGGTGATAAATTATTTTCAGATGTAGATTTATCTTCGAACCTTTGAGGAGAGCGTAAACAATAGATAGATACGATTCCTAATCTGTTCTAGAACACCATATATATAATATAGCGTTTTTAAGAATGTGTTTTACTGTAGGTTTTCTTCGACGATTTAAGTCTTAATTATATCATCGAAGCTGACAAAATTGAGAGTAGACTAAAAAACGAATGAACGGAAAAAAGGTTGTCATTCATAAACGTTTCTACTTGTTCATGTAACGGAAGAAGCTTGAACAATCCGGGTTTTAAAAAGGGCCATAATGAGATATTGTGCTTCTGGCCTTTAAAAGCGATAATTTGGTTATCAATCAAATTCTTGTCTGTTTTATATCTGTTGGTATGGTCGTAAACGCTCTGTGCGTTCTTTATATTTGTATCTCACAACATTTAGAGTGGAGCAACGGAGGGTCAGTCAGACGATGCCAGTCAATTAGTAAGTCGGAATGTTCAGTCACCCCAGGCCCCAGCGTTGCGCGCCCAGTCACTTCGGCATGCAGGTTCACTTCCTGAGTGGACAATTAAAACGGATGACAACCGCACTTTGGATGACTGACTTAGTTCGACATTATCATACATTGTACTGTGACTAATTACTACTTAATTGCATTTTTTAAAGAACACGTTGCGGCAGTAATGCCCATTTCATGTAGACAATGCATAAATCTCAGTCATGAGAGCAGACGTATATTCTCTTCCTTTATATGTTACTTAACATAATAGCCGCAGGTGCTGCATCTATATAATATGCAGATATGTTGTTCTTGACCGCAAGCAAACTGACACATCGAAGACAAATGACCTGAATAACGAAAACACATAAAAACTGCATGCATACATTTCCACAATGCTCATTAGCGGTACACGTAATGTGAATAAAGTAAACAGTACTAATGGACCACTCCATGGCTGACAAATAGATGGTATCGCCCAAACGTCTATATACTTAATTAATGTATGTAATAAAAGTGACGGCCGCGTAGGGCTCATCACTGGTAGATCGGAAGCAGATAGCCTCGCCACGCGGACGCGCGTCACCTATTCACGTAGCCCTATACACCGCTATCCGGATATTAAACGCATTTAGAAAGCGATGCATTGCGGCTCCCCAAAATCTAACGGACAAAGGCAGGACGACGAAGGTGACGGCCTAACTAAGCACCTTGCGCTTGTGAATATTCGTGACTCGTCGTCGGTGAATCCTCATACAAATATTGCAGAACCAAAGTTGCGCTGATTACAAATCGCGGGACAATTACGGCGGGTTAATCAGAACCAGCAGTGTTTCTGATTCACCTGTATACAACAGACTGCAGTCGTATGTTAACTTATAGGCTTGATTCAAGGCTTTTACAGACGTACCTAGCTTAGAAGAACCTAGTCGTTTATGTATTGTATTTTTCTTCGAACCTAATTGCTGGTTTTTGTAAATTACTCCAAATTATTACAAAAAGTTTTTGGAAGATGCTTACCTACCTATTGTTACTTTTCTTGAATTCATTTTCTTGTCTCGCCTGAAATTAATATAAATTGTGAAAGTTCCGTCTGCACGGACGACGGCAACGTGAAAAATACTTTAAGAGCACAGGAAGGAACTACATCCTTGGCCTTGCCTTGGTCGGGTGCCAAGTTTCCACGAGACCATTGATACAGATCGTTGCATTGAACTTGGGAACATTCAACCAGTGATTCAGCTGTTTGGGGAGACATTCAGTCATTTTAGTTGGAAAACTTCAGCGTCATGTTATTTTACTTTATTATTCCATTAAATATTTGAAGAGAAACTTGAGTAACTTTCTTGCTACTCCTTTATACAATGCAGAGTTTCTACCTATCAATTCCATGAATTTATCGGTTTCTTACAATGCGCATAGGTATATACTTATGATACCCAAGTTATATTTATTATTCTAGAGCTTCCAATGTTCTATTCACTCAAGCAAATATGTATTATATCTTACAATCGTAGGAATACAAAGACGCCATCGCTTACTCAAGTTTATATGATATTTGCAACGCAATATCGTTGTTTGTCAAACTTGGTGCTACCACTTATTTCGAAGGCTGTTTGGCACTAAAGTTAGCCCTCAAGGGCAGACCTATTTAAGTATTGCTGTTTGACATTATTATCGGTGTATGTGACATTTTCAACAATTGTTTATTAAATTCTTGCACTACCCTCACGCCATTCGTTTGACATACTGACACAATTCTTTTCTACACGCGATATGTTAAATTCCTTAAAATACAGCTGTAAAACAGCACAATTTTTATAGTTTAAGTTAAATATGTTGGAGTAAAGACACGGTTATGATGTTACACAATGACTAACATAAATTGATGATTCGACTACTATCATTTATAAATAATTATAATAGGATTCCTTTCAATTATTATTAATTATTACTCATAATTTAATCGAAACAAGCGTCATAAAATAGTTAACAGCTCGATTTCCTGCGTCTATCCGTCCCTTATATTCATAGAACTCACGCATTACGCTTCGCTACTATTAGTGTGGCATACAAATGAATCAGAAAGTGCGCGAATGAGGAAATTCCATTCCAGCCGTACCAGCAGAGCTGTCGATAAACTAAGTTGTATTTCTATTCTCAAATAGGCATACGTACTGTATGACCAGTCAGACTGTACTCGGCTTCTGAGTCACATATCAAATACTAGCGTAATTAACCAGTCGGGCGGCCTAACAAAAGTTACATGCGTTCTAGACATGCAACGCATAAATATAATGGATTTTTTATTTTTAGAATTACAGTGTTTAATTGTGATGTGTTTTATCTGTTGTTAAAATCGATGACGGTGCTCCCGTTCTCAATTGTCCCCACTCGACAGAGTTATCATGAGCCGTTAGTTTTTATGGATTCTTTTTAATGATCTGATCATTCACCATCGTTGACAATTTATTTTCACCGAATATATCAAAGATGGCTGTTGATTTTGTCGTCGTACGTTGGATCAATAATCGAGGCTTGATTTTAGTGGATCCAATTATTTCAGGATTTTATATTAAGAAGGGGATTTCTCGACTCGAATAGGCAATTATGAAAAAATGAAAGCTTTCCAAGCTTCCGATGTCCTATAAACATTTGACTGTTGCGATAAGATGTTATTTCCCAACTTCCTCAGCAGAGTATTAGGAGTTGATAAGTGACGTGTAGTATCTATGAACACGTCTCACATAAAACATGAGCCGCGTCGAGCGGATGGAGGAGCCAAGTTATATCGCGCGACAATCCCTGCATCGCAATGAACCCCGCTTGAAGAATTAAGATAGATGAACTCCACCGGAGCACTTATTGCTTTACACACCGAGCGACTCGCACCATATTTCTTATGTGTTTATTAGAAATGCTGCAGCAATATTTTAACGAAACCAACCGACCAAGGAACTTGTCAAGGGTCTCAATGAAAATTTACTGTTCTAATTGTAACGTCAAGTTAATCGACTGTGTCCAGTATAGCTTATTAGCTTGTTAGGTTAGCATAACAAACTATCTCAATTTATGCTAACAATTTTACAGAATTAGAATCAATAAGACATTTTCATTCTACTACAAACAAATAGAGGCATCAGTGGGCTGACAAGTTCGTCATCATCATCATCATCATCATCATCATCATCATCATCATCATCATCATCATCATCATAATCAGTATGATGAAGACATAAAAATCAAAGACAAATTCGTTTTATCAAAAGGTCGTAATGTTAACCTGACATAGGAAAAAGTCCATACTTTTTCCTATTTTTGCTCAACTTGCAAAATACAATTTAGTTGGTAGGTAAGTGTAGGAAATCTTATCGATGCTAACCACCGTGGCGCAGCGATTAAATTGGCGTGAATTGAAGTATTTCGCCGAAACGCATTGGAACGTGACGCTGCGCTGGACGTCCTTTAATAAGCTTGTGCAAGTTCCTTCGGTAGACAGCCACGAAATTTGTGATTCAAATACGAGCAGAATGCAAGCAAAGGAATTGCTGTCTCTATTGTTTCGAAAACCACTAAACTATGTTGAAATTTTACCACAACATTTACGGAACGCTCAAGCCCAAAGAATACCCTTTCATATTTTTTAAATTACCTATTGTCAATTATATTCTGCGCGTAGGTATGTATCTATTTCGTAAACCGTTCTCACATTCATACAACCGCCCAACCTTTTCACGGTAAAGACGAGACGGGGTGACTCAGACGGAATTCAATGGAATTGCATTTTAGCTATTGATTTCTTTAGTGACTAGTGACTAGGTACGTGTTCTGTCGTCCAAAGAACAGATCAATTCGCCCGCCGGGTGTACTGCAAATAGTCATTAGTCAACTGGTATCTAGTTGTGTTGAGGTTATACTTACGTAGCCATTGGGTGGAGCCCTGGCGCGCCGTCGCGACGCCTAGCCGTCGTCGGGTCGCGCCGGCACGGGCCCCGCTGCAATTTGAAATTACCCCGAAGTGAGGGTGTTCGCTCATTCACTCGTTCATTTTAAATGTCCATTCCAAATGGTGGATACGCACGTGAGGGGGCCGCAATGCACTACCGTCCGATCCGTGGAGTAACTATAGCTAATTTATTCAAAATTATTCTCCACGTATCATTTTGTTGCTGCTCAATAAACTGGAAAGTTATTTAAATTGCATGAATAGAAATCTTTTGCGACACATTAATGCGTTAATCGCATTAGCTTAGCCAGTCGAAGGGTGATTTTTCGTAGGTCTCGATCTCGTTCCTCTTTGTGTAGTTCTTTTAATCATTGCGTTTGAACGATTTAAGCGTTACGTTGCGTGCGTTAACAATAGTCGTTGTTCGATACTTTTAAACTGTTTTTATCTTGAAGTTTAGTGGAAATGAGTGGGTAATTAAGATAATCGAAGGAGGGCAGGGTTGACGACTTTTGGTGGTGGCGGCCTCTCGGGAAACCGGCCGCGGCTTATCGATTTCAAGACCCCCTTGACTCGAGCAAGGACTCTGAACCACGCGCACGCGGTACACCTGGCAGCAGTAGATACTACTCTTTCGTTTCGGGGTCATTTCGGGGTATTTTAATATACACTTTATAATCAATTAGAAACCTAACATTTCCAACTACCAAACAGCATAAGTTTTAAGCCAATTCTTTCTTTACTTTAGCCCATATTTTAGAATAAGGGCTTCAAATCCGTAATTCATTCTTTCAAAGTAATGCATCAATGATCAAACTTAATAAAGAACTTTATGGAACGAACGGTATCATTGAATTTGGATAATAAATACAAAAAATAATATATAATCTACTACCTGCGCACGACGGTGTGCCCTACGAGCCATTGTAAGAGGAAACCATTCAAATCTGCGTCGAGCAAGCGGTCAGGTAGCGTGCGTAAAATTCGATCCGAGACTAGCTGGCACAGATTATCTCGGATTAACATTCCGAACCCGGCGATATGGGCGCGGGAGATTTCCGATAGTGTGTGACAAAGCTGTTTTTTTTCCCGTAATGAAACGATAGAGCCCACTCAATTCGTCCAATAAAATTCATGCGGGCGCAAATGTTGGGAGTTGATGCGGCCGTGGCGGCTGGCGGCTCAGTCCGCTCCCATGTGTAATTATTCAGAATTTTCTAGGTTTTAATGTTTTAAATTGACATTGTCAGCGCTATCGGAAAATGTTATTATTCACCCCTATGTAGACATGTGGCGCGACACAACCCTTCTGCAGATTACCTATTATTGCACCGCAACAAAATTAAATGTTTTATCAAATGGGAGCTCGATGTCGCGACATGTCGCAGCGACTAGGGATCTTGCAACTAAAGCAACTTTCGAAATACCGGGTCACCAATTGGGTGAACAAATTAAAATATCTAGAGCTTCATGTTACAGAAGGTATTTAGGAATGACGTTTGTTGTTTTATTCGCCTCTGTGGTCTAGTGGCTAAGACGACCGGTTAGGACCCATAGGTCCCGGGTTCGATTCCCAGCGGGGGGTACATGTTTGTGTACTCGGTTTAGTTGGAGGTAGCACTTGTTTGTCCGCCTGGCTAGCTATCACCATCTTATCTAAATAAGTCGCCATAACATCAATGTTTGTAGCATTGTTGTGTTCCAGCAGCTAGAGATAAGATAGCCAGTGCCTCACTAGTTGAGGATCCCGGGTGAAGTGCGCTTCCACCAATTGGCCTTAACATCACAACATCAGATGAGATCAAGGCACTGTGCTTACCCATAAAAATAATAAAATAAAATAAAAGTTGTCGCGAGATGGGCGTCGTCAATCAAATTCCACTGACGTACATTTGACCAGTAGCTTTTTGGGTTTTGGTCCCCGTTCTACTCATGTTCTATAACGAGGATGTAGATTAAAAAATAGAAGTGGTATGTATACAAAGATAGAGGAAAGCAAAATAAAACGAAGATTTAATGATGCAAAAAAAAAGTTATGAAGACAACTAGTGCACACGTTGAAAGACAAGAATAAGAACATTTATAAGCTGACGATGATTCATCAGCTTATAAATGGTCTTATTTTTGTTTACTAATCATCAGTTATTGTAAAAAAAAGGTGATTGCCTAGGTAAAGAATGAAGAATACGCTTAACCTACTGAATTCACGTTCTTTTTTGTAGCATAGTAGTAACTAAATGAGAAAACTTATAAGCACAATGGATATGTTCTTGAATTAGTGCGCATACGAGTATTAGCGGAGTCATAAAATAAGTTCAACTAATATAAAATTGCGGCTACATTGAAAAATTGTTTGCTCATGTTAAAGAGGCTATGTCAATTTGCGTTTCATTTTGTACATTGAAGATACAACCGCATGCTTAATCAATTTAATTGTTAGGCAAATAGTATTAGCAAACATATGTGACTCACGTTCTCCGATGGCGAACAATGTTGTATTGTGCTGTAATGTAATTAAAGCCACTAATTTTGTTGCCATAATATTCTGGTTGCATTTCGCTGTGGTAAAACCCATAGTATGTTATTTGGAACTATACACGCCCAATGGTCGAAATTCGACTTTAGTTCAAAAAATATCTAACTTTTTATGTTAAAAGGAGGCAAACAAGCAAGCGGGTCACCTGATGGGAAGCAATCACTGCCGCCCATGGACACCAGCAAAACGCAAAACCAGAAATGTATATATTTAATCTGAATCTCAGAAACGGCTACAACGATTTTCATTAAATTTAGTATGCAGGGGGTTTCGGGGCCGATAAATTGATCTTCATTTTTAGAAAACTACCAAAAAAGAAATACCGATCAAAGCTCGGTCATCTAGGTACTATTATTTATATAAGGTAATGTTACATATAATATTATATCGGTACACATTTTATACTCTCCGTACACTCCGTGCGTGCAATGTGCTCAAAAAGGGACACGAAGTTTTATTTTCACGTATAGTTAAGAATTAGAAATAGGAAAAACAGCTAATATATTTTCGTGTTCTTAGTATTATTTCAGGGTAGATACCGACCTATTTAAAGGTCGGCGTGTTGATGAATATACAGTTCACACTCGAATGGAATCCGATAGAAAACCTTACTCATACCCTGAAGTTAATGTTTAGAAACATCGGGCGTTGGGTTTTCTTATTTGTAACAGGATCTCTTGTGGTGCACACAAGTTTCTAGGTTTAATACCGACTGAATTTGAGGTATGCCAGTGTGCACCGGGGATATTTCGAGCGTTGTTTTAGCATCGGTGGCGTTTCCTTGTTTAGTTATAATGGTAGGCTCTTAGAACCATTCTGGCGATTGACGTCTGTTATGCACTACGGTAAACAGTCACGTAAAATGTTGCCGAGTTGCTAACGGTTGGGCAACGTTAAACATAGCCGTGTACTGCTCGCGAAGACCATCAATCAAAGTTGGCTTACGATTAGCTTCGAGAACCAAGTGCTTTTGTATTTTGTAAGAAACAATTAGCTAATAGTAAAGTTACGACAATATTAAAATCAAAATCCCTATAAAGCTGTCCGCTCAAATAGTTTGATCAACATAAATTCTCAACTAGATATTTTCCCGAAGATTGTATAAACAATGCTATTCAGACTCCGACTATGGTAACTCTTCTTCAAATTTATTATACAATCTTACAAATGTAATGTGACCTACGCGACAGACAGGCAGTTAGCCGCATTGATATGCCGTTGCACTTTTGCTCACTAATTTGCCGGGTGCCTAGCAAGAGTTTTCATTTTGTATGTTATCGACAATATAACAACTCACCTCCTTTGTCAAAACGAGGCGTTCCTTTGATGCCATACAAATGTTTCGTTTTCGCTGACGTGATCGCATAGTGAATAAAACTATTCTTCCACATATAAAGCCAGAACAAACTGTTCATTCAGCTAAAATTTCCTAGGATGAAATGCCAAACAAATTCTCGTTTTCTCGTGCTCGAATAATTAATACAAAGCTTGTACTTGACGGAGCTTGTGCCTGAGGCTCGTGTATTTGTTGTGACAATGTTTTTAAAACTACCGTCCAAAAGTACGTATCTCTAAAATATGTATTTTTTGTTTGTTAATTCTGTTGTTCTCATGTAAGTGAATTAATGTATAATTCTTAATGAGAATAAATGTCTTAAACCGCACTCTACAAACTGATTGTTCATCGTATATGTCTTTGGAGTCTACTATGAAGTTTTTCGCATATTCTAGTAGGTACTTCAATTTGAAATGGGTAATATGTGTGTTATAGATATAACACTCTGTATATATGATAGAGTAGATACTCTATCATATATACAGAGTTTATGTCGGATGGTGCAATACATTGTCATAAACTGTGCCGTGCCGCGGCTGGAACACATCAAGCGTCAAGTGGCATGCGGAGATCAATCAAATACGATATATTTTCCTCTAGACGAAATATTTATACTACACTTTGTACCTTTAAATAAATTCGTAGGTTATCTGTGTAGGTTATATATATGTAGTGATGGTCAAAGCTATACCATACCATTGCCACTGCAGTGTAACGAATACCTACTAAGAGTTTTGCTCACCATCAAGTTAACGAAAACGAGAATTTGAATGGCATTAAAGCAACGCCTCCTGGTAACAAATGATGTTCATTAAGGTGATCGATTGCTGAATAAAACTCACATTCAGCACCCTGAACAGAGAAATAGCAGATTTCACTAGTGCGAGATTTTTCCATCATTCGATAACGTGAACGATAATGTGGCTTATTATGGCAAAATTATAGAAGATCTCGTTTATACCAGGCGGCTAATTTTTGAATCTCACCCGTGATCTCGAAATTAAAAGTGACATGAAATACCTACACCAAGAAATATTATTTTTGCATTATTTGAATATAAAATACATACCGTTTTCGGTGTCGAAAATGAGTTAGGTACCAGTAACTTTGAATAAAAGATAAAGGAGCACTAGTATATAATTTATATCGTAGCAAGAGTTCAAAAATCGCCTCCCAGATCTGCAATTGCCATCCAACAGACTCAACAAATCGACCTTTTCCTATTGGGCGGCCTGTTTTTTTTTCAATTGACATTAACGGCCCAACTGCCTCCTATATTTTAATTAATAATTGAATGGAATCAATATTTTCTATTTGATTTAATGATGTCACGCGGGCGGTCACGGTTCCCCTATGAATCTGATGGAGGGGATGCCGTTATTAATAATAGTCTAACTCATTAAACATTATTAATCAACCACTATCACGATGATAATGTAAGCGAGAAATATGAGAAAGTCTTAACTTTTTAAAATGTTAAAAAGAGAAGTGTAAGGATTTGGGTGGAAGCAGTGGGACAGCAAATCAGGCTAAAAATAAAAGTACTGTAAAATGTTTGTCAATTAGTCATTATTACAATCAAAATAACGTAAAAAAATCTTAATTAGATTTTCTACAAATTATGTGCATTTTTCCGCCTCTATGGTCTAGAAGTGGCACTACCACCTGTCTCAAGACAACTTGGTTTGGATTCCTAGCAGCTATCCGAGCACATAATTCTATTTAATATTAATCTTTGACTCGGTTTAGTTTGTGGGCTTTCATAGCCTTCTTGGTTAGCTATCACTATCTTATCTAAGTCTGTCGGCATATTAACAATCTTAACAGCATTCTTGTGGTCCGCCATTTAGAGATAATCAGTTCTTCAGGAGGTTTTCGGATGAAGTGAGCTTCTATCTTCAGCTTTGTTGTCGTCACTTTGTCAAACCAAACCAACTGAGTAATCTAACAGGCGCTTGTCAACTTCTAGTGTAACTATTATGACACTAATGTTATCAGCGACTTCTACTGCTGACTTTACAAGTAGGTCCATCGCATCGTGTCGCATAGTCAACCTCCAACCTATTGTGTTTGTGTACGAGAAATAAGTTACTCATTATTCGCTACTCGGAGGGGAGACAATCGCAAAATATCGATTACCAGCCGCACAGTCACCTACAGCTTGATATGCGAATTTCCGTTCGAAACTAGTCTTTAAATCGACGTCATAAGTTGCACTGGATCAAAAGCCTGTATAAGGGCGAACGTACGCGACTCGCCCGCCCGTTTTGTTTTTGCAACGCGCACACGTACCGCATCAGTCAATTTACATAGCTACCTAACTAATTATACGTAGTCGCACCTGCACGTGTATTACTACGCACAATTACAAGCCACTTTGGAAATCAAAATCTATCATGTATCATGTACCAATAGCAATAGTAGAAAATCATCAGTGCTTTCTAACGTGGGACGTTAGTCGAGCAATATGGACCTCATGCTTGGGTTTTGTTTTAGTATGCTTAAAAGTCCAAACACTCATTGTTCTGATGGATGGATGGATGGAACTGAATATTTCGGAAAATATTCATTACGACCCCAATTGATAAACAATTCGAAAAATTTGCTAGTTGGTTTACTAATTCGTCTTCGTAAACATACTTAGGTATCGCATTTCAAGTTGGTAAGCGATATTCTTTTAATTTGTGAGATTTATTGATTAATATGTAGAATTGTAGATAGATAGTAGTTGTTGCCACTTCGGCGCCGATGTATAGATTTAAAATAATCAAGTGAAATTATGATAACATAAATTAGTGGATTAAGAAAGCTAAGACTTTCACATGTTGCGATTCCTCGTCACAAGATCTTCTCATAGACATCGTAGCACTAGACTGTTATGAAAAGCGTGTGACCAGGTAAATGCCTATAATGTTTTCAAACATATAAAACCTGACCGAAGGTATTCCGAGCTAAATATAGCCTTGTGTTCTTACGCTAATATTTGTTTTCACTCCATCGGAAAAATGCTATACATAACGGTACCAGTCAGGTGTTGTTTTTTGTACCCATTATATAGGCATCTGGTTTCTTATACCAGAATCGCTACTAGCTATCTTTATGGTTCATTTCATTGAATATTCATAAAGATTCATTCAGACGAGTGGTGACCTCATAAAGCTGTGGTTTTCATATTTAAAATAAAAGCGAAACCGCGTGTCGGCATGTGGCGGGCACGGCCATCAGACATCGGCGATGACTCGTATTAACCCACATTATCGGACCACCATTAAGTGCGCAGTGCGTAACAATGGACGGGCATCCGTCCGCGTTATGGGGTCCGCAGCTATTGATGTTGATTGGTACAACAACGTGTTTAAATATTTAAATATCAAGTTATTTATGCTGGCCATGCGTCTATTCATCGTGCCATAACAAATGACTGCCGCATTCCTAGCCCCACTCCTTTAATTAGGATTAGGTGCTGGCTTGTTATTAATTCACTGGTCATCTGTAATGAACTTGAGCTCGCGAACGCGTGGAATTCTATCCATAAAGTATACTTAACGTTATAAACACGTTGAAATGGATCGTGATTTACATTATGGTGATCCATTGGATGAATTTCTTTTGAGGAGCACCGGAGCACGCCCGGCATGAGGCGCAGAGGCAAAAAATGAGCAAACCTGATAATAACTTATCGGAACGGCCAATTTACGAACACATAATCTATAATAACGACTGACATCGCTATAGCCATTGCTAATTCTAGTATTTTAGTTTTATGATATACTGGGAATGGGGATTAAGTTTTTTTAATGATAACAGATATTCAATTTTAGTATTCAAAGACGTGTTGTTAAAAATCATGTTACTTAACAGTTTTATTGCAAAATATCTACTTACTTTAATTAGACCGTAGGAAAAGTTTTGTATTACTCTTTCTTATTGTAAGTATCATAACAGGAATTAACTATTTTCCAAAATGTAAGTTGTCTTATCACCATGACTCAGTTGTATTGTTTATACTAAAATCTTGCACATCTTACCTTATTTTTTGAAAAATTTAGAAATCTTTATCATAATTAGAAAAGACGCCAACAACAAACTTAACGAATTTCACGTTTTCCATTACCGATGTTCTATATAATTTAAATAATGGAAACAGATTTTAAATTATCCTTGATAAGGTCTTTTCTGCACTCAAAGTTTTCATCAGCTCTTTATAGTATTATCATCGATATATGAGTTCATAAGCATCTAAAATCCTAGACGACGCAATGTATTCTGTCGATCTGTCAAATAGAGATCTAATACTAAATGTGCTCAAATGTGATACTATCAGTTTGTCGATTCTGCTATTTAAAAACCTCCAATATCGTATCTTAGTGGCTTGATTTCGACATTTGAACTATGAAGAAAGAGGAAGCCGGTTCTCAAAATTTTTCCAAGATACCCAACTTATTTTAAATATTACTTAATTAAAACTAACTTAACCCTATTTCATCATTGTTACAGTGGGCTGAACTTCCAGGACTTGATCGTAAGGCAGGGTGCCATCGACTCGCCGCCCAAGACGCCCTTCATCCTGGGCTTCGAATGCGCGGGAGAAATCGAGCAGGTCGGCGAGGGCGTCACCAATTTTAAGGTAAGTAACAACAAACACCACAGTTTAATAAATTGAATTTTTTATATATAAAACGACCGGTTGTTGTAGAGATCTTTGGGGGCCTTTGTCCAGCAGTCTTTTGGCTGAGATGATGATGATGATGATATATAACTCGTAAAATTAGTTTGCATCGAGCAGACGACGAGCCGCTAATTAAGAAGTCTCAAAAAACATAAAATTAGAAAGGCAGAAACCCAGAACTTCTTTGTAGGAAGGTAACAGTTGACGAATAAGTCGTATTTTCTGTAAACTTCAGCTATAACTTCTTAATAGAAATCTGCGTAAACCTAAACAGAAATGTATAACTTGTGTAAAAACTTAAGCTTCGACTTCATAAGTCAAATATGTGTGGTATAGGTACATAACGTCCCAGCTGTCTGTATGTACTCAACATTGATGAAGTGCATTACTAACACAATAAATTATAATTTTTTTTCGACAGACTCGTTTCTGGTACTATTATTGTCCGAAGAGTTTCTCAGACATTGTGACAAACGAAATAAACGTAAACGCTAATTATTATAACGACTATTACGTAAGTAAGATAGGTTTTGTCAGTTTGTAACGTATCCAAGAATCAGCGCATCAATTACAATGGAAGTAACATTGAATTAAACGCTTTTTGAACAAACAAAAAATTGTCTGGTAGTCAAACAATGGCGGGCAAAAAAGGAGCTTCCTCAAGCTTCGTCACCGCCATATTAGTATATAGTGGGAGGCCTTAGTCCCACGGTGAACGAAACAATTATGTTGTCGATCCAGCCAGGCAGCAGCGACTCGATTCTACTTTTTTAAAAAGTCCACAGATGTAGGTACTTGGTAGCTTGATTTTGTCAATTTTTGTATAACCATAATCCTAATGACAAAATGATGCATGCAGATGCCCAGGGGCAGCGATGACCACTTCCCATCTAGTGGCTTGACTGCTCATTTATGATTTGAAACAGTGCGAGAGTGAGACTACTATAATAATATGATTGTTCAAGACAGTGTGAGGCAGCAGACAGCTACAACCAATAGCAAGTTATAATTAGCTGGGGCATGGACTGAGGCTTCGATTAAAACAATGCAGCTATGTTTCCATATTTTACTCGCTCAACATTTAAGCTGCAGCTATGGACGCTGGCCGCTGGATTTTTATTTGAAGAATGAGTATCACTTCGTTCTTCGTTTCCGCAAACATCAAGTTCGATAGTTACAGTTCAATTATTTTTATAATGACCTGTTATATTTCAATAAACATGTCGATGAGTTAGTACAACGATATCAACAATTGTATTCGAAAGTACCTATTTAAACAAATCCCTATTAAAACAATCAATATATATTGAAGATTTAAATATGATGTAAATACTAAAATTTATTGGCGAAACAGACGATATACTTATGAAGATCGATATCGATCGATAACATTTTTACGTTTCTATAGCTGCTTGATCCCAGTTGTCGTTGTGAGACCCTAAACCCTTATTGGTCCAGCGTGGTACACTATGGCCCCTCCCTACATGATGTTTTTTATGCGTGAAGGCCTAAACTACAGCCTATAATTTATTCAAATAGAAAATAGCCCTAGAAATGTAATTAATATTATCCTCTATACCTGTAAAGTTACGCCAACTAAATTAAAGATAACAATATTAAAGCCTACCTAAAGCTTTGATGATATCGCATGCAGGGTCCAGTATTATTTATAGTAACAATTTCCTGCGATGCCGAACGAAATTACTCGGGCGGACGTAATCAAGTTTGATACGTAAGTGGAGTAAGTAATCCCTGTTGCTTACCTAATTGTTGTTTTGTAACGTGTTCATGTCTGACTATTTACTGATATTCGGCGTACTTACCTAGTAGGTAAGTAAGTTTTACCGTCTGTATCGCTGTCATTAGGTTTTAAATATAACTTTAGAATTGCGAATTTACTTTGATATATAACCGAATAAGGATCAAATTCAAACTCAAATCATTTATTAAATATAAATTATTGTGTTAAAAATAAATTTATTTTTATCACAGGCTTCATTTATGTCGATAAATACTATTAGAATTATCAAAAATTCATTATCAAATTTAATTTTACTCATAGTCTCCGTTTGATTGTTCATGAAATTGAGAATTTATACGGCATTGAAACCTTTTTTGCCACATAAATTCTTGTTTTCGTGAACATGATCGAATGAATTCAAATGGTAAATGAAAGGGATCTTAGGGAATCCCCAGAGAAATCTCTAAGCTTAGGAGGGTTTCGCCATTGTTTTTGACTTCTATAGAGTGATAGCTCTGTAAGTATCTAATTTAATGCCTCAATTATATATAAGAGGGACCTTAATAATGTAACTTAATTTTGCTTAATAATTTTCGCTCCAGCCCTGGCACTTAGCGACGCGAACCCAGCGCAGTAACTGTGGGGGGTGAAGTAGGCTTTTGGGAGGCATGAGGGCTCATACATATTAAACTTTCCCTCGCAGTACCTTCACGCTGTAAAAGACCGACGGCAACCGCAATTTTCACTGGTTCCTTTATGTAGACACTCGGAAGTTTTGTTTTATTTTGTCCCGAGTTTTGCTTACTACCCGTGACTTCTAGAAAGAGGTAAGGTTTTAAGGGTATCAAAAATATTCCTGAATTCCTTTTGAGATACAAAAAAAGCTCCTTATCGAGCCCTAACCTTGTATACCAAACATCCTGTTTCATAGTTATTTTTAAAATCTGGTAAATCTTTCTAAAAATAAAGGCTTTGAAGCTTATTAATAAGATTTTGCTTCATTGTTATTCCTAACAAAGTTAGCAATATTTTCCTTTGATAAATTTAAGTTAGTTATACTAAACCATTCCCCGGAAGAAATATGAACCGTTTGTCCTCAAAGCTCGAAAAGATTACGAGAGAAATTTGGCTCGCAAATAACTTTATTGTTCTTATATAAAGAGGCGCAAAATATTTCTGGGTTTTCTCTGTGAATATCACCTCAATAAAAGTCATTGGGGTTTCGGAAGGCGAATCTGATTCTTTAGTAAAATGACGGTATGTTCGAGAAAGGAATATTATTAAAGAAACTTCACGGAGACTTCGGTTTCTTACAAAAAACTGATACATTGGAAGACGAATGTGTGAATAGATATTTTTTTATCACAGATTTTATAACTTTTTTATAAGTTTTTGTGTATATTATATCTAATTGCTGTTAATTGCGGTAGCAAAAAAAAGTTTTATAACAAGCTAATTATTTGTTATTTAAGTTTTATTCCATGTACTTACTTACTATGTACAAATTTAACTTAAATTCAAAATATATTTTTTTAGTTTAGGCTACAAATAAGCTTCTTGTCAATGTCACTATGTCATCGGTTCGTAAGTCTACACAGAGCGGTAATAAATAGTGCTTCGGAAGGCACATAAAGTTGGTCTCGGCTGCATTAGCACAATCCGCACTGAACCCGTGTGGTGGTTTTTGACCCTTTCTCCCTGTGGTGTTTCCATTCATAAAGGAGGCTCGTGCACCAACATTGGGAACATAAAATAACCTGCTGGTGATGATGGACGATCGATTTATGATTCTAATATGCCACCTTTTCCGCCAGGTCGGGGATCAAGTGGTGGCGCTGCCCGAGTACAGAGCTTGGGCTGAGCTGGTGTCAGTGCCAGCGCAGTATGTCTACGCTCTGCCAGCTGGCATGAGCGCTTTGGACGCGGTCGCAGTCACCACCAACTACGTGGTGGCCTACTTGCTGCTGTTCGAGATGGCCAACCTGACCTCGGGGAAGAGCCTACTCGTACACTCCGCTGGAGGAGGCGTTGTAAGCATTAAGCAACCTTTTTTGTTATTTTAAACAGGATACCAATCTCCTTTCTTCACTGGGAACCTTTTTGTCATTTGAAACAGTTAGGGCAGCAATCTCTTCACGGTTGTCTGGTACTTCTCGTATAACCTATCCGTTGGTGTTTAGCGAGTGCCAGCCAGAATACTTAACAAGTTCCGGCCATCAACAATATGTTTGCTTATCGAGGAAAACCTCTTTCGCCAACAACAACAACAACAACTTTTACACAGTTTAAAACCTCCTTTAGTTACTCAACTGAGAATATTGGTCACAGTGTGGTTTGCCTCTAATGGTTTCTGTTTGCTGAAACTAACACGAGTATTGCGGCCGGAATGCTTTCCATTTCATGTTATTTCTTTAAAATTTTAACGTTCACGAATAAAACACTATGCAATGTAATACACATTGCGAAATCGTACAACTTAAGCTGTTTGGTGCAACTGGCTGGTGTCATTTGATGTCGCTGTCACGGAGTTTGGCGATTGCTATTATGTTTCATTTGTTTATTTTTAAACTTATTGTTTTTGCACGTTGCAAAATACTTTTCTTTTGTTAGGTACAGACGAGTTAAGGTAACACTTGAATGTTGTATACCCCTTTATTACACAAACTAGGTATTTGAGAGATTATTTGCGACACAATGTTCAAGTAGCAGACGATGGACTTAAACAGTGTCCCTTTGTGGATTTGGATAGAATTTGCTTACAGTACAGTGCCGGAGATCACGGCCTCTGATAGCTTTTCAAAGCTTTGTGGGGCTTTAGAGATTAATCTGTAGAGCAGTATTTGAATTCTTAAAAGTCTATTGAAACGAGTTATTTATGTTATTTCTCCAGAATATAACTCTTTATCAACTCCGCATTGAACGTTTACATATGTTTAATATTAATTACGAATCAGTTGGACATCATATGACGCGCATATGAGCACGAAGCAATGTGTAACATGACGCTAAAAATACTTTCAGTAGCATTGACCCTACAAAGCACTGTTAAGTATCTACATCTAAAAGCTTCTTAGAGTGTGCCCGTGGCCGTAGCGTGCACGTATCTACCCCATAACGAGCCTGCAAACAATCTGACGAGCGCTCTAATTGTTGTTCATAATTAGGTGAGAAAAGTTTTATTTGTTCTGGAATCATCGGTTCCGTGATGACGTCACTGCACGCACCCTCCGAGTCAACGACTCGTTATTTGGTTTCAATAAAGTATAGCGGTTTGTTTGCACTGGGCAATTAATACTGAAGCATTTATTTAATGACGCAAAATTTGCTCCAATTCGGAAAAGTGAAAACGAATCGACACTGCAGATTAACCAATTATCTACGCGTAAATTAAACAGATAGTAATTTAACTGCTATTTCAAATAAGGTGAACCTCTTGTATCGACGGGGTGATTGATTGGTCGTAATTCTTGTAATTAATTAGCTCGGCGATAATTGCAAATTGTTTAAAATTGTAAGTTGATACACAAAGAAAGAAAAATATATTTCTTGAGTGAATTGCAGATGCAGAAGTGTTAATAAAGTATTTAAAGACGACGTTCGAAAACAAATTATGGTCGTAAATAGCCACATTAACCTTATAATTTAATGACTTCAAAATGTCTTGATTGCTCGTAAGATTTTGCCCAAAATTCGAAGACTGGATGACGGGCGAGCACCCTAATACTTATTTCCGCCGACAAGCATGTTTTGCATTGTTGTATTGGTTTGAACTGTACTTAAGGCCGCCGGCAACGCATCTGCGATTCTTCTTGGTTTTGCGGGTGTCCATAGGCGGCAGTGATTGCTTCCCATCGGGGGCTGCTCGTTTGCCTCCTTCTAATATAAAAAAAAAACTAGCACTAACACCAGTGTTTGACAGGAACTAGTGCACAACACTTTTTTCATTAATTATTAAAAATAGAGTGAAACTAATTTTCACTATATCAAACAAATGAATACAGACCACCTTCTTCCAAGCTGTCATCCAATCTTTCAATGAAAGTCTATATTATTTTAACCTTATACGTAGTACGGTATAAAATATTTTTATTGGATTTAGATTCTTTTGCAACTGTATAAGGTTCGAATTATGGTGGCATCTATATACGACCTCCGTAGCCGAGTGGCTTGCACGCCGGACTTTGGGCGGCGCTAACTCTGAGGTCCCGGGTTCGATTCCCGGTCGGGTCGATCTCGAAAACTAACTTTTCGATATTGTGTCGGGTCTGGGTGGTTGTGGTACCGTCGTTGTTTCTGATTTCCATGAAACGAGTGATTTAGCTACTTACCTTGGGATCAGAACAATGTGATGTTGTCTAAATATTTATATTTTATTTTATTTATTTATATATTGCTAACCAACAATAAAAGGGTTAAGGCGACTTTAATGTTGCCACTAAGATAGATCCAATGAAGTTACATGGCATAGAGGCATTAAGAACTTTAGGCTTAGGGTCGACAGAGCGCGCGTGTTATCTTTGATGTTGAATGCGGCAGCCGCTTTTCATCAGGCGAGCTTCTTCTTCTTTTGCCTTCAGTAACATTAAAAAAAGACAATATCAACTCAAAGTGTGTTTATTATCCAGGGTCAAGCCGTGGCGCAGCTGGCTAAGACCGTGGAGAATGTCACGGTGTTCGGCGTGTGCTCCAAGAGCAAGCACGAGGCGTTGAAGGCGAACAACAACAACATCGACCACCTGCTGGAGAGGGGCAGCGACTACACCAGCGAAGTCAGGAAGTGAGTACCAGGGGCATTACTGTAAGCTCCTAATGCAGCTTGTAATCATAATCATTGCAGTTGAACAGACGCCTGCACATGAACCTATCCAAAACTAATATTTCTTTTAACATCTCTACTTTTTGCTGCTACGCTGTGGCTAAGAGCACGTATAGCTGTGCTTAGAGTAACCGTCTTTTTAGACTGGTGATAGACCACCAGACTAGAGCGGACCTTTCTCGACCGGACCTAACCGCCCTAACGCCTATACTAATGGTTGGCATTCTTTGCCACCGGAAGTAACTAGATTAGTCTCTGGTTCGATTCGCACCGTATGTGGTAAGTGAACTGGTAAATAGCCTATAACTGTCCCACTGCTGGGCAGGGTAAACACCTCCATCATTGAAATCATGCCATCACTACATTTGATGGGTAATGGCTACATATCACTACTCTAGCCAAATGTAGGTTGGTGATCACAATCCCGGGCTATGCATCGATAAAATCCACTTTGCCCGACCTGGGAGTTGAATCCGGGACCTTCGGGTATCGGGCCGAGCGCTTGCCGTTTGGTACTTGGTTTAATTAATAGAAGGGCTTTTTTCAGCCGTAAATTGTTGACTTTCTACTTCTCCTCTTTAACACGGTATATTCTCGTTTACTAGATCGTTTCATGTTCAAGTGATAACGTTGACAAGCAAACAAACACTTAATCACTTTACTTCTGAAATTTGCAAAGAAGTTATTTATGAGTCACGCCGTTAAAATCTGTAACGAGTTAAGATCTAAAAATGAAGGGATGAAATCATGATATCGCGAGGCGCTAAAAATAATCCTCGCCCGGCCCTCCGCTGCTAATACCTTTGTTATATTTTTACGAGCGATCTCGGGAATGCGGGACTTTTAACAAAATACCTACGTTCATTCCACGTTATAGTGGTTATATTTATGTTTTCGATAGCAACGTTCACACGGCTGATAAGGTCATTCACGATTTCGGGGACTAAGGTTCAGGTACTTTTGATATGGAATAAAAACCCGAGTTAGTAATAAGGTTTAAGGTTTAGAGAATATTTATTGTCTCAAGAAATTACAATTTCAATTAAAAGACAAACTAAATATATCTATTTTTTTTTATTGTTGATTATAATTGTTCTCATAAATGTTTTATTAGCTTCTGTACTTTTGTACCCTTCTGTACTCTTAATATGTACCCTTTAAAATGTATTTATTACTTACTTTATTATTACACGAAAACCACACATCACACATCACTCGGCCTGCAGAGCAGCATTAACATGCTCGGTATGGAGATTCGCTGCGATCTGAACCAGAGGGACTATATCGAAGCCGTGATAAAAACAGCGTCACGAAAACTCGGTGTCCTGAACAGGGTGCGGCGATTCTTCACGCCGGATCAGTTGTGTCTTTTGTACAAGACACAGGTGCGATCTTGCGTGGAGTATTGCTCGCACCTTTGAGACGGTTCCGCAAAGTACCTTCTCGATGCTACGCTGCGAGCTACGTTTATAAAAAAAAAACCATTCTAACTGGTCAAAAATATATTCACATAGTATTTTTTTCTCGAATCATCAATTAAGAGTTTGTTAAAATTACCATGTTTTGACCACTTTTAAAGCTTTCTGTACAATCGTAAAACGTAATTGAACAATAACCTTTTGATCGGACTTTAGCAAAATTGTCAAAAGTATAAGTACCTAATTACGGAACGAGACGAACACGTACTGTAACTCGGAATTCACACAACAAATACTACCTACTTCCCATTGCATTTTAAAAGCTAACAAAATGTTCCCGATCCCATGCTCTCTTAATTGGTGGTTATTATAGTTACATATTTCTGTGCCATCCCGATCCGTGTGATACTAATACAACCAATTTGACTAGAGACCTCATTCTTTCTTCGTCTTGCTCATTAATCAACGGGTCGGGATTAAAACGAGGGTCCTTGTTATGTTGGCCGCAGCGCACGTTAATTGTACAGTTTATAACCCGCTCCTTAGGGCAGCTGCTTCGTAGCAGCCGCGGTATTTAATTCACGTAAATAGACAAAGATATTTTTATATCTACGCAGCGTAAACATTCGGAGCCACACAAGTTCAATGTAAATAAACACAGATTTAGATATCTACTACCTACTTCCTTAAGCGAAGACGGCGAAGCTGTTGTTTTGGAATTTTGTGATTATAGCTAATAATGTTTACTTATCTACGTATTACGAATTTTAATAGTCATTTTGCATAAATTATGTTTTGTTATTATTATTAACGTTTTATTCGAATGCCTCAAATGGGAATCGAATTTGCGACCTTTTGCACTACGAGCGATGACTACACCGACTGACCTACAGATTGGGTAACTCCTCCCTGGGCTTTGATTCTGCTATTTTAAAGCATCTACAGTCGTGTCTTAGTGGCATTATATTGCCTAGTGCAAGTTATTTACCATTCCATCAAACAAATCGTGAATTATTATGGTCAAATTGGAGGCGCTGCTCCAATGCCATACAATTTAACGTGAACGAATGGCAAACCAAACATGCACGCATTAGGCGTCTGGAATCTGGATCTCTCGATGTTCTTTTGTTTACTTTGCGATGGTCTCCGCCCACAGACCATATGCTCTGTGTATCAGTCCCAAAGTGCAGTACCTACTTTTACTGGCTGATAATGCTACATTTTCTAAAGTGCGTCATGTTTTGGCAGAGTTACCCCCGATGGAGTCGACATTGTGCTGGACTGCCTCTGCGGCGAGGAATGCAACCGCGGATACTCGCTCTTGAAGCCCATGGGCCGATATATCCTCTACGGTAAGCTTACCCACCAGACTCTTACCTAACCAAAATTAACAAGCTACCTTTTAAAAAAAATGCGAAAATACACTTCAAAATACCAACATTTTTGCATTTTTAACAATAAGTTTGCACGTACCTTTCTAAAATTGGGAAGGAAGGATAAAATAGAATGGTGGAGCACTCGTAGATTTATATCATCGTGTGGGAATTATTGTTACCGCACATTTCTCTTAAAGATATATTTTGTTACTGACAAGATATTTAATATTTAAATTCCTTATCACATTTGTTACGGTAATATATTTAATCACATTACACTCTGTTGCTCTTTTTATCTAGAAAGTCATTCATTTTAAAGATCAAACTGATTAAATCTTCATTACAACTGGCTGAATAATAGTTTAAGGAATGGCTGAAATCCTTCATCTGATTTGGCTGATTTATTGAAGTACTTGGATTACGGAAACCAGAATTGTGTCAAAGCAAGGCTTTTGGGTGGTTTACGAGCCTAGATTTAGATCTAGTGGTCATTACGATACCAAGTTTTGATTAAGCGTTTAAAGTTATGCCTGATTCACATGTAGTGGCATTCTTTAGCGTTGTCATATTTAAATGTCAGTACAAAACAATGGTGTTTGTATCGCAGGATCGTCTAACATCGTGACCGGTGAGACGAAAAGTTTCTTCAGCGCCGCGCGTGCCGTGAGTACCTGATGTTTTAATTATCTGATTGTATTTAACATTGCTGGATACGAGCAGCGAGCAGCACAAAACCGGTCGTTGTGGAGATCCTTGGGGGAGGCCTTTGTCCAGCACGTCCAGGACGTCTTTTGGCTGAGATGATGATAATGATGATGATGATTTTTGAACTTTGAAAATGAAATGAAAATGAACTTTGCCTTCTGCGGAATTCTAAGTGGAATCTAAGGATCTAAAATTAAGTAACGTGCTGTGTAAAATAAACGAGTGTAGATCCGTAAAAGTTGTTTCATTTCAATGTATGGGTCGTGTTCGCGTAGGTAAGTTGTAAGTAAAATACATTCTTTGAAAGGAATTAGTCCAATCTCCACATTTCTTTGTTTTACCGACACTCACATCTTTAATTGTAGAAATTCCTGCGGATAAATTGTTAGCCTTTAGATAAAATGAGGTGCCTTTCACTTTTGTTTTGATCAACATTGTTTCGCGGTAGGCTGTAATTATTCCATCCAATCGTATGATATTTCAGCGTGCCCCTCCGATCATGCGCGTCGCGGTGAAGTTGATTAACTTCGTATATTTAAGTGAATAATTTAAAATGAATACTGTATATCATGTTATCATATATTAAATAATTATATTATGAGTACCTACTTTTGTGCTTTAACAACCTCCAAAAGATCGAAAATAACAAACACTGAATCTGAATGATTTTTTTTTTAAGTCGTGAACACTACACATTTAATTGAAACACTATAATAGGGTACGGATCACTCACGTTACTTCACGCGTTACTATATAGGGCAGGTAGACACCTGTGACCGAAAGAGCTCGTCCCTAGAAGCTAAATTTAATATTTATAAAATACAGTGAAAAAATGAGCGCCCACCCGACAGCGGTCAGTGCAGCCGCCCGGATTGCGGAAGACCCAGGTTCGATTCCTGGCTAAGTCGGGTGGGCGCTAAATTTTTTCACTGTATTTTATAATTTTTTTAAATATTTAATTTAACTTCAGTGCAGCAATTAGCACTTGAAAATAAAAGGTAAAATCATAATGTGTTTCGATTCAACTGACAGTAGACAATTCTTACCCGATTTTAGCAAATAAAACTCTAATGCAACTAAAACCTTTTCCAGTGGTGGCAAGTGGACAAGGTGTCCCCGATCAAGCTGTTCGACGAGAACAAGAGCCTCGCCGGGCTGAACCTGCGGCACCTGCTGTTCCAGCACGGGCGCGCCGACTACGTGCGCCGCGCCGTCGACGCCGTGTTCGCGCTGTGGGCCGAGGGCAAAGTCAAACCGCTGGTCGACTCCACCTGGGCGCTGGAGGACGTGAGTTCATTGCTTTATATGTCCACTTCGCCGGAATTAATTTGCGGTACCCGCTGAACCTGCTGTTCTAATAAGACTTGTGTCGCGGGATTGACACCATCCTTGCACTGTGGGCTGTAAGCAAGGTCATACCGCTGGTTTTTTTATTTTTATTTATTTAAACTTTTGCAACATAAATATTACATGGCGGACTTAATGCCTGAGGCATTCACTACCAGTCAACCATAGGGTGGTGCAGAGATAACATGGTTGACTTCACCTGGGCGCTAGAGGACGTGAGTTCTTATATAAATAGAAATAGAAAGAGAAAAAATCTTTATATGCTACAATTACACACACACATTCAAAACATAGGAACATCACATAGGTTTATGTTACAACATTATTGGGCTGAGCATGCGATACCTGCTGTTCGCTATTTTGTCAAAGGCGCGTGGTTGCGCCGAGGCTATGGTCGCGCTGTTAGTCAAGGGCATGGGCAAGCCGCGCGTCGACTCCACCTGGGTGCTGGAGGATGTTAGTTCCTTTGTTTATATTACAACATTCACGAACAAAACCTGCAACACATTCTGTATCGACATAAGGGTGCAGGGACTACTTGCACAGCGTGGTGTATGTGGGCTGTGGGCATCCATAAGTAGCTCTTCGTCTCCACCCGATAGCTGGAAGATATGAGTGCTATATTGTACATTTCAACTAATCTTTACATTTTCTTAAATACATTTATAAATTGTAAAGACACAGTGCGAGTTTTGTTTATTATTCGTATTCATTCGATTACGTTTACGAAAACGCAAAATAGTGTGGCATTGAAACAGCGCCTCCTGGCGACTTACGAGAAGATTTAATATTTTGCCATGCAAATTCTCGTTTTCGTTAACGTTAACGAATGGCGAATGAAACTCGCACTTGGCACCCTGATGTCCTTATTTAAGTATTTATAATTAACTTAATAATTGTAACAAACTACAAGTGTAATATCACGTAACAAGGTATCTGATGACATAATCATTGCAATTTTTAGATAAATATTTTACTTCCGTGCTGCATATCTGTGCAAAATTATTTCTTTTTAGAATTGAAAATTTTAAATCTATTATAATTTTAAATTCCTCGTATGCCGAACAAAAAGTTTGTTATTTCTTATCAACGGGCAGTTACCAACAAGACACTTAAAATGGCAAACAGTTAACCTCTGTCCATTATATTAATCATTAATGAATAAAGACGATAGCAAAAGATACTTACTAACACATATTTATTTATTTATAAAAAGAACATCAGACAAAAAACTAACAATAAAAGTTAAACATAAAAGAAAAGTACATGACTGTGCCCAATTTTCAATGCAACTACGTAACTGTAAGGAGTCACTGGAATAAGGGCGCAGTCCCATTTAAAGTCCGGTGACGCTGAAAATGCCGCCTGATACAATTCGGGCTTTTTGTAGTTCAAAAACAGCTTTTTACTGAAATTTGACCTTCAAGGTTAGACAGAACTGAATATATTAGCTGAGGTGGAAATTTAGTAGCTTTTAATGTGACCTGAAAACTAGTAAATTATAATAATAGCATTTTTGTCTAACCCTGTAGATCAAATTACTATTTAGCTCTCCTTGAACTACAGAATAGCTCTTGGCCACTATATAGTTAATAGCTCTCAATGCGACCGCGTCCTAAACAGGCCACTAAGCCTTTGCCCTGTAGTGGAACTAAATCGGCTGACATAAATAAAGAGTATTTGTCCAAACAGATAATTCTTATCTTTTACTTTAGGCATGCAAAAAATTTAATAATAAAAAGCCATTACTTTTAGCTTTGACTTGATTTCAATAATGTAAGCTTTTCCAGCAATAGAACAGCAAAGAAACTAATTCTACTATTTCTTAATTTAAAAAAATTGTCAAAAGGTGGGTGAAGCTATGCAGAAGATGCACGACCGCAAGAACATCGGCAAGCTGGTTCTCGACCCATCGCTGGAGCCGAAGCCAAAGCCCGCCACCCCGGCCAAGGGCAAGGCCGGCAAGGAGAAGAAACCAGCCAAAGAGAGCTCGGAGGAGAAGAAGGACAAAGACGCCAAGGAAGAGGAGAAGAAGCCAGCAGAGAACGGTGAGAAGAACGGCGACAAGAACGGTGAGGAACCGCTCACTAACGGTAACAGCGACGAAGGTCAGTCTCGAACCATTGTGGCCAAGCATGCGTAGGCGCATACGCTTCGCATCGTACGTATCAACTTATGACAAGTTATTATTTACGCTTCTATTACATTACATAACGCACGTCTGAACGAAGAATATATTATTATATATACAGCCTTTAGACTAGTTGCTTTTTTATAGTAATAACAAGCGTTAATAGCGTGTATTTTTATTTAGATCATTTTCACTCGTTACTTTTGCCCACTGGCCCAAATCATAATACATAACATTTTTAATTAATTACTGCTTACACTTTGTTATAAACTGCCATTATGACTGGGTACATTATATTTGAATCGTACTCATGCATAGTAAAAAAAATGGTTTTGTTTAGGTATATTGGATACTAAATACTATTCACGGCATATTCAATGATGATGTTGATGATGAGTTGTAGGCTGTGTTAATTCACCCTTTGGCACACCAAAGTGACACCTTAGCATAAAAGATGACTGCTGCATGAAGCCTATTGGACAATGTGCGCATACGCATAGCGTCATTTTGATCCAAGCATCATGATTATAAATCAATAAAATTTCTCTTAGGCTGGTAAATTGGTAAAAAAATATATTTTTGAGTCTATTTTTGCCAGTGATTCTTAATAACATTTTGGTAAACATAAAAGGTAAGTTAATTAGTTCTTAAATGCTTAAAGGTATACTGGTATACATAATTATTACTCATAGAATCTGTTTGTAATGTTTCGCCATCTAAGTTAACCTTGTTTAGGTATACATTTTTAAATTATTTTACTCTATGACACTATAATTTTTACTTAGGTTTGACATTGGCACGTACCCAGACACACCGATCATTAATTTCAACATAATAAACCCATTAAAGGGTTAATAATTTGTTACTTATCTAGTAGTAAAGGTTTTAATTCCAAATGAATTTTTGATACTTAGTTAGATAGTTAGGTAGGTACTCGAAACTTCTTTTATCTTAGGTGTTTTACGTTTAAGGGCTGTTTATAGGATTTGCCAGCTTGGTCATGAGATGTCGGGGCAAGGACCTTTGCCTGTTACATAGGAGCATTATTTATATTGTATTATATTTAAGTACGGCCGAGTACTGAAACATCAGAACATATAAATATGTAGGGGTGGCTGGCACCAGTATTTGACAGGAACCAGCGATCGACATTTGATATAGTGTTCAGCAACTGATTTGTGACTACCTTTTTTCTAATATTTTTGATATTTTTAATATATTTTAATATTTAATAATATATTTTTATTATCCAGTTATTAAATCTCAATTAAATTCTATATAATTTTTTGGCGACGAAAAAATTTAGAGTGTCGAACACTAGTGCCACCACGATATTAAATGACAGAAACATTAACACCTTAGAAATAAACAAAGAATAAGGTCCGAAATCTATTCGAACTTTATTCTTTGTTTATTTGTAAGGCACAAAGAGTTTTCTAAATTTTTTAATGTGTTTGAGTATTTGGTCGGTTTACATGCCAACTTTTAATATGAGTGTTAAATGTTTTTAATGATCACCTATTAAAAATGCCATTTATAGCTAATTGTAATTACCATTTAGGTTTAACACTTGTATTGAAGTAATTTGGGTTACAATTTATTTACAAGCATTTATGCTTTGAATGATAATAAGGCACGAAGTTATTTTAAACTGGCATGCTTTTGAATTATTTTTAGCATTTATCTATAATTATGTTATTATTAATGATATTACATTATTTCATTCAGAAATAACATTTTATATAGTTAAAGTAAGTTAAAAATAAAAGAAAAGTTAAAGTTTAGTTTTTCAGTTTTATTGCCGAATAAATATTTTGATTTTGAATTTTGTAGATTGTATAGGTATTTGTAGTTGCTTTGTTATATAAATAAGGTCTATGATTGGTATATTTCAGAGTCGAAAGAAAAAGAAAAGGAGAAGGAATCTAGCTGAATTGCGTCCCCCGAGGACTGAACCAGACAAACCACCGCCAACCGATTATTTTAGAGAAAGCTGCTCGCACGCCGCGGCAGCGCCGCCGACCATAGCACTATGTTGCCTCATTCTATTGTGTTTTTGTATCTATAAGTCTGAATACGATGTCGTTCGATCTCAATATTAACCATTTAGAAAGATATTTTTATTGTAAATGTGAACCATCGGACCCGATCGAACCATGTCGTACCGTTAGTCTTTAGTTGTCGATCACCCATCACATTGATTATGTTAGAATATAAATTTTATTATTATGAATGTACTTTATCATCGGAAATATTCGTTTAAAACAACAGCGAAATTGAAACAATGAATTTATATATTTTTTTGAAACCGTTTTTTTAATACATTAATTTGGCCTAAGTTAGGATTGTTTCTGAACTTACGAGTCTTTTATTTTAATTTAATGTTTAAGACTTTATTTTTAAGATGAGATATTTTAATCTGCAGTTATTTTGAATGGCTATTATATATGTAAGATGCAGAGATGCTTAATCTTTATGTATGTTAAGCTTTAATATTTTATTAGTAAATGTTTAAAATTCGGCCCCTCGAGACCACACCCGCCCTGGGCCCCGCCCGCCGGACGACTAACTGATGGTAAATGGTGGTATGCTAGATGTCTTGCGGTAGGTATTTGTATGCTGCCCTTACATGACACGTTTCTTAATTTTGAGCCTAAACTGTATTATTTTATATTTTTTATACTTAGAGATTTTTTAAATTATTTTCTAGTTAAGAAAGAGAGTTCACAAAATTTATTTTTTGCACCAGTCATTGTGTGGTTAAGAAACTATCGTCCGTTCTAGGCTCAAAGTTAGGCCGAGATTATATCTCGCTCGTGGGACGAAAATGAAATCGAAATTGCTAAGTATTTTTGTGGCGCCTATAAGGTCTAGTGAAACTATACATAATCGACTACACCTATTTAATGTTAGTTTTTTTTTTATATACCAAACAAGGTCTCGTATAAAGCTTTTTTCATGTATCTTTACAAACAAATATTACATATCTAATCGAACGTTCACTTTCACACTATGTGTAAAATAATATTAAGGATAATATTTTGATACCAATATTCACTGCATTTCTTTTTGATATACCTAGCTATATATTTATCTACTCTTAATTTTCGTAAGGTTGTAAGTAACTTTTTATCGCCATATTAATGTACAGTATGGTTATAGGTATATGTACCCAGTACTAATTAATGTTTTATCTGTGTAACACATATCATACAGATGTGAACTGTAACTCTGAGAGGCTGAATGTAGTCCGGTGTCGCCGGAGTAGACTCCATTACCCACTGCTCAAACTCTGCGCTTACGCAACTGTGCTCAAGACAATGGCTGACTCGGTTAACACTTTAGGATTTTTATAAAATTTTACCTTTTTGAACATTTTTGCTAGAGCATAGTCTGCGTGAGTGCACTGTCCACACTCGACCAAGGTCTCGCACGAATGTCCCAGTATATCTACCGCCGGTTGAGGTCGGCAGACCTGCAGACAGACTGCATTCCGTCTGATGTCTCCAGCTGATAGCTTTTGTATCGTGGTGCACCGATTGGCAGGTGTCACTGAGCGCTGCTTTGTTTCTCGTACGGTGGCTTGGTGCTAGTTTCCTATTGTATGCGGATATAACTCGCTTCAGTGTCTCGGACCAATATCTTAAAGCTATTTTAGTCTCATTATCGGTAATCCTTCGCTTTGTGTGTCAAAATAATGTGCGAATTTCTCGTAATGTAAACATATATTATTCATTAAATCATGTGTATATCATTGACCTGTATAATGGTTTAGAATTGTCTCAGAATTTTCTTCTATAAGGTATTTGATTAAATTCAAAAGTGATTTAGAGAGCTGGCGTGACTGCGCCGTTTATGATTGTGTCCAAATTGTTGTAGGTTAGTATCTAATTGATGCCAATATTTAAGAAATCCTGGAAGGTCTCCACGGTGTTTGCAACTCGCGCCGCGCCGCGTCGTCACGCCAGCAAGCTCATCGCTGACTGGGTCGTTATTGTATTAACACATTTATTTTTATAAGGGCGGGCCAGTGTGATATCTATACTATGAAATGAATAAATAAATATGTATGATCTGTAAAAATGCTTATTCGAGTTTTTTATTTCTTAAAGCCTAATTCCTTCCATCCTTTTCCAATCCTCTTTGTAATACCTGATTAATAAGTATAATGTTACGAATAAGTTATTTTGAGTGCAGGTATTATGTTTGTCTTTCACCGATCTAAGGCGGTGAGCAGCGCAGACTAATTTGTCCGTGACAATAGAAATTATGGCCTCTTACTACAAAACAGTGTTTAAAGTTAAACAATAGTAAAATAAGTATTTAAAGTAATGTGTCTGTCTAAAGGTATTAGGAAGGTAGCTAAAAGTGACAGTATGTTTTAAGCAGTGTTTAACTTTAGCCATCATTTTATAGTAAAGCAGATGGTATCTTTTGGAGACAAATAGCTATACAGACGTAGCTATTGTCATATAAATGTCATTTTCGTTAACGTGATCGAATGGTAAATAAAACTCGCACTATTTTTATAGCTGCCCAGGATTCCGCTTCTGCATAACATCAGATAAAGCAGAGTCATCTTCCTACTCTTCAATAAACAAAACGAGAATTTATACCGCAAAAAATTAACTCTTCTTTTTTATCACCAGGGGGCGCTGTTTCGATACCCCTTATAAAACTATTTTATAACATTTTCGCATTAAGCATAAATGTATCACATTACAATTATACATTTTATGTAATTAATAACAACCAAGATCTGGTTATCCAAACCTATTAAACTTATTATTATACAAATTATTGTTTATAATAAACCGTTAATTTCTCTCATATAATCGTGGAATTAAGATTATATATGGCATAAAAACAGCTAATGCTGTCTGACAATATTAGATACATCGCCAGTCTTAAAATTTCTTCACATTTTGTTTGCAACTAAATGGTTCTCTGTAATAAAGTAATTCAACACAAAATATTTTATTCTACACGTGATTTATTACAACATAATCAATCTAAATAAACACCGTAGACGACGACATTGGCAAATAAGTGGCAATTTTCAAAGTTATATGTGACGAAAGCGTCACGCTCGTAGTCCCATAGGAAAGAATGGAACATGTGTACTCCTTGCTGTCTCCGTTGTCCAATTGTTACTATCACTATTATTCGGCATCTGCAGAAAAACGTCGATTACTTAAAATGTTATGGTCCTTCGAGCCGGATAATACCAGGAATGTGGTAATGAATAACAATTACTAAGTGGATGTTCGGTTGAATAACTATAACCACCCCTTAAAATTGAAACTAGCTACATTAACTTTGCACAGCTCTATTGTTCTCACTCTGGGACTCACCACGAGACTCATCACGAAACTCATATTAGTAAATATTGTTTATTTTTTTAACATTTTCTTCTACAACAGTAGCAATAGAAACAAGATAACGCCGATGCCCCAACTATCAATGGCAAAATGTACATCATATTGTTGCTGACTGTAACTACATCACTACATGATTTCAAAGATAGTAGGTATTTCTTAGAATGCCGTGCATTATTTCGATAAAGTGCATTGACAATGATTTTTAGGTACCCAAAGAAAATAAAAATCACTGCTGCGATCACTGGGATATTTGAGTATACAAGTTACTTTGTGGACCTATCAAAATTAACCTGTCATAGTTTTCTTCTTTTATGGCATTCTTCACAGTTTCGGCCAGGCTCAGTGTAAGTTCAGGAACTGCTTTTTCGCTGTACTCCACTTCAGCTAACTCGTAATCGATGATACGTTGGAGTATTTTCTCTATCTTTTCCGGATTGAATCGTCTCCTTGGATTTAATTGATACGTTGGTTGATACGTTCGAACCTGTTTAGACGGAGGTTTAGTATCTGACATGACTGAAGGTAGCTTGATCGATACATTTTTATGTCGTCAGTCGTTGCGGTGCTTGGTAACCATTCGCAACGGTTTGAGATTGAGGATGGACTGGGTGCCTATTGCGAGTTTCAATCGTATTCGACCATGTTTAACGAAAACGAGAAGTTGTGTGGCAAAATTTCAACTTTTTTTGTATACCGCTCACTCTAAACTCACTCTAGGACATGTAAATAATCTAAGCCCTACCTAGGCACCCTGTAATATCTTTTACTCTGAGCCTTTACTTCATAAATATTTCGTCGTCAAATCACTCGAAGGTGAATTTGCTTAGGTATTCTGATAATGAAATTGGTACTTTTAAATAAAAAAAATATAATTGGTAATTTACCTGTTTACTTTTGTTGCTTGGGCGTCCTAATTCACTCAACCTAAATATCGAAAATCTTTTATATTCCTTAGACATCCCTTTAACTAGTAAACTATGATGTTTCTTTTTAAGTAAGCTTATGTACTTATATACTGTTTTATTAGCCAACTAGATCCTTCCACGTTAGTTGGTATTACAAAAAGTTTTATTAATCTATAAGGCAAAGGTAAAAAATCAAGAGTTTTTTTAAAAATCGGTCTATAATCGTCAAATGCATCGCATTAACTCTTTAAAACGCTATAATAATTGGATAGATTGCTAGGTGTACCCACAGACCATAAATTCTGTACCCGTAGTCGCCGCCCGCCGGCCATGGCTTAGGGCCTAGCCTAGGCCCAGGTAGCAATTTTACGTCATGATGACGTCCATTCACGGTCAATTTCGGCGTAAATGACGTTGTAAAAGACGTACCGCAGACGTACAAAATGACGGCCTAATGTCAGGTCCTAGCGACGTCTCTGAAGACGTTTAAAGGACGTCTTAAGATGACATTTAAGAAACGTCATATTAACGTCTCCAGATAACGTCATGTTAACGTCTCCAGATAACGTCATATTAACGTCTCCAGATAACGTCATATTAACGTATCCAGACACCGTCATATTAACGTCTTCAGATAACGTTATATTAACGTCTCCAGATAACGTCATTTTGACGTATCCAGATACGAGTACCGTCATATTAACGTCTACAGAAAACGTCATATTAACGTCTCAAGATAACGTTACATTAACGTCTCCAGATAACGTCATGTTAACGTCTCCACATAAAGTCATATTAACGTCTTCAGAAGATATTAATATTACGTATTCTGAAGACGTCGTAAAGTAACGTCTATTAACGTCTTCAGAAAACGTCATATTAACATCAGGTAAAAGTCCTCAGAGTTACTACTCTGAAAAGTCACAATTAAAAATCACAAATTTGCATTGTAGTATTATTTATTGAAACAAGGTAATTATCTTAATTAAATGAAACATTTTAATCATTATAGGCATGGAGCATAGGAAAACATATAAAATTATTATTGGCCTGTTGAGGAATAAGCACACATTTTGAAATAATGTCATAAACAGGTATAATTTTATAACCTGAACAGAGTCCTGAAACTTTAAAAATATCAATAACAGCAGAATCATATGGATACTAATCTATGGATAATCATAATTTACAAACTCTTTTCCATAGATGAACAAGGAAACCTCTTCATTAATCTTACATCTCAAAATATTATATATCTCAACAACTTTGCCGTATGCATAACAGTAACAATTATTAGGTATACCTGATTTTGTATACATTGCAAAGCCCTTATACACAAGTTTATTAAAGCATTCATAAGAATTGTTATCAACAGGCGTTGGTCCTAAACTATTGCAATAAAAAACAGCTGGTACCTCGTCAATCGGTTTTGGAGGCAATGAAGATTCCATTTCTTTTAATCGCTTATAAATTTGCTGCAATGGTTTGTTAGGAGACCTAAAAGCACAAAACACCAACACACTTAATATCCAAACCACATGCAAGTTAAAGGATCCGGTCACCTAGGGCCACATTCCTTAATAAAGTTAGTCATGCCGTACAACACACCCATGCCATACATACAATCTTGGTAGTCCAGCACTTACTAATCCATTAGTACTACCTAATTACTAGTAGTTATTAGTACTGTCATCATAATTATGCTTATTTCTGTTACCCAAGCAGTGATGCTTGCATTGCTGGGTTTCTGTTTTGAAAGTATGATAAGGTGGTGAGATTACAGGTACACAATACTTTACAATGGACACAACACAATGCTATGTAGGACACATCCTAGGTGGATGTGGGTACAGGCCTACCGCACATACAGTACGGACAATTATCATGGCGAGTCGGAAGGCTGCACAGTAAGATTTTTTAGGAATCATATGGCGACATGAGGCTATGTTGGGACTCGCCAAGATAAATCGTGCGTTATGTAACCCTGGTGGTATAGTGGCCACCTTACTACTAAATGTATGATATATCATATGAATGAGTATAAAACCAGAGCACCAAATATTTGTGAGGTCAGTGGGTTGTCTGAAAATAAATAACAAAACCAAACACCTGTGAACACCCTTTCTTAGCAATGTGTTTACACAGTGCTATAACCTAAAAATTGCTAGTCTTCTAATCTTAACCAAGCTGAATATTTTTCAATGGGAATCAAAACGGGCAACATCAGCTCGGCCGAGAACTATCGATTTTTAGGTTATGGCACCGGCAGCGCGTTTTTTTATAGTTAGGTATTATGCACAAGTAGGTACTAGATTTCAATTGTGAGCCAGTCTGTCTGTACCTACCGTAAAGTAAACTGTCCTCAATAGCCTCCAGCTGCTAAATAGGTAGTTGTGGTAGTACTTTTAATAATTTAGCCAATCGAAAAAACTTACTTACCAGTCTGATAGAAAACTCTGTCAATCTCATAAAGTTTCCACTGTTCATTTGGAGACGAACACCTCTGCAGCAATTTGTCAAACGCTTTTGCCTCCTTTACGGGAGGCCAATAAATTTCTCTTTTTTTAGGTGTAAACCATTTATTGACGACCACAGCCACAATGCCACCCTCACTCGCCACGACGAACTGAACGACACCATACATATTTCAACTGGTGATCTGAGATATCGGTTTACCTAACCTAATTCAGACACCAGTCTCTGTTTTAGTTAGATATAGCCTAAGGATATAGCAGACTGAAAAAGTCAAAGAGAGAAACTAAATGAATTATTAATATTAATATATATTTAATATTTTACAATATTTTTTTAGTAGATGTGCTGTGATTATGGACTTAGCGAGAACGAGAAAAAAAAGCGCGGGAGTCGTGACAATTGTCATTTTTTTTTTATTAATGGCTTCTGTTGGGTTTTTCCAACACCAATAATTTCGCCAATGTCGTGTGATTAACGAGACACGTTATAATTTGGAAAATGGCCAGTAGAAGTTACAAATATTGGCCGGTAGAAGATATATCTTTTTAAAAACTTTGTGAATTGAGTATCTATCTACGTAATAATCTTATATTATTTGACTGAATAAACTTAAATAAATAATTTAATATGGAAGGATGAGGGAAAGACAGAAGAAATTGTAGGACTGGAGTGCATGAGTGGCCAATACGCAAGCGACAAATTGTGGAGATGGATTGTCTATTCATGGTTTTTTGGTTAAAAAACCATGGTCTCCGGGGAATAATGGGTTGAATACTAGCATATTGGCGACCCTTACACTGTGAAGACTCAAGACATCGACCCGCGGACCCATCAACGCACATCCCGCGCGCAGTGCCGTAGACGTTACAGAAGTACCTAAATTTTAAGTGTTTTGAAGATAAGTAACATTTTGTTACTTTTACACGGTAATTTTAAATTGGAATGGAATAATATATCTAAATGACCTACCGAAATACCCTATTGCATGTCCGTAGATATTGTATAAATGGCCTAAGCAGCTAGTTCATTAAATGTTGTATTAGGGACGTATCGGCTGTATATCATTGAAGCCGTTGATTGACTGCCGGCGGCGTCGGCGAAATGGCTAGGCGGCTAAATCAACCAGTTGGCTGCGACCTATGCAACAACACAGGACGTAACATAATTCACATAATTCATCCTAAATTGACGTAAAGCGTCTCAATAATAATAACTCACAAAGGACGTTACAGAATTGATCCTAAATGGACGTTACTACAGCGTCATAATAATAACCAAAAAGGACGTCACAGAAATGATCCTAAATGGACGTTACCATGGCGTCTTAATATTAACCAACTAAAGGACGTCTCAGAATTGACCCTAAATAGACGTTGCTACGGCGTCTTATTAAGACCACCATAGGATGTCTCATAATTTACCCAAAATAGACGTTGCTAGGGCGTGTTATTAATGACCAACACAGGACGTCACAGAATTTACCCTAAATAGACGTTGCTAGGACGTGTAATGCATGATTAACATAAGACGTCACAGTAGTGACCCTAAATGTACGTTGCTACGGTGTCTTTTTAATGACCAACACAGGACGTCACAGAATTGACCCCAAATGGACGTTGCTAGGGCGTCTTATTAATGACCAACACAGGACGTCGCAGAATTGACCCTTAGTGGACGTTGCTGGGACGTAAAATGCATGACCAACACAGGACGTCACAGAATTGACCTTTTATGGACGTTGCTACATCGTCATAATCATGATCAAAACGAGACGTCAGTGAATTGACACTAAATTGACGTCACCAGGGCGTCCCGTTAAGTACCAGACGTTGAAATGACGTCAGCGAGACGTACATATTCAACGAATAAAGTACTGACCCTAAAATGACCTTGAGGAGACGTCATTTTTTTGGCGCCGACGTCATTTTGCTACCTGGGGGGTAGAGCGAGTGGAGCGGGCGCTGCGGGTGCTCTAGTGCCCGGTGGCAAAGGGCGCCAAAATGCTAACACGAAATCAAATTTCAACAAAAAAAAAATTGTTGGCGCCTTTTTTGATGAAGTAGTGATACGTATCGCGTTTTATTTTAATTCGTCATTTCGTTTCGTTTTATTTTCGTTCGTATTTTAATTTGTAATCAGGGCAGACCCTGATCAAAGACTAGAAACAAATATGTGGGGGTTTAGTAGGTACCCATAGTGCGAATTTTATTCACCGCTCGATAATTTGTATGGCATTTGAAGCAGCGCCTCCTGGTGACAAACTAGGTGATATAAATAAATATTTTCTCTGCATTTGTTCGTGCCGCGCCTAGCCTACCTTGTGGCCATTAGCCAGTTTACATTATTATTAAGTGTTACAGAGACTCGTTCGACGAAATATCGACGTTTAACCTTTTCGCCATGAGCCCAGCGGATCACCAGCGGTGATCACGGCGGGCGGCAGCGCGGGCGTTGGTGGGCGACTCGTGCGTGGCATGTGGTATGCAAGCTTGCATGCATACAACTGTTTATGTCACTTGTCGCATAAGGGCTTTGTTCCCAATACGAATGTGTCGATAAAGGAAACAAAACAGCTGAAAAACATTTAATTTTTTTTTCATAATTCTTCATTTTTTATCCGCCATTACTAGTTTATAAATCTTTACAGAATTCTAATCATCGTTTACGTCTTCCCTTTAACTAAGAGATTTTGCTGTATATAAGTTAGATTCCTTTGATTTACCTGAGCTCCAGAAAAATAGCTTCTCGAACACAACACAAAATACAATACACAAATCAAATGGATTTCTTGGCGGTAAGGTAAAGAGTCATGACTGCAGTTTTGTTTTATTTTCTAAAATTTGTGTTATGTCGAATATTTAATTAATGTGAAATAATGGTGGATTATTAACCGTTAAGTGTTCATAAGTGCGCGTGAGTGTTGGCAAATTAAACAAAACAGTGCAACTTCAGTTCAACAGTGCAAAAATTGTATATTTATGTATTACTTGTAAGAAAAATTACTTTGACACTGGCTAAATGTGCTAATCACTCGAAGCCATCAACTAAAAGAAAGAAAAGATAGCGTGCCAACAATTGCGCTTGCAGACAAATTTCACGCACACATTTACAATAAAAGGGGCCGAACCAAAGAGTATTATAATAGGGCCGAACTCAGGCACACAAGGCACCTCAAGTATGTACCAACATCTATAGAAATGTTATAAAGAGAATAATATTATAAAGAGATTTGAAGAACTCATTCGATTTAAAAAATATCTTTCACCAGTAGAATGATACGTTATCTTTCATTGAGTATCAGGCTATCACTGTATCTATATCTGCATGCGACGCCATATTAATAACTTAAATAAAATGTATGAAATAGTAGAACAGATTGGTAAACTAAAAAAAAAAACAACAACATACTTTGCTGTATGTTTTTTTTAATAAAAATTATAATTACAATAAATAATGTCACAATTATTTTTAAAACTAGTGATAAGACCGGGTGGTCGAATAGTCAGTGACCCTGTGATCCAGTAAATGAGCTTCAAAATGCTTTGAACACATCACACTAGATGATTTGGGCTGCCAATGCTCTCTTTTCATATAACTCAACCAGGCATTTTTTTAAATAATCATCATTTGGAAACCTGAAAATGATTTCATTATTAAAATGTATCCCTAAGGAAATAATATATTGCATACTTTTAATCTAATCAATCTTCAAAAATATACCTATTAAGTATTCGTGAGAGTGCATGAGTGTTGGCAAATGAAACAAAACAGTACAACGTCACTTTTCAAATTCTCTCTCTCTAGAAGTCTGTATGAGGTCTTAGTAAAGCCCTACATCTTTACTGAGATACTCGAAGGGGTTGGGGGTATATCATTCTCACTTCTCATTTCTATTATCATTCATCATCATCATACAGGAAGGAAATATTGTTTATTTTTCTACTTGCTTAGATGATCGAAGATAACTTGTAAGAAAAATTGCTTTGACACTTGCTAAATGTGCTAATCGCACGAAGCCATCAACTAAAAGAAAGAAAAAAAAGGGACTTCTTGGCGGGAGACTTCTTGGCGGGAAAGTGAAGAGTCATGTCTGCGGTTTTGTTTTATTTTCTAAAATTTGTGTTATGTCGAATATTAATGTGAAATAATGGTGGATTATTATCCGTTAAGTGTTCGTGAGTGTGCATGAGTGTGCATGAGTGTTGGCAGATGAAACAAAACAGTGCAACTTCATTTTTCAAATTCTCTCAAGAAGCCCGCCCGAGGAATTAGTAAAGCCCCACATCTTTACTGAGATACTCGAGGGGTAAGGGGGTATATCATTTCTCACTTCTATTTCTATTATCATTCATCATCATCATACTGGAAGGAAATATTGTATATTTATGTATGTACTATTACTTGTAAGAAAAAATACTTTGACACTGGCTAAATGTGCTAATCGCACAAAGCCATCAACTAAAAAAAAAGAAAAAAAAAAAAAAGTCGTGGGAGGAGGGAAAATTTTTTCAGTGCGTGGTGTCCCGTTTGGATACCTATCAGCCTATTTGCTGAAAAAGAATCCGGTTTTGAATAAATTCATTATTTAATTTTTAAATGTGGGTCTAAGTGAGTAAGCAAATTTGCAATTTTTAAAGTGATTGAAAATAGTCCTGCTGGTCCTATTCAATTGAAATAAATTACAACTATGAAAAGGCAATTGTCAATTGATTGTTTTTTCAAAGCAAAACTAAATGCTTCTCCTATACCAAAATCAATTATGTTTCTTGACGAGAATAAAGTTATAAGAAAACGTAGTTTATCGTTAAAAAAACCAGTCACTCCAAATAAAACTTCCAAAGCAAATGTTGTTGCAAATAATGATCGCGATATAATTGACTTGTGTAGTGAAGATGAAAGCTTTACCAGTCCTTCAATATTGTTAAATGAACATGGAACTCCTAAAGAAGAGGACGACATTGTTGTATCTGATTTATCAGATGATACTGTGATATACTCACCACCTATGCCTACAACTTCTCAGATCACTCCACAAACTCCTCAAAGGTTAACACCGTCCCAGGGTTTAAAAATCAGGAGCCCAGGCTCTATTAATAAATATTTTTCGCCTAGTAAGAAAAGAGCAGTGTATAAAAAGAGTCCTGTGAAAAAAGAATTGTTCAAAAGTTATGCTAGCCATAACATTCCATCCCAGTCTAATACTGATGAACTATTACAAAATGCCTGTGCAGGCATGGATGATAAAAGTATGTATATTAAATGTACATTTCGGCATGTTGAAACTTCATTTATATTTTGTTTGTTCTATTACTTAACATGTTTATGATTTTATTTCAGCAATCTTTCTCTTAACTATAATCAGCAAATATCTTGGAAATGAATCCCTCAAATGTTTGCTGAATGAAAAATCTCAAACTCTCTTAGAGAAGTGTATGCATATAGTAAAGCCAGGCATGCGACTGGTTTGCCGGTTGTTTTGGTACAAAGATAGCTGGTACAAACGGGACAAACTGAGATCAATTTTGACAGATGGAGAGAAGAACATTAAAAAAAAGATAGACATTGATGATCCAACATTCATTAAAGTTCTGGGATCTTTGGTAGATAATGATTTGATTGTACCGGACAGTTTGAATGGTAAGTAAATACAATTAAAACAGATACAATAAAGAAGATTTGATGACCATTATTTGTCGTGTTCATTAACTTTGAAAGTCTTAAATATAAGTTTTGACTGTCATATTTTGATGTAGACATAATTTCTTCCTTATGTGCAGGTAACTCTCAGATGACATTTGAAGACTACATAACAGTTCTATGTTTAAATGATTTGAAACAAATATGTAAAGACCTCAAACTCAAAATAAAGGTTAAAAAAGAGGCTGCTGTGGAGGCTCTTAAAACTTATAGTAAACGGAAATCAATCCAATATTTTTGCAATGGGAATAGTAATGATAACTCACAACGAGTGTTGAAAATGTAGGAAATCTTTGAGTATATAAGATATATTTTATATTGCTACGTAAAAAAGTAGATAAAGTGCTTACAATTTTGTTTGACTTTTGATTTATGTAAGTACTTACAAATTTTTTTTTCTTTTTAGCATGAGTGAAAAAGCTGGACCATGCTATAAGCTTACAGATTTGGCTCGAACAACAATACACAAATTATATGTACTAATGTATCTAGGAATAAATTATGAATACATAAGAGAAAAGAAACTGGAGCTGGCATTAGTGTATGATAAATCAAAAATTGAAACATATCCCATTGATGATAATATGGTGTTACAGAATGCTAGTGTTGTTTTCAAAACCAATAATGAATTTGAAAGGTTTGATTTGATTGTATTATTGCACTTTTATACACTTATAAAAACACTAGCCGTCACCCGCCCGCTTCGCTATGCAAAAATTTGTGAACAAAAGTTTTTTTTAATAGCCTGTCATTTGCACAACATACAAATTTTCATCAAGATTGGTCAAGCCTTTCTTGAGTTATAAGAAAACATACATACAGACAGACAGACAAAAATTTCATAATTCGTAGAATTTGTGTCAGTGAGTCACAAAACGAATAAACCCCTAAATTTTTCTGAAAAATTGCATTACAGACAGAGATTACAGATTACCTACAAACAACAATCATAGATCTAATAACATTTTTTTATGAATATCAAATTCAAATTACTTTGTTTGCCATTCTTATTGTACAAAGGTGTTATGTATAATACCTTTATGTAAAGAATTATTTGACACATATTTGAACAGATAAAAGCAAACTAAAAGTAATTAATATGTACAATATTTATTTCAGATATATTAAAGCCCTCTGCATTTATGATAAGTATTCACAAGAAATGAAAGAACATAATAAATGTGATATTGTAGAAGAAGTATTTCAAGTTTATAAGGATTATATTAATGAGGAAATGTTACGGTAAACATTATTTTATTATAATAATCCGCTTGCGACTTTATTTATTTGAGTGAACACTTGTATTACAGCGCCACCTACCGAGTCCAATTGTGTTTTGTGTACGTAAATACACTTGAAAGACTATCTACTATATTTTCTATAAAACTTCATCATAATCCGTTCAGCGGTTCCTGAAATTAGCCAGTCCCAAACAGAGGCTTCCTGGGGACTACCATTTATACTATGGCCACAACTAATTAAAAAAAAAATTGTTACAGGTTGAAATCATTTCCAATATGGCTTTTAAGATTCACACCATTAAGCATTTATGTCAAAATATTGGAGGATGGAATAAAAGAGTTGAAAAAAAACAAGCAGTATCAGGTTGCATTAGACATCCTCAGCCTTCTTATTTCTCAGAACATATTCAGGCAACATAACAAAGCAAATTGGTATGCTGAAAAATCTTTGGTGCTCCATAAAATTGGCCAGTATGATGAAGTAAGCCTTTTTTACAATTTATTGATTTTAATGCAAGCATTAACAATTTATTTTTTAAAATTTTTATCTTGAAATCAGTCTTTGGACTTTGAGCAGATGGTTTGAAGTACTACATTTGAGGAGGAGGGAGATTTCCCTTTAGGACTTTACCTTTTCTTGGACGTGTCCCATAGGACTTGTTCACAGGAACACGTCCCAGATATTGCGTCGTTTCAAGCGCTTCACAGAGTCAGGGGCAGCGAGTTCCGCCGCCAGTATATTCGGGTGGTGTGTGACCCTGGCTCTGTACTTTTTGGAGAACAAGTTAATTTCTTCCTTTACAGTCCTGATCTCCAGATTGTCATGAAGTTCCTGGTTTCTAATGAACCAGGGGGTTCGCTATTTGTTTTAGTATAGAGTCTTCAGCTCTTTTTGTATTAATTGGATGCTAGAAAAGCAAGCGGAGCGGATCACCAAAGTTGTATTCCATAAGTCCATATCGGCTTTAGGGTGGTCTATTAAATTAGAAGTTTGTTGTCCAATGATAGTCTAGAGTTCCTGCCTAGCAGCCAGTAAAGTCGTCGGTACTTCAGGTTAAGTTCGTATCTCTTTGTTTGTAGGTGTTTCCTCCAAGTTAACTTGCGGTCTAGGTGGATTCCAAGATACTTCACCACATCACAGTGAAGGAGAGGGTGGTCACCTAGCTTACTGGCGGACAGTCTCCCTTTCTTAGGCCAAATGTGACATGGACAGATTTGGTCGCGCTTGCTCTGATTCTCCATTTTCTAAGCCATCTGTGAGTCTCCAATAGGCTTTGTTGTAGGATTCTAGATACCTCAGCAGGATTGTCGTTGGATGCCAGTATTGCCGTGTCGTCGGCGTAGGTGGCTATCGTCACATTAGAGCATTGTGGTAAGTCTGCTGTGAATATGGTGTATAGAACTGGTCCAAGAATAGAGCCCTGTGGTACGCCTGCTTGTATCTCTTAGAACGTTGATGTACTTTCACCCTCCTTAACTTGAAACATTTTTCCAGATAAATATGATTACAGAACATTGAATGAACACAGAATGTGACAGGCTTGATTTGATTTTACAGAGTAGTCCCTTGTCCTGTTGTACCTTATCGAACGCTTGTTTTATGTCGAGAAACGCTGTAGAACAATATTCCTTATTTTCTAATGAATTTCTAATTGTTCGATATACTCGACGCATCTGTTCTGTCGTAGCATGTTCTTTTCTTAACCCAAACTGGTGGTCCAGTATTATAGAATTTTGTGACAGTTCATGAAGAATTCTCCGAAGCAGTACCTTTTCAAAGAGCTTCGATGGGACGGGCAGTAGGCTAATGGGTCTGTATGATGTGAGATCATGAACTGGTTTTCCTGGTTTTGCCACCATAACTATTGTGAGACATTCCACGCAGGATATCAGCCGGTTCTTAGTATTCCGTTAAAAAGAGCTGTAAGGTAATTAAAGTAATGTAACTATTGCCTTTTTGGGAAGTTCCTGGAGTACCTTTTTGTATATATATTAAATATATTAAATATTAAATAAATGTAGTATATATATTAAATCAAACTCAGGAGATTTTTTTATTTCCAAGGAGACTGGTCAGTACTTTCTAAAAATCAAAAGAGTTTATAATATATGCGCCATCGCCAAGTATGTCTCGGGACTTATTGAACGATCTAGTAGTAGTCCAATTTATTTATATATTATTAGCCTTAACTGTCCCACTGCTGGGCAAAGGCCTCCCTCCATTTCTTCCACTCATTCCGGTCCTGAGCTAATTGAATCCAATTTTGGTTAAATACATCCAGTTCGTGTCGCCATCTCCTTCTCAATCTACCGCGGCGCCTCCGTGTTTTCCAATAATTGCAGAATTAAAATTTTATTACTTTTATTGTAATAATAACAACTGCACCATACATATAGCAGTGCTGTATGAAATTATGGATAAGCAAAGCATCCTGTTACAAGCAAAATACTTAAAAGTAGACTCCAACCACTGTTTGTAATGCAAACTGCTCATTTTGTTAGTTTTGTATTATGTGTTATTAATAATAATTCATATATTTCAGAAAAGACATTCCCTAAAATGTTAGTAACAACAGCACTTGTAATCATTATTGTAATTTTTCTGTCCTTTTGTGTATTATTAATTTAAATATAATGTTTTATTACATCTGTAGGCTGCCAGAGTTTTATTAGATGGATTTAAATCTAACTTATCTGAAGAGGGCAAAGATATTTTGCGACCTCGAGCTGCAATAACGGCTGGACAAGTTGAAGGCCAACTAAAGGCTGAACTATTGAAATACGCAGAAAGAGAAAGCATTTTGGAGAAGAAAATACGTGGAGTACATGTACATAAACAACCTATGGAGTAAGTAGAATTCGTGACCATTCACATCTGGGGCTTTGTAAAATTTCCTCAATAGACTTTGAACTTTAGGTGTATGGCATATGGTTGAACATTCATTGAAGAAATTTGATACTTTTGGATAGGTTGATGTGTCCGTGAGCCTGTTTAACAGGCCGACAGTAGATAAGAGCTACGCGATAGAAAAAGACGCTTCGTCGCTATCGCAACTGCCTCTTAGCCGCGCCTTGCACCTTGTAATCTGCGATTTGATTTGAACTTTATTTTCAATTAAACTTCTGAGTGTGAGCCAACTTGATATTGGTTACTATCAGGTGAAAGGCTAAAAAGGCTAAGCGCTTCCCTGTTGTTGAAAAATAATAATAAAAAGAAACCTTTTGTTTTTGTCGTTCATTGCAGTCGCACACAAACGAGAGGTAAACTTAAATTCGAGAAGAAAACGCTGAATGAGATGATTGTGCAGGACGTCGAAGAGGTCGGCATCGACCACTATTTAGACTCCGGAGAATTTACAGATGGTGAGCTTAGTAATGGTTTTTTTTTTAGAACTGTACCTACCTGATACAACTATTTAAACTATCATGGTCATTTGCATTAGAGTAATTATTTACGTTTATTATTAATGTTTATTATTTGTGAGTATCCGATATTCCGGCACAGTTGTATGCGCCATGGTCACGGAATTACTATTATAGCAGGTGGATCAATAACAACTATTAGTGATTGATACTTTGATTGTTGGTTGTATTCGTTCCCGTTCTCCCCTGACTGTTTTATGTGTGCTGTAGCAGATATTTTGATTTGCTTTTGTGACAATTTGATACCATAATAAGAAACATGAATAGACTCTCCTGATACTTTATTACTTGGATTCATTTGTTATTTATCTAATACAGCTCTAATTCTTTCAAACTTAAAAAAAAATGTGTTTTTTACTTTTTTGTGCCATTTGAGTCTTTTCATAGTAGAATTAAAAGCGCATAATTTCAGTTATTAAAACTTTTTTTTTCTATTAACTGCCAATATCTCTGTATTTTATTAATACTGTCAGATAATCCTTAGTTAACTAACGTTTGCTTAACTTTGGTAATAAAGTGTATTTTGTTTTCAGCAAGGCACTGGGAAGGCAGAATAGTTGACACACTATTCTTCCTACTATTTTGGGACATAATATATTCTAATCCGCAAAACATTCCGGGAATATTTCTGACTCGCTTCCAGGAATATCCATTAGATATGTTCTATGATAGTTTTTACGCTAACAGGAAAGATGCTATCGACAACAGATTGAAGGAACTACAATCTATGGATATTAACAGTATATTAGAAGAGATGCAAATAATTTGGAATTCTAGACCCGAAAGTAAGTCAACTTTTAAATAGTTTTGATGTACAGACGCCTGCACATCAACCTATCCAAAACTGACAAATTTCTTCAATACAATGTCAACCATGACTTACGTATAAAGTTCAAAGTCTATTGAGGAAATTTGACAGTTTGTGGTAGGTTGATGTGCAGGCGTGTGTACCTCAACAGTGATATAATGTTGGGCTTAAAATCAATTTCAAATATGATTGATTGTGACCTGCCATCTTGTCTGATTATCTATTATTTGCAATTTGCATATGTTTGGTGTATGTTTAGGCTTAGTGTCTTCTTAATCTATATTAATGTGTGAAGAAAAAGAGTTGTACCCTGGTTTTGGTTGGTTTTTGAAGCATATTGCGCACGGAGGAATGTGAGATTTGGCATAATTAAAGTTCATATGGGAATATAGAGGAGTGCAGAAAAATAAAAAGAAATTATAATAATTTTAACAGTTATAAAACATTAATTTGCCTATTAAAGCCGAATGCTCAGGCCTCCAACGTAGCAGCTTAAGCTGGTTGGACGTGCGAGCAGTAAGTTCGTGCCTGGGATCACGCTCGCTCGCTCAATCAAACTCACAATCAAACTATCAACTACTGTGGTTGTAGGGAGAAAACGGAGTCACTGCAGTCAGGCAGTCCGTTTGACTTATGTAAGACAGTCACTTTTACGGAATTATTTTGAAAGGATCCCCATCCTTTCTATAAACGTCCCACTTCACAGGGTAAAAAAGGCCTCAGTCTTTCCCACGTGATTAAAAACACTTGGGGATATGGGGCAATTGTTACTAACAAAATGGATATTATGTCTGAAATAAATGAATTTTTATTATTGTTATTATTAAAAATACTCCTCTACAATGGCACAATGTGCTTAAAACTACCTATACATACTTACCTATTAGTTTGACTAAATAGTAAATGCATGATCGTGCGAGCATGACCTTTCATGAACTCGCACTTTCACCGATAGTGCAGCTGGCCCCACTAGGGTAAGATAAGATAAGCTAGCCAACTCAGGACTATACATAATGGAAATAACTATCGCATTGTAGCCGAGCGCTCAGGCCTCCAACGCAGCAGCTTAAGCTGGGCAGATGTACGTGCAGTAAGTTCGTGCCTAGGATCGCGCGCGCTCGCGGCAGTGTGCGGACGATTAGCCAAACACTACCGGTACGCATGCAGCGGATTCCCCGACCTTACAATTTGGCACGAACACGCTAAGAAGGTATGGAACACTATTTAAAAAAAAAATCCTTACAGGTAAACACTTGACATCTCACCAAATGTTAAGTGATGATAAGGCCGCAGGTCAATGTGAACTTCTTTATATAAGTAGTTAACCACCTGTGGTCTAGTGGTTAATTAACCACCGGTCTCCGGACCAGAGGTCTCGGGTTCGATTTCCAGTGTGGGGTACATGTTTGTGTACTCGGTTTGGGTGGTGGTAGAGCTTGTTTGTCCGCCTGGCTTGCTACACCATCTTATCTAAATATGTCGCCATAACATCAATGTTTCCGGCAGCTAGAGATAGCCAGTGCCTCAATAGTTGAGGATTCCGGGTGAATAGCGCTTCCACACAATGGTGGATGATAAGGCCAACCTTAGCATCGCTTAACCTCAGGTGAGAAAGCTTATCTAAAAGCTTCTAATCTAAATCTAAAGCTTATCTAATCTGCTTATTAAAACAAACCAATATATTTCTGTTTCAGATAAGTTTCGTGGAGGTGAAGAGTGACACGGACAAGCCGTCTATGAAGCAGCTGCAGTGGATGCACTATTTGCTGCAGCACGGCATCGACACAGAGTTCTGCTACGTGGGCGTCCACACAAAGAGAAGCAAAGCTAGGGCCGAGTAGAAGTACTGTTATTACACTATATAAGTATAACATTTCAAAATATTATTGAGACATTTGTAGCGAAACGTCGACAATTGTCATATTTTTTTGACAATTGACGCAATAGGGTATTTGACAGGTTTTAGAAAAATATGTCTAATGGTTCACTATACCATGATATATTTGCAATTTGATTAATTCGTTGTGAATTTCTTTATTTTTTATGAAAATGCCATTAAAATTCAAATGAATAAAATAGCCGCCAAAACGATGCATGCAGGTCACGTGATGTCGTGACGTCACCTGCTTGCAAACAAACTTAGCTGTCAAATCAAACCATACAAAACTTCGAGTGACATTTACTATAAACAAGCAGGTGAGACGTCACTTCAGATTCAGCCAAATCCCGTGCGTTTTCGATCACGAGGTCAATCATAAAAATTTAATTGTTTTATTAATGATTTTTTTTATAAAAATCATACTTTTTTAAAAATTATGTGCTGGCTAAATTCGTTAAAAAAAATGTTTGCTGTTAAGTTAACAACAGTTTGATCTATATTTTCATTGTAGTCAAATAGGGTATTGTCAGATTTGTAGTGAAACATCGATAATTGCCATATTGTTTTGACAATTGTCGCAATTGTTATATTTTATTTAACAATTGTCGCAATTGTCATATTATTATTTGTTTTGACAATAGTTGCAATTATTGTCATCAGGGTATCAAACGTTCCACTGATTGAGAGAGGTTTTTGAACTATCGTGGTCACTTACTTACAAATATTGTAATAAAGGAATAATACTGGTAATAATAATTGTTTGTGATTTTATTAGTTTGCTACTTTTACTAAAAATGAGGCGAAAAAAAAAAACGAAATTGTTGGTAAGCCACCGTCATAATAAATATACATACAACAGACATGAGATATTTTGTCGTATTAAAAAGGTTAGGTAGATAATTGTCTCTAGGATACAAAATTTTAAGACTGATTCGTTGCTGAAAAATTAAAGTGCATGCTGGGAATAAATGGGACTAAAAATAATATTCCTTATTGTGCTTCCTAAAAACTGCTAGTCATTCGGAATCCAAAAAATAACGCAAACTATTATTATGTAACGAAATCAAGGCAGCCATACATTTACAGAGGATAATATATATAGGTATATTGAAATATAAAAAAACAGTTTATAAAATATGAGGTCCCGATTTACATAATTATTACTATGTATAATAAATTGCAGGTAATTTAGATTGACTATTTTATCTCTATTTTTTTGTCGAATCAACGATATCATTTATATGAACACTTTGCGTCTAATGCCTTCTATCGTTAAGGGATTCCAGAATTATGCACAAGAACAAGCTTTAGTTCTTTTTCAGATTGATTACAACTTAGTACAGCTACGTAGCTAAAGATTAACATTCTAGACTTTTATGCTGCCTTGCATACTTAATTTTATTTCGATTTAAATTTTAAGTTTATGAAGTAACTTCATAATTTAGATTTAAGTTTATGAAGTAACTTAATAATTTTAGTTGTAATGTTACGTGATAAGAAAATTACTTTAAAAAAATCGTTGTTTCCTTGTTTATTGTAGATTTAAGTACAATACTATTCTAATCAATAATCTTAAAACTATGGTGCTATTTGTAATGTGCAAATAAACGTTTATGTACAAAATGTATGAACTGATTTTTTTATTAATATTATGTTTAGATCGGATATCCGTTTTTTAGTTCAACGGTTTATTTATTAATTTTGTCTACTGTGTAAAACTAGTATAATAAGTTTTTCTTTGAAAATTTGTTTTTTTTCTAAAAATCAAAAGACAATCCAAACGTCTGCCAAAATGTTACTCATGCTGTCTTCCGACCCGTCAACCTTCAAAGCAGTATTTTGATGCAGTTTTATTGCGACTGCAAAGTTGTAAATTTAAAGCTTCAACTTAAAGATTCAATGTTAATGGGCCTCGACAAGTTGGTGCTGACAGTGTACATCCCGTTGATGATGATGTCTGCGGTGTCCGCGATGTCGGTGGTGTATTTGTACTGCAAGAGCCGCGCCGACCGGCGGAAAGGGTACATGGACGTGTCGGAGAAACCCTCCTCAGACGAGTAGGGGATAAGATCAGCTGTTATTTGTTAGCTAGTTATTTAATATACGTGTTTACTTGGTTTTTGTCGTTTTTTATACAACGGGATTCGGGTCGTTATTGTTAATTGTTAGTAATGCTAACGTTCCAAAATGGTAGCGCACTTGGTATTATTGTTAAGAATTGGAATCATTGATCTAGCGCACTTGGTATTATTGTTAAGAATTGGAATCATTGATCACTGAAGAACGTAATCAAAACTGTTATCGTGGCAGATTTGATAAGGTGGCGATTGTATATTAATGCAAAGAATAGTAACAATACTGTAATGGCGGCAGTTTAGTGAGGTGGTGGTGGCATAGATGCCTGGCTAGCCATGTTAATGGGTACAACTGTGGAGGTCTTGTGTAATGTAGGGATTTAGATAACAAAGTTTACATAACCGAAAATACACCGTTGTTGTTAACTGCATACAATGCAATTTGGAAAACTTTTGAGCTTTGTTTTGGCTCTTATTCCATTGTGTTAGCACTCTAAATCTAATCTAGCAAAATGTAAGCAATGTCACTACATTGCTTACATTTTGATACTCGTGACTGTACACTCCACTCCACTTATTTTTTTAAGATAAAGGTTTTAGTAAAGTAAAATACATTTTGGTAACAGATTATTTATTAAAATATATTCTACAAATCGTAACATAATATGTACATTAAACAATACACCAACTAACAGCATGTGTGTAGTATATCGTACCGCTGCTTTTTGTATATAAATAGTTACTGTGTATTTTCAATACCAATTCGGTATGGATTTTTCAATACCACACATTACAGCTGTTTATATATTATTTTACGACCCGACACCCTATCTACAGATCGTAAATTAAAAATGTATATAAGGCACTTACTATTAAATATATAACATTAATCGTACATCTCAAAACCATTAAAAAATTACAATTTCCCTTGTGTAGAGAACTTTCACCTCATAACAGATATATCTTAATCAATACCATAATGGCAAGGGAACTTACATTGAGCATTTTATATTCATAACATCGTCGACACTTACACATATCCGCTAAAATATAAAAATTTACTTACAACAACTTCTACAATATGTAGATACAGTCTACGTTTCGTGTATAACAGCGTGTTTACAATAACAATACAAATATCCGCCCAAAAATGCCTTATCATTTAAATGTTTCATTTCAAATCCATCCCCTTAACCTCGACTGGTAACACAAACATGATATAAGTAAAGAAACTGGCCAAGATACGAATAGAATATTTTTACGATTTAAATTACGTTCATAATGATTTAAACATTTTATGTTACACAGCCCAAGTAATTAATTGCACTTTTAGACAGACTAAATAAGACATACAAAAGTATTATAAATAATTTTGTCAATTTTCAAAAATACCTACACCTATGTAAATATAATCTACCTAATATGGACACCAGCTTTGGTACATCCTTATAAAAATGTTCATAAACTTAATATAAAATTGTCCTTTTATATGATATCAAGATAACAGCACGTAATAATCACTTTTCTAAAACAATAACTGACTTGTAATAGGTACTATATATGATTTGTTTAGTGTTTATTTAACAAAATGGGTACATATTTGGTCGAGTCCAAATAACTAGAATAAAGGTATGTAATACAAAATTCTACATGCCGTGCACACTATAACAACGTTATATCTCCAGTCGTCATCGGTGAACCGTCAGGACTCCTGGTTAGAAATAAAAAGAATATATTAAAATTTAAATTTTCTGTCAATATTTCCAATCCACCAAGATCCTATAAAGACACCGACACCGTTGGTTGTTAGTAAAGTTAATATGGAAAACTTTGAATACTACTAATATTAAAATGAGATCTAAATAAATGTGTGATACCTGATGTTATCAGATTAGTTTAAACAGTACCACAATCATAAACTACGTTGGTAATGAACTATATTTACACCCATTTCGTAAATTCTCTAGAATCGATTCAAAAATCGTAATTGGTATTACGTTATCTAATAATAACTATAGTAGTGTAGATAAGTCACGGAAATATAAAATTCAAGTTAAGATTTTCAAAACATAAGACGAATTTAAGAATGAGTGTATTTAAAGTAACGTATGCAGCCTACTGCACATAATTAGGTATTAAAACACTCGTGTGATCCTGTAACTCGACTCTTTAAGCCCACACGCGTGTTACAATACCAGTCGCATATATAACTAATATTGGTTAAAACTTATTTTTTAACATTTAACTTGCAATATAAACATTGTAATCAATCACAAAAAGATATAGTTAACTAAGACAATATAGATAGTTGCATGATTATAAATTCGTGGTATCATAACATCTTTTAAATACTATCATAATTTAAGGCACACATCTTCCCTGTTGAACTAGACAAATTCCTTATTCTACTTGAAATTGTAATTTATTTATTACAATTTCAGGTAGAATCATTATTTTACAAAGTTATGTAATTTAAGTCTACGTAATAATATTATTTTTACTTGTAGGCAATATTTTGAGGATACTATGATTACCAAATCCGATAAGATACCAAATAAAATTAAAATTAGCATAAGGTCATATCTCTCTTCAAGGAGATAAAGTTATAATTCTTTATGGATACCATAAGGTATGGTCAACTTAAAAATTAAAAAGTTATAATAGAGTTGCCACTAAGAAAATTCTGAACTTCACAATTTGATTATACGCCTTACTATTAGAATGATTATTTAACATTATCGAAGATTCGAGGATTCTAGACCCATGAAGGGGAGGGCCAGAGGCACTGCGGTATATTGAACGACTAAGTTATATGCCGATACCAGATATTGTTAATTAATGGATGTTACAAAAATATGAACTTAAAACCAACTGCCCTCCACAATAACACAAGCCAAGTTATGTTTCCAACCAAAAAAGAGGTTATGCGAAGCGAAAGAAATGTGTCGTAAATAACCAAAATGGAGGCGTTAACGCAGATGAGTTATACAATTTGAAATTTCGTGTTCTATTATAAATAAAATGTTTAAAACGCAAACTGCTTAAGCACCGCATTTTTTTAATGTCCGTCCGACTTGTCTGTGGTCACGGCCGGCCTTGCCAGGTAAGACTTTCATCTCGCTAAATAGAACCGTTAAACATTTGATTAACGTCTTAATCCCTTTCGCGGAAACTGGATCCAAAGGTTTGTGTTATTGTCTATGACCAAGTTACAGGTTACAGTTTACAGTCGCACCTAACGCAGACGACCGTTAAATTTAGTTTGTCACTAGAAGGCTTTGCTTCAATTTAATATAAATTATTGTTATTGTTTATGAAGTACGTGTAATAAAGAAATCTTTAGCCGCGGGGTTTCTTTTTATTTTTTAAGAATTAAGAAGGACTACGTGTGCGTACGGTCCAGCGCTAAAGACAGCCTTACGTATGTAAGTCGGTGCTTGCGAGGATCGAAATCGTATAAAAATTCTCACTAACTAAAACCGATCGTGGTCAACAACAAATTGGTGATTGTAGGCGGACAGATTGCTCTGACAGCAGCCTCGTAAGCAAATGTCGAGAACATCGAGAAGGGTAAAATCTCTTACCAACTAATACCGATCGTAGTTAACGACCCATCGGTCGTCTGCGTTGTGGCCATTATGATAATCCGGTTAACCTTTATAGGGCTATGACAAGTTATTGGACACCATAATTTCAACTATATCCGAAAACCAATGAAAAAATGTAGGTTAAGTGTATGGTAGGTAGTCCCACGTCGCTCACATGTTGGGTTCCTGCTTGAAGGGCGCGGGCTGCATGAAGCCGGCCTCCAGCGGCGCCACGGGCACCAGCGCCGGGGAGCCCGCCGGCGGGGCCACCGCCGCCTCCTCCATTGCGGTGTCTGTTGATGCGCCTACGGGAAGAAAATTATGTTTAATATTAATGATTAAATGGTCAACAATTTTTTTTGGGATAACAAGTGAATCCACTTTCTGAATGTTTATAAATATATATTAATTTATACGCGCGTTTAAAATGTAAAATATCAACAAAGATTTGACATCAAATACTTGTTATAAATTATAATATTGTATGATTTGGTAACGACAATGTTTTTTGTTAATGTTGTTCGGTTCCTTGCTCCCATTCTTCTCCACAGTTAAAAAATAGATTTCCTTAATGTATAGTAGGTAATTGAAGAAAAGCACTTATCGTAGTTAAAAAAAAACTTGAGACTCAAATCGACCAAGTAGTAAATAAAGTCTTGGTATTTAAGAAAATCGTAAGAGCCGACCATCATGGGACAATAGTTCCAAGGTCGCACATCAGGCGATCAGCTAGCAACCTGTCACTGATGTTATCTATTTCACCTCGGAGTCCTACTTTGATTATGCTAAATGTGGCATTTTGCTGGCGGCGAGAAACTTAAAGGGATCCTCACAATTCGTGTGATCGATACAACATCTGAGGTTTTCTAGAGGGAACGGCATCAAGCACTAGTGCCCGTCCCCGTTCCCTACTATATTCTCCGAAGGGTTCGGGTCGGTTTGGGAAAAAAGGTGTCAGCTCACCGCCGAGCAGCATCTCCTGCAGCAGGCTGTCCACGTGCGCCACGCCGAACAGCTTGGCGAACTGTATCTGCTCGATCATCTGCCAGGTGATGCTCTGCAGCGGCGGCAGGCATAGCAGCAGCTCGCCGAAGCGCCCGCGCCCGTCGTACTGCCGGTCGCTGATGTAGTCCTCCAGGTTGATCTGCACTTGGTAGCGGAGCTGCTTGATCTTTTGCGGCTGGGAGAGGCCTTTCGCGTCTGCGGACGGAAAAGTTTCGATTTTCCTTTTAATTAGGAATTGGTGTAGTTTTAAAAACGACTGAGTTAAATTAGCTTTTTTTCTTCCTTTTAATTATGGCTTACGTACGTACGCTTTTCATACTTAGCCCGTGTCAAAGTCTGGGAGATGTTGAAAAATTTTTGACGTACAATATGTAAAAAAAATCCTGTCCGATCGCAAAGAGGTACATAAGTATGCAAACAACAATAACAAAAAATATAATATTATTCATGAAAATAAAAGAGTTATCGTAATTTAAAATGCAATTTTTTTGTACCGAAATTGCTCAAATTACCCCAAAATCTAGCAAATTTTATAAATGTGACCATATTTTCCATCAATGGCGGCGGCGCTAAAGGTCCTACCTACCGAAGTGCCGACAAAAGTAATAAGCCTTGTAAGTTTTATCATTTAACATGATTTTTATCGGGGTAAATTATTTTTTTTAAATATTTACATTAATAGAATTTAATTTCGATACCTAATAACACCGTTAAGGATCGGACAGGTTTTTTTTACATATTGTATAATATAGTACTCGTATATTCTTCTAAAGGCCTTGAGTATCAGTGTCAGTCAATAGACATTATACAATTACAATTATCGTTAGTTTTTTTTTGTATCTACTAACACAGGTGAATAAAGTGTACCTTGGGTTTATTGAAAGCTATGTTTAGTTAACCTAGGGCCACTACGTGTACCGTGCGTCGCACTTAATGCACCCAGGTGATTTGATCTAGGTGAATTAAGTCTACAGGGGGAATATTACTAATACAGAGAATCTAAATAGTTTGTAAAGAACATTGCGTTTGTACAACTATGCTTTTGAGAGCATTGTACTTTGCATAAGCATAGAAAGTTTCATTAAAATTTGCCTATTGGTTTGAAATTTATGATGGTTATATCGAATGGTAAAAAGATGTTTAACAATATTCAACGGACACAACATGTTGAATTTAATTGGATTTCGACCTTACATCAAGGGGATAAAGGTGAAATTATTGTGACCAATACATTGCCAGAGCCCTAAAGAAAGTTAATAAAGCAATAACTCACTAGGGTCGAAGAATATGATGGCCTTGAGGCAGGCGAACTCCGTGTCGTCGATGTCGATCTCGCGCAGCGGCTTCACGATCTCGTCCATCACGCGCATGCCGATCATGCTGATGTCGATGTCCATGCGCCCGTCTGGAGAGGACAAAACATAATCACTATTAGCTGCAGTTAGCTTTTACAACGTCATCGGATGTTTGCACAGTGCTTCTATTTTCTTAATGTCTCTCGGTATTTGTATTTATTATATTACTAGCTGACCCGGCGGATTTCGTACCGCTTTGTCAGTTTCCATGACAACAAAACAAACAAATCGTTTTGTATTGGAAAATGAAATTGTCGTTTTTAGTATTTTATATATTTTTTTTTAATAAAAGTATCCTATATCCTTTCCAATATCTTTTAGAATACGTGTACAAAGTTTCATGATGATCGGTTGAGTTGTTTCTGTGTGAAAGCGTAACAAACAAACTCACATTCACAACACACTAATATTATAAATGCGAAAGAAGAGCTCGATGAGGGGAGGAGAGGCCTACCAAGACGTTTGTCTTTGGTCTTTTGGTTTGACTCTGACACCCTGGAGACCATGAAGGTTGTCGTAAGAGGCTACTGACCCTGGTTGTGCTTGGCGATGATGCAGTTGTTGCTGAGCAGCAGCACGTCGCTGAGGTGCAGCGAGCGCCGCGCGCACCCCAGCAGCAGGTGCTCGCCCGCGTGCGCGCGCAGCAATGCCACCTACGGGTGAGATAAGATACATTTCACGCAAATTCAACCGCATTTGGCAAGCGTAGTAAGGGTCAATTCACACCGAAGTGACACGCAAAGCAGTCCCCAACTCTTTCAAGCGATAATATGCTATAAAGCAATAGTTTGACAGTGATAATGCCGGCTGCGCTGCGCTGCCGACCGCTGCCACTTTGGTGTGAATTGAATCTAAGTAAGTCAATACCCATAAATTGTAGCGATGAGTTGCTTTCAATGATGACGTTTGCCTAGCAGTAGGACAATATACTATAAACATTACTTTTACTTTTTTTTTAAATGTACAATCGAGATCGAGTCTTATTAAACTACCTAACTAAAAACGAAATTCATCGCATAAAGAATAAGCTCACAATGGTCGTACCTGATTATCCAGAAACGTAACCCTTATCTTATTAAAAATAAGGCTCATAACCGTACCTGATCATCGAGATGCAGCTCGGTGAAGGCGGGTATGTACTTGGCCCACTCGACCAGTATGAGCAGCTGCTGTTTGATGGAATCGCACACGTCGTTGATCTTGGCCAGCTTGCGGTTGATGATCTCAGCGTCCGACACGTTGATAGTCTGGAAGCAAAAATATGTTTTTTAGAATTATCAATGATTATTACTCATCCAGCTCTTGACAGCCTCCTTGCGAAGATCGGCGTTTAACCTAGTCTGAGGGCAAATCGTGCTTAGTGGCGCGCACTTGGAGAGGCCTATGTCCAGCTGTGGATTAGTGTAGGCTGATGATGATGATGAAGATGGTGATAATTATGATTACTATAAGCATACTTTACCGACGCATTCATCATATCAATGACAGCAATGTGGACGCTTCTGTCGCTCGAAGGCGCGGACCTTCAGCCCTTTCTTAACCTTTGGTCAATACACGAATATTGCAAAGAAATATTGACAAATTCGGTATCAATTTAAATTTAACTAAAAACCCTAAAAGTGAATGTCACAGGCGACCCTTGTCATGTTCATACAATGCATGACACATGTCATAATGACATACGTACATCCATCAACATTTACAGAAACAGATTTTTTGGGATTTATCAGCAGGCTATTTTAAAAGGTAACCTCATCGTGATTAACAAAAGATGGTTGTATATTATTTATATACGAGTATAATATTATTCTGGTTGCTTAATTTTAATGTCGCTGTTACTTCCGAAAACAGAAAAAAGAATTCATTTTAAATACTAATTTCCAGTACAGTGACAGTACGTTTTTTTTAGTGATACAGAACTCAACAACTCTACGAGCTCAATAAGCTCTACAACTTTATTTAATCTGTGAAATGCAAAACAAAGCTGTTGCTGCTAATTGGTATTTATTCGAACAAAACAAAAGACAGTATAATAGCCTTGTTGCGGCATGTTTGTCGCTTAGACCGCCGCAGCGGCGTTTCGTCTGTCGCCACTTAATGAGGAGACTCCAGAAAGTTAGCTTAATACGGCCCTCGTCTCGAGCAACGCACACACAGAACCTCTCACGGACACGGCCTCTCGCAACGGCTGTGCTCGGACTGGTCCGAGATGATCCGAGATTCCGTGTCCGTGAGAGGTTATCATGTGTGCGTTGCAGTAAGTATTAACCTTACCTTCTGGGTTATTATACCTTATTTTGTGATATAGGTGTCGCTTGTCTCTTAAGTCAAAAGTCGTGGCATGGCTCTAATAGTGTAGTTACCTCGTCGATGACTTTCCTGCTGAGCAGCTCGGCGTTGAGCAGCGACACGACAGACAGCCCGTTGGCCTGCGTGGGCTCTTCGTACGAGGGCCGCCTGCAGTTGATGCGGTCTCTCTCGTTCTGCACAGCTGGAACAAATCAACATGCATATTTAATTTATGCTACATAGCTGGTAAACGAGCATATGGCTCGCCTGGTTGTAACCGGCACCCATAGCCCAGTGCCAGCAATGGACGCTTGCGAACTTAAGTGTGTGCCAGTTTCCGATCTTGCAGCTTTATTTTATTATGTCGGCATGCCCTGTATTACCGAAGCAAAATAATGCTGCTTGCTGGTGACCGCTTAACCGCCTCTGTTATCTAGTGCTTTAGACCCAGAGGTCAGGGAGGGGGAAGCCCCCTTTACCTAACTTATACCTAACCTTTGGTACTCGGTTTGGGTTTCGCCGTAACATCAATGTTAGTAACATTGTTTGTGTTCCGATAGAGATAAGATAGCCAGTGCCTCAGTAGTGGAGGATTTCGGGTGAAGTGTGCCTCCCTCTTCGGACTTACATCACTTAATATCAGGTTGAATGAAGGCGAAAGTGTTTGCGAGGCGAAAACAAAATTATAGTTGCATTCGGTACTATGAGGTCTTAACTTAATGGTATAATATAATATTAAAGCCATTTCTCTATACAATCTAACCCAAAAAACAGAATAATGAACTTAAGCACATGTTAAAAGAATAGTATCTCAAATAGGCGTTATTAAATCATTTTTAAGACATTTAGCTTATGTTTTATTAATTAGACTATCCGCGTTATAAAAACATTAGTGTGTTTGATAAGAGAAAAAAAAACAGGATTTAAATGAGACAAAAACCAGCAGGTAGTAAATGAAGTCACGCCATTTTGCACCAAGCAAATTATGATAAGATAAAAAATACATAATCTAATAAATTGCGCGGAGATTATATATTTTTCAAGACTAAACATGACATATCAAAAAAATTTTTGGCTGGTTTTAATTAGTTTGTGTGAATAAATTATAATATCTGCCTGTTTAATAAGCATTTTTTCATAATTGGACGGATTGGAAGAGCAAGAAATAATTTTAAAATACAACGTAAAGGGTACAGAGTAAATACAAATAAACCAATTCGCTATCATTCATTATCTACCGAACCATTTTTAGAGTGTCTAGTGCGTTTTATTCGCCATTCGATCAAGTTAACGAAAACGCAAAGACAGCGCCTCCCGAGTGGTGGAAAAAATTTTCTATGGCTTTTTACAGTAAGTTTTTCCTGGCTCGCTAGGTAAAAAATAGTTCAGCATAGGTAAGTATTCACCTACAACGCAGAACATAGGTAAGTACTCAAATCAAATATACATCCAGATATTATTGATAAAGATACTACAGATACTATAAAAACAGTAATCAATCTCATGTTACGATAATGATTTTTATCACTATAGGCGCTTGATTTTAAATTGTATTTAAATAAAAACTTTAAAACCACTATAAAGAGCAATCTTATCCCATTTATAATTTATAGAAAGCAAAAGAATCTAGCCTATACAGCCTAGACTTTAGTTAAATTCTCTTTGTTTGGTGGTGATAGATGATGATGAGTGAGGTTACCGTTAGGTTATTAAAGATAAATGATTATTAATGAATGATAGATGATATTTCACTTTGCTATTGAGACCTCACGCGGAGTTCTATAAACAACGCTTAAAGACAATAACATAAAGTTTATAATAGAATACACTAAAACACTAGTGCCTTCTATTGTTCCATAGATACAACTCTTATTAAGAACCTATATAATAATTGATTGGATTTTATCGGTTCAATTCAATAATATACCTGTTATGTAAGTTTACGATCCGTAGCCGAGAGGCTCGCACGCCAGCTGGGAGGCGCTAACCCTGCGGTCCCGGGTTCGATTCCCGGTCGGGTTAATGTCGAAAACGAACTTTTCGATATTGTGTCGGGTCTAGATGGTGGTGGTACATGTGTACATTTTCTAGTGAAATAACAAACAGTATCTAATAAAACTTATATTGAATTCCAGTTATTAAATATAAAACAGGAAACCAATTTCGTGGTATTATTCACTGTGACTGAATCTCAATATGTTATTTATGAGTAATTAAAAGCGTTGAGTAATTAAGGCAATGATTCCAGCATTCCCGGCAGATAGCTTCGTCTGGTGAACCGTATATTTCGCCGCAGAAACTTTATCGAACAAAGAGAACTGACACGTAATTAGGTGTTGTTTATCAATATATACATAATGTACATGGATATTAGGGATACTAGATAAGCTTTGGTACCAGCGTTAGCCGTATTCTTTTCTTAGAAGCAAGTGCCATTGCATAATTTTATATTTAAATAATATTTCAGATACACAGGCCTGCACATCAGACTACCACAAATTGTGAAATTTCTTCAATACACTTTGCTCTTTATGTCTTAGACATATGGTTGAAAATGTATTGAATAAATTTGACAGTTTTGGCTAGGTTGATGTGCAGGCGTGTGTACAATAAGAAACTTTTATATTTATTTTAGACTAGCGGCCCGTCCCGGCTTCGCACGGGTGGACATTTCTTTTTTATATTGTCTATGTTACTAAGCGCTAATGGTGAAAGATTTTTTAAATCGGTCCAGTTATTTTTGAGTTTATTCGTTGCAAACATACAAAACTACAAAGCTCTCCTCTTTAAGTATAATATTAGTATAGAAGTATAGACTAAATAGCCTTCCATAATTGACTCTCTTTTCTCTCTTTGCAGCAATCGGTCCAATATATTAGTATAGATATAGATAGTAATACTGCCGCACAATTTATGAACGCAGTAAGTACAACTTCCTGTGTTTGTGATTGTGATATTGGTGCTGACATTACCATCTATTTTCTCGAAACTGTTCACATGTTCATTACTGCGTTCATAAATTGTGCGGCAGAATACAGCAGACATTCGTCAGCTAAATCCTTATAATACTATTATTATGCTAGGCATAAGTAGTGTACACGGGTCAATCAACTTTTATTTGCCAGACGACAACCGTACCCTGTCCCATGACGCTAATAGAAATTCTACCACAAAATATGTGTTTAATTGAAATATTATTTACTGTTTTTTTCAATTTAACTGTTGTTTAATGGCTGTCCAAAAGACAAAAAGTTCGTTAATTTAGTATTACAGACTGTTCCCGAGCAATAGTGCATTACAAATATTGCTATTACAAAAAAAAAACTCTATGTAGCCATATATCGCTATATATGGCTACATAGCTTTTTTAAAATGTTTTTGTTTAATCGCTATTAAACAAAAACATTAATATGTATGTATATTGTCAATAAAACGTATCGATTACTTATTAACTTCAAATAGCTATCATAAAAACAAAAAGTTGATTTCAAGTATGCAGTCAGAAGATCAAAAAAGTTGCAGTTATTTGGAAATTGCGAAAACAGGAGCATAGAAAAAGGATAAGAGTAGTTTGTGACGTACTCCAAGTTCTCCAAGGTCTATTTTGCAAGAAATAAATATACCGCAAGATCAACATGAGTACATTCCGCCTCCTTCTCCTGCTGCATCTTTGGAACCGGGATATAAAGAAAGAGAAAGAAAAAAATACGCCGAGATGGAAAAAACATTTCCTTTGCACAACCAAATATGTCTATTGGACAACTGGGTTGTCCCCAAATTAAGAAACGGTTTTCATTTTATTTTTCCTTTCCAATTACGAAATAGTTTACTTAACTTTAAAGATGAATAGTACAATAAGTATATCATATCTATAAGTATATATATATATATATATATCGTAGTAATATCATAATTTCCTGTTTAGAAATGATATTCGTGCAGGTGCTATTTAGGCGGGTGCTCAAAGTGGATTACCTTAAAAGCTTCGTTGCGTGAGAAAGAACCGTTGTCTAGGGGACAATATTAACAGAAATTTTCTGAAATAACGAGTTATTTCATATATACAAAGAAAAAATAAATAAAGTCTACATTATAATTTATAAAAAAGGGTTTGTTTTAATTTTAATTCATATAATTACATTAAAAATGCTATAGAGTTAGTGGTCCAGGGGATAGATTTTAGATCGTTAGATTTTTTTCTCTAAATTTACTATTGTATTCTACAAAAACAGCTGTGCTCTTTATAAAATCGTAAAATATAATAAATTAGCTATTCATTAAAATAACAAAACAAAGAAAATAGAAAGACAAAAGAAAAACCACAATTTTAAGAATCGCGGCATACAAAAGTTGATTTATTTTATTTTATTTGTTTTTTTATTAAGCATGCACAGAATTAGGAATAATTGAAACTAGTTTTTCTAAAACCTTGCTACTGAACTGTAAACAATAAGTTATTAACTCATATGTAACTATGTATTAGAATTATAGTCTCACATTGAACTGACATGACCTTGTGCAAAAAATAGATTAAAAAATGTGTTCATAAAAATGCATCGTATAATGAATGAAATTTTTCACAATTTACATACAAGCAAAACTTACATAGTTACATAGTTGCCTTTACAATGCTTACAAATTATAAAATAAATTATCTTATAGTCATATATTTTAATTATCTTCTAAAATAATAAAGCAGTTACACTAACATCACCAATGGTCTATGTATCGTATACGATTCATTATCATATTCTGTTATCAACAAGCTCGCTAGCATTAGTAAAGTAGTGTGATAAAATAAATAAATAAGATAATTGGTAGCCCAAAGTTATATACGTTACGATAAAAAATCGGATAAACACTACATTTTGTCACATGCTATTTGAATGCATCGTGACTTCAGCGAAGCACGTTTTTATTATTTTGCTCAGGCGATATACAGAAATGTGATACGCGCTAAAAACTGTCAACTAAACTATATTTACAACAAAAACGCATACGATATTAAATGAATCGATTAGTTTTCTAAATAGAAAATATATACATAAGCACCTTTATGTTAGTACATGATCTTCGAATCCATAATGTGATTTAACAAGAAGTAAGAAAATACTAATTATTATTTATTTTAAATTAAAAACGACTCAGTTGTAATGGTGTCATGCCAAAATAATGAAAAACCATTGAAATTAAAGAATATTTAAAGCTAACTTCAATGGTAAGATGATATAAGACAAAAAAAATCACACGTTTCTAAAAAAGTATTATGTCAGGGACGACAACATAAAGACAAAAGAAATACATGTTAAGTTTCCAAACAAACGTATGTTAAGTAGTACACTTAACAAGCATCTCAAGTAAGTCACATTGAAAATGAATCTTTTTTTAGGAATAAACATACAGGTAAACTTCTTTTCTGTTAGATGCCATCTCATATTTCGCTAGTGTCCGCGCTCGCGCGCGCATCGCATCGAAACTTTACTTTTTATTTTACTACAGATTCCACCAATCCAGCCAATTCACATTACCACTTATGTTCGGTGAAGCCTCTCATTCCCACCGAGCCTTCATGTATTGGTTCTTTCGTTATGTATTCCAAACCAATTTCCAAACAAAGTTTTATGTAAAGACGCCTGCACATCAACCTACCACAAACTGTCAAATTTCCTCAATAGACTTGGAACTTTATGCCTAATATATATAGTTGACAATGTATTGAAGAAAATTGGAAATTTTGGATAGGTTGATCTGCAGGCGTGTGTACCTACTCAGACTACCACAAATTGTCAAATTTCCTCAATAGACTTTGAACTTTATATAAAATGGCGTATGGTTGAAAATTGATTGAAGAAATTTGTCAGTTTTGGATAGGTTGATGTGCACTGCGCAGGCGTCTATACGTACGGTAAGTACGGGGATAAAAGTGATAACAAGGTCAAACTGTTATGTTTGATGATGGGCCAACTGTACAACGTACGGAACGTCCTACCTTATCACTGTGATGCGTTGTAAACATGAAAGTACAAAAATGTCATGTCAGTACAAAAATCTGAAAACATGAGAAAGACATGAACTCTCGAGAAGGATGTCATTCATGACTAGAATTAAATTAAATGGCATACGACTCTACCTGAAAAGTTATTACTAACGACTAATGAAGGCAGCACAGATTTTTCAGATCAATGAAACAGTGCTCTTCTAGGACCTTTTTATCAAAGTATACCGGCCAGGACGGTTATGTGGCTCTAGTATTATTTATTTTTGCTTTTACTAGAATTTTTTAATTTACCTATACAATGAGGAAGCGCTTGTCTTTAATTCGTTTGTTGGTAGGCGATGACGAGCTTCCAATTTCAGGAATCGCAGCTAAACTAGAATCCTCAAACTTAGAAGAGCTATCTATCTTACCTCTAATAGGAACCAATATTGTTATGGCGATAGACAAAACGACATTATAGCATCATTCCTTGCTTTGAGGTACGACTATAAAATGTAAATGAACTCACCTTCTTTCTTCATGCCAGCCTTGAAGCATTTCCTTAACCTACAATATCTGCATTGATTCCTTTTGTCTTTGTCCACCACACAATTTCTGCTAAATCTGGAAATAAAAACATATAATTTGTAAATAATGCTATAAATTTTGCTTGTATACAAAAAGGCCGTAAACGTAAACGTTTTAGGGTCTTACAAATAAACAAAGAATAAGCTTCGAGTAATTATTCCGTGTTTTGTCTCTTTTACTCTAATTTCAAATGACGTTTACATGACAGAAACAAAACACGGTATAACTATTAGGAGCTTATTCTTTGTTTATTTCTAAAGCGCTTAGGTTTATGTTAGGGTTCACGATGTTCCACACAATCTATGAAACAAAGTTCAAAATCTTCCAAATTAATTAGCCAACTGGAATTAAACTTATACAAAAAGGCCGGCAACGCATCTGCGATTCCTCTGGTTTTCTGGCGGTGATTGCTTCCCATCAGGTGACCCGCCTGCTCGTTTGCCTCCTTCCAATATTAAAAAAAAAGAAGAAAAAAAAGGAAAATATTTTACTGAAATAAATAAAAATAATGAATAATGTGAACCAAAACTAAAACTGGTTGAAATAATCAATTGATTAGATTCAGCTATAGAGACAGTCTCCCGGCTAGATTGTGCAGGTCAGGGTTCTGAATTCCGTCCGTGGTGTCTTACGTCTACCCATTCGTAATGTTATCATCTTTATCTCAGCCAATAGACGTCCACTGCTTGACAAAGGCCTCCCCCCCAATAATCTCCACCACAACGACCGGTTTTGTACTGCTTGCATCCAGCAATGGTAAGCCTAATTAATTTTCTACTGCTCATACTTTACCTGCACGTGTATAGATGGTTCTTCCTGACACTCCTTCTGAAGAAACCCTTGCAGCCGTCGCACGAGGAGGCGCCATAGTGCTTGCCCGTCGCACGGTCCCCACAAATCGCGCAGTGCTGGGACAGTGGCGTAGAGCTAGCGGCGCTCGCTTCACTGCTACTGGTTTCCAACTGTATATCACTATCTGTAACAACGGACAACTAGTTTAAAACAAAAGTGAGTACTTAGGTAGTGGACTATACGTGTCCACGGGGCAACTCGCTTGAGACACTAGTCTTACGAGTTCCGGATGAAGAATAAGCTTCGGCGCGTCCTGATCTAACGTTATGACCTGACGTTGATGATGATGGTCCCTTGTTCGAGTAGGTTTATTACATCTTTCGTATAACCTAACGGTTGGTAGAGGGTGTCAGTCAGTATAGAAAAGTCGTGTATGTAAGGGTTGCTCCAAAACTTTAGAATTGATGACCACAACGAGAAATGAGCACGCTTGACAATTCCGGTCACTGACCGGCCCCTCAACCGCCTAACTCTATTGATATTGCTCTCGCTATCGCGCTCTATAGTTTATGGCGTAATCTTGCCATTTCGAAAGCTATATAAAAGCAATATCAAAAGCTATAGGCTATAGCTTTCGATATTGCTTTCTTAATGCTTTCATATCGCTTTAGAAATTACAAAATGACGCCATAAACTATAGAGCGCGATAGCGAGAGCGATGTCGATAGAGTTAGGCGGTAGGCCCCCTGAAGGTCCGCTGTGTCGAGTTTACTTGAACAGGGACGTCTGGCCCCTTTTGGTACCTATACTCTAACTATAGCAAGTGGGTGCTGCCAGTACAAATAAAATTTGTGAAATGAGGAAGGGTTATCCGTAAGAATCTGATAAATAAGGGCAGTCTAACGCCCGTAATTCACCAAGGCGAAGATGAGCGGGGAGGAGTATGTGACGTAATCACAAACAATAATCAAATGAGTTAGGTAAAAACTTAATTTTATTAGTTGTTTACGAAATATCTACTGTCCTCTGCTTTCGTGAGCGCTTTGGTAGATACCGGGCTTTATTTACATGGTACAGAAGATTCCAATGGAGTGGTCGGAAATGGGCTCTGTAAGCCCTTTAAGATAAGATATGTAGCGAAGATAAGATGTTACTCCACAATTATACCATATTATGGAGGGTTAGCAATTCAAATGGGGCGAAACGAAAATCCGGATCTATGAGAGACAGAGAAAAACAGCAACCATATCGTCGATTTTAAGTTAGGTAAAAATACAATCAAACTTTCAAAATAAATTGTTTATAGAAATTTGTTAATTCTTAAAAGGTAATACGTAATTAATAGGTTTAAAATTATGAAGTAAGCAAGCAAGCTATCCGTCAAATTATTCCGTGTCTTCAATTTACAGTGTCATTTGCACAATTGATATCGATTTCCTGTAAACATTCAAAATTACCTTATAATCAAAAAACTAATTATATATTTTTATCAATTTGCAAGTAACTCGAGTTACGAAGTACATATAGGTAGTTATGTATAATTAGATGCTGACGTTCGTACATTTATTACCTACACCTAAAGCCGACATGTTTACTAAAAGCTAATTGTTAAGCCCGGGCTCGACCGCGAAATTAGCGAGGTCATCTTTTACACCAAAATAACTCTTTCCTTGTTAAACCTGACTGAATCAATATTATCCTGACAAATTATTGTTAGTACCTTAGTACTCGTAAAGGTTTACCAGGTTTAACTTTAGCCCGCGTTCTAGAATAACGATTATGTACGTTCGTCGGTCGGTGACTTTCATAAATGAACAACAACTTAGATGGATGTTTATGAATGATGAATTATGAATGAATTATGAATGATGATGAATTGTAAATCTTTCCAAAGAAACAGCATTTAAGTTTATTGCTGGGATCTTCTCGGTACATCTCATTGCGAGCGTGGTAGACTACCTACTTTATCACAACAACTATTTTAAAAGGCTTCTGAGAGTAAGCTCACCTAAATTAAAACACTTTTCTTACTTTTTTGAAATTTCAAAAGTTTCAAAAATCCATCTCCAATTCTCGTTATAATCATAGAGATTCCCAAACCTCACAAAGTTGCAGATAAACTTCAAGTAGAAAAATCGCACGACAACTTGCTTAACAACCAACAGAGACATAAATAATAATGTCCCAAAACCGGTTTTAATAAACAGTTTTCTGTCAGTTTTACATATTCACAAAGCCAACAAAAGCTAATAAAGCGGACAAATAAGACAGTCGACGAGACCAGTTGGAGGATAACATTGCAAACATGTTCTACTGGTTGGTTGGGATGACGAAATTTAATTAAAACCACTTAAAAAGTATGACATTGAAATAGGTATAATCTTTAGGGCCAACACACACGGATACAAGACTGTTTACTTATATCTCAGCGAGTATACGAGTGGCGACCGCGTACCGGGGTAGCGCAGTGTGGGCAGACCTCCAACAAGATGGACCGACGACGATCTGGTGAAGGTCGCGGGAAGCCGCTGGATGCGAGCAGCACAAAACCGCTTGTTGTGTAGATCCTTGGGGGAGGCCTTTGTCCAGCAGTGGGCATCTTTTGGCTGAGATGATGATGATGAGTATACGAGCGACTTCAAGTCACGAGACAAGTGTTCGACTCGCGCGAGGGATATCTCAGTAAATAACTTCAACAAAGTAATGATTATATTATAATAATTGATGGTACTTATTAGGAAGCCAGTCTAGCCTAGCCTACCTTCTAAATTGAAGAAAGGCACAAGCAAGAAGAGAAAGACTTAAACAACGATATGAAATTTTCTGAATAACAAAAATTTTTCAGCTTCAGGTTTAGCTTAGTCCCCGTTTTGGAATTACAGAGAAAGAGATTTGTTACAAACACACATTAATTAACACTAGTAAAAGGCTTCTTTAAGGCATCATATAATCTATTATATAAAATAGCTTGTGGCATGCCTAAACAAAACAGGTGACAATAATGAACAAAAGGTAAGCATAGGGCAATATTGGTTCTCAGAATTTGAGGTGTCGTTATTAAAATGCGTAATTGAGCGATTAAAAAGATTTTTGTACAGGCAAATAATTATATTGAGGAAAAGAAAAAAAATACCCAACTACTGAAAATACAGCAAAAAGTGCATGAGAGAATAGCGATAAGTCCATGAAAAACAAATAAAAATATTTGCATTAGGTCCTGAATTCGAAAATATATATATGCCTGATATGTATAGGATTTTCCCTAATTCGAGTGTCGTAATTTTATAATGATGTAAAAAACAATGAAGAAATCTTTGGGGAAAGTTTTCCACACATACATTTATCAAGCCTTATTGTACAGAAACTCCTTGATTCTTGTCAGAATCTCTCAGAAGAAGGAGTATCTAAAATACAGGCGTAAACTATGTCTAGAACATTTACTTATTTATTATCCATCTCATCAGATGATCTGACAGATCTGTATGCGCTTTTATCTAGGGCCGGCAGACAAAAGCACATATGTCACAAAAAACTTTTAATTTTAATTTTGCATAATTCTTATTCATAGATCGATGCGTAGAAACGCATCAAGCAGCAAGAAGAAGTAATGTATCGCTTAAAAAAATGCTTGTACTTTTTCACCTTCATAATTTGTGGACTTATTTTTTGATTCCTGTAAAGTTGCCATTTTTGACATTAAGTATGTGGCTTTAGTCTGGCAGCCCTAAATTAATCTTGATGGTTCTTATATTAATAGTTATATACGTTTTTTACGTAACGTATGTCAAGATAGAGCTAGAATGTAAATACTGAGTCTCACAGTAAGTTAGCCATCACGCAAATAAACTTAGTTTTTTTGATATTATGCTGACGTACGTAGGTTCTATCAACGTAATTAAATAAGAACCTAAAATTGACGTCTGGACATTTATTACGAACATCAAATCGATTTAATGATAATGTTAAATATAATAACATAAGTTACAATTTATTTATATTGGGCCAAACTTTGGAGACTACCTGAATAATGCTTGACATTTATACACATTTATAACTACAGGAATGTCGAACTATTTGGCCCAAAGGCCACACTGACTTCCCCGACAACTTATCATACCGACTTCGTAGTATTTTGGTTCATCATCATCAGCCACAGGACGTCCACTGCTGGACAAAGGCCTCCCCCAAGGATTTGCATGAGGGGTATTCGCCGTAATCGCCACGCTTGGCAGGCGGGTGGCAATCGTAGTTAGTTGCGAATGACCACAGAGATGCTGCTGCCCATCCTCTGAAATAGTCGGCTTTTACGACACCCAGAAATGGGATGGTGCAATTTTTTTATCCCCGGCACCACACAAGGCAGTATTTTGGTTAAGGAAATGTTAATTTTTGTAATTTTATGATCCTTATTGTTGCTAGCTTCTGCTTTTAGGTGCAAGTTGCTGTACTGTTGTTTTACTTATGAACACTGTCTAGAAAAGTTTAGTTACAAATAATTAACATTCGAAAAAGGAATGCTCTTGAAAAATTGTTGCAATGGGTAAAAAGTGAGGGACTTTTAACAAGTAATAAGCCCTTGCAAAGGTAATAAATAGTGTTGATGGCTTTAACAGGTTTATGGCATTTAGTAATGCGCTAAGTAAGTAAAGTGCAAACTAAATAATTATTTGGTTTGATAATTTAAATGTAGTCGCTGTAATACGAAAAAATAAGCGGGACGATATTGAAAAGACACCATCAATGCCATATGTGATGATGATCAAAGCACGGTCCACTATTGACAAAGCAAAGTCACCTGAAACTGTAATCATAATAGTAACGCTGACTGATAAGTATGATAAAATGTCGGATCATCCATATATATCTGATAAATGATGCAATATTGTATTTCGGTACAAATATTAAATATATTCCATTGTTATTTTAACCTTTAATTTATTGATTATCTGTAAAAGTTTTTGCAGTCAACAAATTATGTAATTCAATAAAAAAGTTATTAAAACTTGTGATTGATTCAGACTAGTCTAACATTATCAGTGACATTTCAATATCGCAGTTCACACAAAGCGCAGTAAACACACCATAAACATAACAAATTATGAGCCGAACGATTGTAAACAAACCAAAGAGTATTGTAATATTACGGACTCAAACCAACCTTCGTTGTACTTGACGGAGCTATGAGAGTTATCCATGTTATTCCTGCAGAATCCCGTGTACCCGTTTTCCAGGACTTTGTCCCACGACGCAGGCAGCATGTACTCGGCGGGCGAGCCGTACCCCATCATGCACAGGTCCTGCGATGTCATATTGTCGAAGCCGAGCACTGGCATCTTCCAACACGCGCGTCTACAACGACAGTTATCGACAACTGCACGAGCCGGCGACCGTGCTCACCGATAATAACGATAAAAACACATCATTAACCAACAGGTGACATAATATCCTCAAATTAAGCGGCTCTGCTTCAAATCTTATCGCACTATCACCGTACGGTTAATGGCAACACTGCAGCGCTACTAAAATCATAGTGAATATTTATTAACCGCTTGATAGTGTCGTTTCCTGGCAATGTTATGGTTTTTATCACTGATTGTCTACGGGTGAGTTCGCGTCTTGTTTACAGAGACGTCCGGACGGACGGAGTCGAGTGTCGTGGTGTGGGTCGCGACGGCACGACCTTCGTCGTTCGCGATTCGGTTGCAACTGACAGCGAAATGTTGACTGGCGTCGTCTGACAATATCCGTTTCAATGAAAATCCGCCGAGTGCACGATTAAGAGCGGCTGTATGAATGACCTGCACAATAATGTGAGGGATCAGCGGAACGGGCCCGCCAGCCAGCGCCACTACTGACTCACCCCTTATCGGAAACGCAGCGGATGCGTATTCGATGCCTACACATTACGCAGCAGCTGTCAACTCCAAGCTTTTGCCATAAACAGTTGTAGTATATGTGTGACTAATTAACCGATACCGGTATAAACAAATGAACAACTCTCTTTGTCCCTTTGTTAACTAATTGCTAAGGAGACACGTAATTGCGTACCCTTTTGCGGTAGGTTATTTCTATTGTAGCAACAAGATGACATAAACTGAAAACAGCTCTGATTAATTATGCATCAATTTTTGCATACACATTGAAATTGTAAGACATCAATCGTATGACACATTGTAAACGGAAAAGTAGATATACTTACCTAATTTAACTAAAAACATCGTTAGGCAAATGAACTCATTTTGATGTTTTGAACAGCAAGCTGCTAATCTAATGTATAAACAATGATAATAATGTCAATATAATATTAACTAAGCTTTTACTTAGGTAGAAAATAGACTAACTCATTCAACTTCATTAGGAAATAAGACAATTAAACTAAAAGGGTTGTTTAGAGAAGGTCTTAAAGGAAATCGGCAGCGCCGCGATTGCAAATGTTAAGCTTGGTTTCTTTGTATGATAATAACTGAATAGGTGGCTACGCTATTGTAGATTTTCTTCTTAAGGCAATAAAGGTCATGCTTGCCATCAGAACATTGTCATCGTAAAAACAGAAAAATCTGTTTTAACGATTCTACGGAGACGGCGGAAAGTATTTGCTTTCCGTAATATAAAAAAACCCACTTGCCGCGGTTCTCTGAAGTTAGAGAAAAAGCTTAAAATGAACATTTTGATCAGGTTTACAATAAGACAAAAAGATATCGGGGGAAACGCGAAGCCTTTATCTCATTTGATATGATAGTAATAAAAAATCAGGTCGAAGATGGACGCGCAGTTCACCCGGAAGTCCCGGAAAACCCTCAACCACTGATAAACTGGCCAACATTGATGTTATGGCGACAGACTTTGATATAACTATTAGACCACAAAGTTAATGCGCAAGCGCAACATTCCACAAGATATAACTAGCTCTTAATTCGACGGCTTTAGTTTCATTTTGACTATGAGGCTTGCCAATCGTGCCCTAGATTCGGGAGTCATCCTGATCTTGAAGGAAATATTAGGTTTTAAACAATTGGCATCATTAACTGTATAAACAGCGATTGTAAACATGTCGGAGACGCCGCTATCAGCAGCAGACGTGGCCGATCGGTCGGGGTCAGGCCTATCTACTAGATACTGAAAGCACAAAATATAAGGAGACCCAGAAGGAAGGCTACATATCGCGCTCAAGCAACGCAAATATGTAGACCCTCTCACGGACACAAGCTCACAACGCAACAGTCCAGTGAAATGTGTTCCAGGTAAACGTGTTTCTGTAAATAGTGTTTCGATATGCAGTAGTAAAACCGTCCAATTGGGTAGTTGACTGGTTAGTCAATATAGACACTTTTTAACAACTGTCAAAACGATTATTTTTAATAGTAATTGTATGGGATTAGCAAACTAAGACGTCACTTTTTTTTCCCGTCAATTGAGTGTTTATTAATAACTTTTTAGGTTACAGAAATTCATGCTTAGGTCAAATAAAAAATTGGTTAATGTTTTAAAGAACTGTTACGTGATTTTATTTATACGTTTATTGTTCTGGAATTAATTGTTATTGTTGTCAACTACCCAATTGCAGCTATCGCGAGATTCCGTGTACGTAAGAGGTTGGCTATATGAACATCGCTCTAGCTAATTTGTATGAAGCTTGCCTTCTATAGTCTCTTGATTTTGTGCTGAAAGGCCGGGCATCGTGCGTGCGAGTTCCCTCAATTCCTAAAAACATTCACACCATGACCGAAAGAGATTAAAAAAGGAGCAGGAGAGAGAACTGATAACCTACTAATCATTATTAGGATCAGATAAGACATAGGGAAAGGATAGGACAGATAGTATCAAAGCAACAAAAGTGTTCATAATCATAAATTCATAATTTAGGATCCGTAACCGAAAGATTAGATTAGGTGTGAATATTAACAGTGAATTTTACTTTTTATTTTTAAGTGCTAATTGCTGCACTGAAGCTGAATTAAATATTTTTATAAAATAAAGTGAAAAAATTAAATGCCTGGAATCGAACCTAGGTCTTCAATCAAAATCAAAAAGCAGTAAAAAATTCAGTGCTTACGTCAGCCTTCCCGGTAGGATAATGGTCAGTGCAGCCGCCCGGATTGCGGAAGACCTAGGTTAGAACCGCCTCTGTGGTCTAGTGGTTAAGACCACCGGTTTAGACCCAGAGGTCCCGGGTTCGATTCCCAGCGGGGGATACGTGTATGTGTACTCGGTTTGGTTGGTGGTAGGGCTTGTTTGTCCGCCTGGCTAGCTACCACCATCTTATCTAAATATGTCGCCATAACATCAATGTTTGTAGCATTGTTGTGTTCCGGCAGCTAGAAATAGCCAGTGCCAGCCCACTAGTTGAGGATCCCGGATGAATAGCGCTTCCATCATTGGCCTTATCATCACCTAACAACAGGTGAGATCAAGGCACTGTGCTTACCCGTAAAATATAAAAAACAAGATTCCTGGCTGGGTCGGGTATGAATTTTATTTTTTTCACTGTGTTTTATAAAATGATTACTAACTACTTATACTTATTTTTCAAATCCCAACTTTGCCTACAAGTTCTCAAACTTGTAATAAATTTTACTACTAGAATCCTGAACATGACTTATTTTACTACAACGTGAAGATATTTTTGGATAGTGTACGAGATTTTTTGTTGCCTTAGGTTGGGCAGTTCAAAACATTCTGCTTATTGTCCAATCAAGCTTTATCAACCTAAAAGCGATTCCTATTATGTAGAATTAATGGAATTAGGCGTTTCTTTACGGTAATCCATAGCATACGTAAAATTCAACACAATTTTAATTGTACTTTTTATATCTTATAGTTAAGCATAGTGCCTTCATTTCACCTGCCCCCCGACCGCCTAACTCTATCGCTATCGCGCTCTATAGTTTATGGTGTCATCTTGTCATATCAAAAGCGATAGGAAAGCAATATGAAAGCAATATCGAAAGCTATAGCCTATAGCTTTCCATAATGCTTTTATATCGCTTTCGAAATGACAAGATGACGCCACAAACTATAGAGCGCGATAGCAAGAGCGATAGCGATATAGTTAGGCGGTAGGCCCCCTGATGTTAAGTGATGATAAAAGCCAATGGTGGAAGCGCACTTCACCCGGGATCCTCAACTACCGAGGCACTCAAGCTGCCGGAACACAACAATGCTGCAAACATTGATGTTATGGCAAAACTACATCGGTTTGGTTTGCATGTTTGCTTGCTTTTCTCGCTACATCTGCATGTGCATTTATTTGGGACTGGGTGGGCGGTGCGATGCGTGTATGCGGCATCCACGCTTGATAAACGAATCAGATAGCGGAATTAACCATCACACCATCGTCATTTTATGTCACCTCTGCGGGGCACGAGCCTTGCCACGAGAACGGCCCATAAACCACCACGCGGGCCTATCGTATTGGTGGTTATTTAACGACAAATGCAGCCGGGACCAACGGCTTTACGTGCCTTCGGAAGCTCAGAGGAGCTTGAGATGAAACATTTATGGTCACCCATCCGATGGCCGGCCTTTGCGAAAGTTGCTCAATTAACACGGAATTCCGCAATTGTGCGGAATTAACACTACATTACATATTCTTAAGAAGGGTGTTCGTCTTTGCATCGCGTTTCCTTCAGTACCTTATCTTCACAAAAAGAGGCAGTGGATCTACTGGTTTTTTTTATAGATATTGTTGGAAGTCCCGAGGGATACTTAGCGTAGTCTAGTACATGGACTTTAACTTGTTTTCTGAACATTATACATAACCTATACTATATCACCGAATAATTAATAGTGACTATATTAGTGACTTTTAATTCGCTGGTTGACCTTGTGCTTACGATGCATACACATTGAGTGGCTATATCAATCGTGTTTTGATGAACATTATCTGTCATGTTATGTTTGGTTTATGTTTAGGATATAACATGTCAAACCCTCATAAAGGACTTCCTTTAATTAGGATCACATCAGGAAGAGCGATAACAAATATTGTCAAAACCGTATAGGGTGTAGTTGAAATTTGTGCGGATATTTTTAAGGTTGTTTTTAAAATTATAAAAATAACATAAATAAGATAGGGATTATTATAATGTTATGGGCTGTCATTGTTTGTCCGATATTTCGGTACGGTTGCATTTTGTGACAATGGTAGTTTAACATTCGTTTCGTATCTTACATTGCATTATCCTTTTATGTGTTTGTACTGTTTGTTGTGTTCATTTTTTGTCTTGTTTATTTCTGTTCCTTTTATGTCGTGAGTGCCTATAATTAAGACAACATTAAACCTTTAGAAAAGCTTGTATTTTAAATTTTAATAGTGTATGTTTTGTTGGTAGTCTATCTAAAATAAATTAATACTATGGGCACTACCATAGGAGAATGTTGTTAGGTACATACGCGACCCGCTTGCGTTATGGATGTCGGAACTAAAAATCCTCAGGGGATTGTTCGGTCAGCACGACTTGAGGAACCATTAAACTATATAGAAATAACCTAATCGAATTAAGTAAAGTAACATAAATATTTTAGTTTAGATTTTAAATTCCAGGAAAGATACATGGGAGCAGGGCAAGAGAAAGAAGAAAAGTAGTTTTTAAATTCTAGAACAAAATAGTTATTAATTTTTATCAGATATCTTCATGTTATTGTATTGAAAAACGTACCTACAACTTTTTTTTTGGAGAGAGATTGCTGATTGCCTTAGACGGCATTTTCAGCTTCACCGGGCTTGTTTGGGGACGGCGAGAAACTTAAAGGGTTCCTCAAGCCGCGTGAAAGGAATCACCTTCGGAGGTTTTCTAGAGGGAACAGCATCACGCACTAATGCGATGTCCCCGTGCCCTACAAAATTCTCCGAAGGGTTCGGATCGGATCGGACCACAACCTACAACGCGTGAATTAACTGAAACAAATTATTAGAAACTTGGTATGGACCGCCCGAGTTAGCACTTGTATCCCGTAATCTCGTAAAAAATACGAAAAATACGGTCTTATTCTTTGTCTACCTACATCATAAAGGGCACTTTTGTGTAGAATACTGTAATGTTACTCGCTATTTTTATTGCATGCTTTCCACACCTATAATTTGTAGTGGCATTTGATTTGGTTCGTTCTATGTATGTATTTTATTTAAAGTTGTATCGGTGTGTACTATGTTGGTGCTCGTTTAAATTAATACCAGCTTTCTAGGTCCCAGCGTTTAGGCTAAGTGTCGATGAGGTCAGCAAATCAATCATTTTCAGTTTTCAATTTAATCGCAAATGACATGACTCATTATTAATTGCCAACTTATATATTTTAAAATATTATCTCCTATACCACAAAACGGTGGCTAAAGTTAGACAAAGCTTAAAACGGATGCTGTCACTTTTTAGCTAATATTTTTAGACAGACAAAATATTTTTAATACGTATTAACTTTAAAGACTGTTTTGTATACAAGGACTATAAGACTTTCCGAACCCCCGCCCGATCCTCTAAATGACAGCACACATTTACAGAATACACTAAACATGCACACCAGTTTAGGCCCAAGACACCGTACTCGTAGAACAAGGGTACGAAGAACCGGTTCACACTCGCTCTACACCAGGTACAGACATGTACCTGGGCGGTTCTCTCCTCCTCCACGGCCCGGTCAACCCGAGCCGAGGTCCGTGCCTTTAGAGGCGCCCTCGGGTTGCTCCGCTCCCCTATCCGATCCGAACCCTTCGGAGAATCTAGTAGGGCACGGGGACGCGCACTTGTGCGCGATGCCGTTCCCTCTAGATAACCTCTGAAGGTGATTCGTTTCACACGGCTTGAGGGACCCTTTACGTTCCTCGCCGCCCCCAAAAAAGCCCGGTGAAGCTGAAAATGCTGCAGCGGCAATCAGCAATCTCTCTCCAAAAAAAAAAAAAAGACTTTCCGAAACTAACTAACAATATTTTAATAGATTTACAAGAACAACGGCGAGGCTGATTTAATAAATTACAGAGCGCTGCGGAGGAAATTCCCCAGTCAAACTGGTTTGAGCGCTACTTCTATGACTGGCAGATTTGATCAGATTGACTGGCACATCACAAACATGGAATACGTATTATGGGGAGTTTTGTGTTAGTAACAATCCTGTCACAAAACTATAAATTTTTAAATAGTGAATTAAATAGATACTCTCTCATACTATATAGTTTTAAAAAAAGACCTGGGTGCCTAGTGTGTGTTTTGTTTACAATCTGTTTTCATTCGATACCTAACGATTACGAAAACGAAAATTAGTATGGCATTGAAGCAGCGCCTCCTGGCGACATACGCTATACAAATACTCGTTTTCGTTAACGTGATCGAATGGCAAATGAAACTCGCACTAGGCACACTGCACCCTCGTTAGAGAGAGAGAGACCAGCCCCCCGACCGCCTAACCGATCGCTTTGGCTACGTGTATAGTTTATGACGTCATCTTATCATCGTCATAAACTATACACGTAGCCAAAGCAATCGGTTAGGCGGTCGGGCCCCAGGTGGAGCCATGAACTCCATGAAGTTTAAATCAATGCTGGTAGACGCGTTTGTATCAAAATCATAGTTTTGATACACATGCGTCTATCATATGCTTTGAATTCTTTAAAAATAGGGTGTTTTAAGTTTGCTTTTTAATAATTTAAATTTGTGCTGTTGTGGCCACCTTTAACCCTTAAAGGTGGCCACAAAGGTGGTGGTTAAACACTGACGTACAAAAGTGCCAAATTTTTTTTAAAACGGTACTTTGTGATTTAAAATACGTAAATATGTCCTAATTAATACCTAACACAAAACAAAATTGTTCGTTTTAATTTCGTCACCTTTATATAATATTATAATGACTAGGAAATATTACCTTCATTATTATGGTAATTTTATTAACTTAAATGTTTTAGATATGAAGTATTAGAGTATATGAAAACCAAAAAATGTAACGATTGGGTACACTTAATAATTATTCCAAAGGTCTTTGAAAACAGAGACGAGTGTCATTCGTACGTCAGTAGTAGTGTCACAAAATGACACGTCAGTGGTTAAGGGTTAAGTATGACAGCGTTTAAAAATGTAACCAAGGTGTACCCATCTATTGTAAATTTTAACAGCGTTTGTTATGTTGGTTGTCTTTAATGAAAAAATAAAATAAAATAAGAACTCTTAAAGCAGTATTGTATTAGCAGTCTCGTTGCTGTTGTGAAAAGGAGACGCGTAGGCACCTAGTGTAGAGACTGCCTGAACAGGTCATGGTAAGTATGGCCCTTGAAGGTACTGGAGATAATAATAGGTACCCTTACTGCAATGGTTGCTTAGCTTAAGGGTGCTCCCACATAGCAGCTAGGTATATACGCTGGGATAATATTATATAACATAATATGTTATATACATTTTGATTAGTGATGAAACAATTGTAGGATGGTAATGGTAGGGAGAATGCCACATTGAGGAAGGCCAAAGGGAAGATCTTCCTCCGAAGTTTTCTTTTTTGAGATTGCTGATTGCCTCATTCGGCATTTTCAGCTTCACCGGGCTTGTTTGGGGGCAGCGAGGAACGTAATGGGTCCCTCAAGCCGTGTGAAACGAATAACCTTCAGAGGTCAAACCAACATAAGATTTGTTACCTTAAGAAAAATCAAATAAAATTTATAAAAAATCAATTAATTAAAATTAAAGTACTTTAAATTTTTGTTCAAAAAACATAACATTTCTAGCATTTTAGCCCAATTAATTTAAACTACACTGAACTAACTTTGGTAGAGCGAACTAACGAAAAATAATAAAAAAAAACACTTCAGGAGAGTATTACTTATCCTGCGCCCCGCGCGGAGAATTCGGGGAAATCCCCGAAACGAAACGTCAGGCCAGTCAAAGAAGCGTTCGGATACACGCATGAATAAAAGATTTCCTGCGCATTTACGAAGTACTTTGTTACAAATATGTTAAAATAAATGTCAGACGTAATCGCTAAATAATCGATAGATTGGACGATTACGGTTAATCGTGAAATATCATTAATCGTCGATTACGATTAATCGAAATCGTAATCGTTTCATCACTAATTTTGATGTTTAGTTTGAGATGTTATTTTCGCTCTGCCTTAAACAACAGATACCCACTCATTTTTCTGACAGGTGAATAGTAGAAATAACATGACGATTTTGAGAAGATTTTCTGAATTGTAATTTTTTCACAATAATTAGTAAATTTACATAAATAATCAATCATACATAACGGTAAGACAATTTAGCATGTATTTTTTAGTTTATATTGGTTAATAATGTTATTTTCTAATGTGTGAACAGGGAACAGTTGACCACACTGTTTTTCGTAGTAACGAGGTAAGGCTGAAAGGGAAAATAACAATTTCATTTGTACGAGTGCCGTCACGTCGCGTCGCCCGCCGCTGCACTGTGTCAAAACGAGAATCTATTTACCAATGCGTACAATGTAACGTACGTGTTTTGAGGTCTAGCCGAGTCAAGGTCTAGGCCGCGTGACGTCACTACACACCGCTGCTAATCACTGCGAGTCTATTCGCCTGCCGTTTACGTCAACGGCTACACCTATTGACATATCAGGATGTTGTTTTCGATATAAGCGATGAGTTTTTTTTTTAAAGTCGGTATCGATAGCAAAGAACTGTTTTGTTGTGCTAAAGACCGCCTTGTAACAGCCTCCGACTCCACAGACAGACCCACGCCCACGGCTTCTGTGGTTTAGTCGTTATGAGCCTAGTGAAACTGAGTTTATACCCAGCGGGATGTTATCTGTGGTATCCCTGACATGAGTCTATGGAAACTACACTCGCGAGCAATAAGCCAGAATCGATTTACCGCGGGATGTTCTAGACTAATTTTTACAGTTTCTATGCAATGAACTATACGTTGTGGTATATGATTTCAAAGGTAATTTAATGAGCTTTCAACCTCTTTCAATGTCACAGACAAAGATTATTTTCCTTACGTCATGAAACGTAAAAACAAAAAACATAATTTTGTACAACAACGTACTGTTTTGTTTGAAGTCCTGAAACACTATAAAAAGTGAGCATCCCTGAAAATTAGTCATCAGTCCAATATTTCACGTCACTGGGAACACTGAATCTGAAAGAAAATGGAAACCACACCTGCAGAAGCCGCTCAAATCGTCATCTTAATCCAGCAAGGGTTGTCTCTGCGTAATATTGCTCGACAGCTTCATCTAAGCCAGTCTTGTGTCTCGAAGGTGTACAGAAGGTTTAGGGAGACCGGAAACTTTGTCCAGAGACCAGGATCTGGAAGACTGCGTTGCACTTCGGTGAGAGATGACAGATTAATTGTCACCACTTCTCCCCGAAATCTACACCTAACCGGCGTGGACGTCGAACGGCTGCTCAGAGAAGTTCAAGAGAAGGCTGTTAGCGAGTAGACAGTGAGGCGAAGACTTAGAGAAGCGAATTTGACTCCAAGAAGGCCAGCTACAGGGCCCGAATTGCCAATTGATTTTCACCTTAGAGTGGCCAGCCCTCAGTCCTGTCTTTAACCTAATGAACATGTGTGGGATGAGCTGAAAAGACGGGTACGAGGAAGATATCCAGCTCCGGCGAATACAAAATCTGAAAATTGCTTTGGTCGAAGAGTGGCAGGGAATTCCATAAGATTCCGTCAGAAAACTCATTCGGTCAATGAGAAACCGTTTACAGGTAGGGGGGTAATAAAAAGTACTGAGGGGGGGGGGGGGGATAAAATACACATTGTAAATATAAATCATTTTAGACATCCACAACTTCAACCTTTGCAACAATTACTAGAAAATTTATTAATTTTAAATCTTTTTGATATCATTTCAAACATACATACATACATATAATCACGCCTCTTTCCCGTAGGGGTAGGCAGAGACCACTTCTTTCCACTTGCTACGATCCTTACATACTTGTTTCGCTTCGTCCACTTTCATTATTCCCTTCATACATGCTCTTCGGTTTAGGGTACTCTTGACCTGGCCTTTTTTCAAGACGTCCCTGATTTGATCTCGAAACGTCCGCCTAGGTCTACCCCTACCAACACTTTCATTCACACTCGCCTTATACACTTTTTTCGTCAATCGTTCTTCATCCATTCTCTCGACATGGCCAAACCATCTCAGCATGCCTTTTTCAATTTTTGTCACTACATCTTCTTTCAAACCACAACGTTTCCTTATCTCACTATTTCTTATCCTGTCACTCAGTTTAACTCCTATCATACTTCTTAACGCTCTCATCTCTACTGCATTTATTCTGCTTTCATGTTTCTTCTGCCATACCCAACTTTCACTTCCGTACATGAGTGTCGGAACCAACACCCCCTATGCACAGCCAAACGAGCCTTGTTAGACACCTTCTGACTGTTCATAAAGGAGTGCAAAGCATTTCAAAGCTTATAAAATTACCTTTTAAATGATATACCACAATCTATAATTCATTGCATAAAAATGGTAAAAACTTTTCTTTAGCAATCTGCGATAAAGTGATTCCGGTTTATTGCTAGCGAGTGTATATCGCTGTCTCTAACTCTAGCTGCCGGAACACAACAATGCTACAAACATTGAAATGATGGTGACATATTTAGATAAGACAAGATAAGATTAAGATCCGGGACCTCTGGGTCTAAACATTGGGAGGCTAGAAATTTAAATTCTTAAAGCCCGGTGATCGAAACTTCCTCAGAGTTTCTAGAGCAGACGGCTTTACGTAAGCGTGTCCTGTCCTGGTCCATTAGGTGCTAGATACTCCGAGGCATTTGCACCCAAAGTCAGCACATTGCTAACAGGATTGCGAATCTCAAAATAATGGCGATGGGCGGGACACGTGGCGAGAACCAGTGATGGCCGGTGGAGTAAAGCCCTCATGGAATGGCTGCCGAGGATAGACAAGCGGAACGCTGGCCGACCGCATCCGATCCGATCCGAACTCGGAGAATCGGAGAATCTAGTAGGGCACGGGGACACGAGCTAGTGCGTGATGCCGTTCCCTCTAGAAAATCTCTGACGATAATTTATTTCACACAAAAAAAATGGCCGACCATCTACTAGATCACTTGGGCCAGAGATAAAGAGTTGGTTACTGGAAAAACCTGGATGCGATCAGCTCAAAACAGATGGAAATGGCGTAAATTGGAGGAGGCCTATGCCCAGCAGAGGCTACATACGGGCTGAAAATGATCATGATGTTGATTCGCACCCAGGCAGATTAAGGCTTGTTTAAAAAAGGCTTTAAAACACAAAGTCGTTTAAAGTCTTCGCATCGCAAATTAATATGGTGTCGTCAAAACAGCTATGTGTGTAAGTAGGTTTACTCAGAGTTACGTCAACCCGGACTTCGCCCCCATTGGTCAATAGAAACACGTCAGTATAATCTAAAACTTAACGCCACCAGATAAGAGCTATTTTTACGTGAGTCATTTTCACATATGCATCGTTACATTCAATAATGTTAGTAGATTGTCGCGAGTTATTCAACCTCTTTGCTGTTGTTCTGTCCAAAGTCCAATTCAACGGTAGGGCTGTCTCTCTTTAATGATCAAAGGTCATGCATGTGACTTTGTTTACGAGTTACTTTGGCAATTTTGGCTGACTAGATAAGATAACTTTATTATATTACAAGAAATGAAAATGATAAGCTTTGTTTCCGATAGTGATAGTGATAGATACTATGCTCAAGTAAAATCATATTTTAAGTCGCATATGAATTACGTAATTTAAAGGTTGAACACTTTAATAAAAAGTTGTTTAAGAATTGACGATGATGCGCGATGGCGTAAAACACTCTAAAATGTTGCAAGTGATAAAATAGAATTTTAAATAATAAATCAAATAGGTACCTACATACATAGTTACAAAATAATTCGTTTATATAATTTATTATAAAAAATGCTTAAAGCCCTTCCTTCAATGTAGCAAATTGAGCAAAAAGACAGATTTTAATTTAAAAAATTGTGTGTTAATTAATGTTTTAGTTAGTTTCGACGTAATTAAATAAAAAACTAACAAATATTAATACTTTTGCATTTATAATAGGTTTTCTTAGTATTGCCTAAACAACACAACGATTCGCATTTGTTAAAATTGCCACATATTCTATGTGACAACACTAACAACCCTATCTCATCAGCGCAGTTACGTAAAATTACTCACAGTGACTTGCAAAGTACTTTAAATATTAGATTATTTAAGGAAAACAGAAATGGCTAATCACAAATTTGGTATTGTTATTTATATTTTGCATTAAAAATAATTGATTGTATTGCCATTTTGTTTTAGATCGATCTGGGAAGTGGACAGCACACGTTCACAAACGAACAAACAAATAAGGTAGGTGACATACTGATATAATAATAATACTATATCAGTATGTCACCTACCATATTTGTTTGTTCGTTTGTGAACGAATGTTATTATTATTATATCATTTTTAGTAATCGCTTACCTATATTATTCAAATCTATGGCTATAGAATTAACATAAAAGCATACCACTAACAAAAAACTAAAAAACTCAACAGATCAACAAACCAAACGCAAAATCATAAAATTACGACAACTTCAGCTACTCCTTTCAGGGATCAATTGCAGTAATTTTAATTAAAAAAACTTTAATGCATCAATTGTTTGCCTGCAAAGTAGAGTCACAAAGACTAAGCAATAAAAGTTTATACCACTGCAATTAATCCGTAATTATCAGTATGGAAGCACTGGAAAACCCGTAATTTATTTTCTATGTACAGTCACGACAACAAATATATTACTATGGACAAATGGAATAAGCACCAGAAAAGTATATAATTTCTGTATAAACGACCTTAAGTTAAATGATAATTTAAAAGCGGCTTGTAATTCATTTAGAACTCATAAAATAATTGATATGAGCCATACAAAATCTTGTTTTAGCAAATACAACTCGCACTAGCTACCAAGCTCTAAATCAGGAATAACCTTAGTTCACGTCCACGTATTGGAATAACGGGGCTAGAGTTTTAGGGGTAGAAATCAAGTAATTGATGACGGTATGAAGAAATCATTGTGGAAAACGACAACTGAAGAGCAGAGCAGGTGTTTTATCGTTAACCTTTCTAAGGCAGGGTTCCCAACCGTCCGGTTTTCGACCGGACTGTTGGGTTTGCAATTTGTCCGGTCGGATAAAATTGTGAACGTGACGTCGTTGCAAATTCGCCGGCGACGACGGCGGCGTAGGTGGTTAGTTGTATACTTCCCGTGTCGAAATCTAAGGCTTAAATTGAACTTAGAAAGCTTATAAATTACATACACTAATTTAGTCTTGAATCATCGTAAATTCGTAATTCGTAAATTCGTTCGGGCTCCTCTGATAATCAGCGTTGTAGTTTCTTGAAGCTGCAACTTATGCTGAGAGGAGTCCAGTTCGTCGTAGAATATTAATTTTAAGATTATGTATTAGTTTTATTGTTAGAACCTAAGCCTGCTACGCCGAATATTTTTTTTAAATTTTAATTTTAATATAAATGCTTGAAACAAACATATTCAAAGGATTTAATTGAGCCTATGCTTATGATTGCCGCCTAAGCCTATGCTTGAAATACAAAATAAACTCATGTTTGATTATAAAAGAATTATATTAGACTTTCAAGGATTTATATAGAAAAAATAACCTATTTTAATTAATTACAAAAAACACAAATGTTGAAAAAATTTCCACGAGCAGGATTTGAATCTGCACCCTTCTGACATATCGGGTCAGGTGCACTTCCAATTGAGCTATCGTGGTTCTAACCAGCCCGCCGAAACTATTCAACACCATTTACTTTTTTACTTTGAAAGCCAAAGGCGCCAATTCAATGTCAACAACTACCGTCATTAACATCTGATCATAATATTTTTACAAATACTAAAGATCAGTTAAGAAGTAGGCAAGCTATTTATACAATGTTTTTTGTATTGTTTATATAATTTTAACGCAAATTTTGTTGCAAAACAAATTACAAAAAACACAAATGTTGAAAAAATGTATCTAGCTATCGTGGTTCTAACCAGCCCGCATAAAATTACTCAACACTATTTACTATTGCTCAATTGGAAGAGCACCTGACCCGATATGTCAGAAGGGTGCAGGTTCAAATCCTGCTTGTGGAAGATTTTTCAACATTTGTGTTTTTTGTAATTTGTTTCGCAACAAAATTTGCGTTAAAATTATATAAACAAAACAAAAAACATTCTATTTTAATTAAAACAAAAAAAAATATAACGATTTATCTATTACTTTGGAAGAAAAAATTCTTGCAGAATAACGTGTTTTTTTCTTCTTTCGATTTTGACCAAGATTACATTTGTTGTCCGGTTATGGAGGCTGGAAAAGTTGGCAACCCTGTCTAAGGGATAGCTATCCCGGATAGCCATTGTGAAAGTTGCTTAACATTAGCGACCATTTAGGGACATCAGTTTTAGTAATCGTCGTTAATTTCGTAAATTGTAAAACTCTTTCAATTATCACTGTTGTCAGAGTATCTCAACCAAATACATTAAGCATTTTATATATTGTAATAAACTGATTATAGAATTAAATTGAAACTACTTAATACATTATGTAAATACTAATTCTCGAAAAGAGATATTGAATTTCCTTATTTTTAACTCAATGCCCTCATAATTTTATTATACATCAACAACAGTTTTTTAAACATATACATTTATAAGATATTGTATCATACAGAATGCTCTATGAGAAGTAACACAATGAGAGGTAAATAGGCAGTGGTCAATTGATAGGTCTGGTAGGTACAGTGTCAGTATGCAATTGAAACTAATTGTGGCCTTAAGCTAAGTGTCGTCTGTAGAACTATAGTCATGCTCAAATATTGCAACACTTAAAATTCCGATCCAATTTTTCAGAAACATATTTAGTCTTTAAGTAGAAGTTTTAAATGGTATGACTGTTTTAAAGGTATCAGACATGGATTTGAACGGCGGTTATCATTTATTTAGTATTTACACTCTAGGTTATAAAATATGAGACCTCTTTTTTATATTGGATTAACTTTTATCTTAAAGATGTAACAATAATATAGACACTTTCAAAGAATTTTATGTTATGTTATGAGCCTTGCAGTATGATTGTTGATGGAATCCGATTATGAACAATTTTAAATTAATAAAATAGTAATATGTTTAGAACTTATTACTCAATAATTTTCTTGCAAAACCAAAATTATTTCTCTATTACTGCTATGGGAGCCATGCATACGTCCGGCGCGCACGTCGACCTATTCATACTGGCGCGCGGGCGTCGTTCGCTAGGTATTTATGTCAGCGTTGGAACGAGATGGAAGATGGTCATTTTCTTTGTGTCGATTATGTGCGGCGTATGCGGTAGGTGACGCCGCCACATCACTCCCCCCCTGAGACCGGACTTGGAGAAGAAGGCGAAGTTGTCATCTACACAGATCACAAGCCGCTCGCCTATGCACTCACAAAAGCAGCGAGCAACAGTGACACACCCCGACGAGAACGACAACTACATTTTATCAGCCAGTTCTGCTCGAAAATCTTATATATAAAGGGAGAGGAGAACACGGTCGCCGATGCATTATCACGGCTGGAAGAGATACAGTGCCCCACCACCATCGACTACAGACAGCTGAGCACTGACCAAAACAATGACGAAGAGCTAAAGAAATTAAAGACGCAAACCAACTTGAAATTCGGAGAGATAACGCTGCCCGGTCTAGATCAGCCCATCACGTGCGAGCTTTCAACCTCAACGCCGCGACCCTACCTCCCTGCGACATACCGTTACGCAGCCTACAAAGCGCAACACGAGTTATGTCACCCGGGTGTCAGAACAACAAAAAATTGATGACAAGCAAATTCTTCTGGCCGGCGATAAACAAAGATGTAGGGCAGTGGACCAAAGCCTGTATAAGTTGCCAGCGTGCTAAAGTTCATCGGCATGTTACGACACCGATAGAAAAGTTCCCACCGTCGCAGCGCTTTGATCACATACACATCGATATAGTTGGCCCGCTACGATTATCAAACGACTACCGATACTGCGTCACTATAATCGACCGTTGTACGAAGTGGCCCGAGGCAATACCGGTGCGTGACGTCACAGCGGAGATCGTCGCGCAAGCATTCTACGAAGCCTGGATAGTAAGATTCGGCTGCCCGCTACGCATCACAACAGACCAAGGACGTCAATTCGAGTCCTCTCTGTTTAACGCGCTCATGAAGAAATTCGGTATCACTAGACTGCGCACTACGGCTTACCATCCACAGTCAAACGGCCAAGTTGAACGGTGGCACCGCACTATGAAAGCCGCGCTTATGGCTCGCGGCGCAACAACGAAGTGGACAGAGGAACTTCCTACTGTACTACTAGGACTACGGACCGCGCTACGGCAAGACAACAACCTCAGTCCAGCCCTAATGACATACGGCACGACCCTTCGTGTACCCTCTGATTTCTTTGCGCCGCAAGACTCGACTATCAATGACGCCGAGCTAGTGCGCCGTCTCGCTCGAACGATGACGTCACTGACACCGACTCCGCACCGCGCACCGTCAGCGACTCACCGGCCGTTTGTTTACAAGGACTTAGCGACGTGCACGCATATATTCATTCGCAACGACACAGTCAGACCGTCGCTTACACCACCCTACGACGGCCCGTATGAAGTACTCAAGAGGTATGACAAGTACTACAAAATCCAGTTACCACTACGGACCGCAGTCGTGTCACTGGATCGAGTGAAACCAGCCTACATCTTAAAGGAAGACATAGATACCGAGCCCAGCAGTTCGAGCGTCCATACATCGGCAGCAACCCCTCACTCGACGACGACTCACCATGACTCGACCACTGCAGTTGCACATCAACCCTACATTACGAGAAGCGGTCGTGAAGTGAAGAGAACCGTACGCTTCTCGTGAGGGGGAGTGATATGGGAGCCATGCATACGTCCGGCGCGCACGTCGACCTATTCATACTGGCGCGCGGGCGTCGTTCGCTAGGTATTTATGTCAGCGTTGGAACGAGATGGAAGATGGTCATTTTCTTACCCTGTCTAACAGCTCTATAAATATGCGGGCGTGTTACCAATAAATATTCATTAGCGACATCGACACCGCTGGTTTCATTGTCTCCTTTGCCACACACTACAAGCCTCCACACTGCTGTCAAATTGTGAGTGTGAGCAGATACATTTATGGACACGTGCGGTATCCAGACCAACCTTAAGTAGATAAATGAAATAAAAGTATTTTCTCTTCTTGCTAAACAATGCAAAAAAAAAGAAAACTCAAGCCACTCCTGCTTTTAGGACAACACAAATAGGCCAACTAAAGGCCACAAATAGGCCTTTAGTTGAGTATGTCATAACTTTGTGATTGTCATAATTTTTGCAAACATGTGTCATGCATGATTTTAGGCTCTCTTCTTTCATAATCTCTTCAAAGAACTTCTTGGCGGGAAAGTGAAGAGTCATGTCTGCGGTTTTGTTTTATTTTCTAAAATTTGTGTTATGTCAAATATGAATGTGAAATAATGGTGAATTATAAACCGTTAAGTGTTCGTAAGTGCGCATAAATGTTGGCAAATGAAACAAAACAGTGCAACTTCACTTTTCAAATTCTCTCAAGAAGTCCGCCCGAGGAATTAGTAAAGTCCCACATCTATACTGAGATACTCGAGAGATTAGGGGGCATATCATTTCTTATTTCTATTATCATTCATCATGATGATGAATGATGATACTGGAAGAAAATATTGTATATTTATGTATTGTAAGAAAAATTACTTTGACACCGACTAAATGTGCTAATTGCAAGAAGCCATCAACTAAAGGAAAAAAAAATCTCTTCAAAGGCTATTATTATGTTGTACGTACACAATGTGTCTATGGCAATTAGTGATAACCTTTTCTTTTGTAACGATGCTAAAAACAATATTATCTATAAATATAAAGAAAAAGTATCCTTGAACTTGCTTCTTTTTTTTGTTTCTTCTTGTTAAGATGTTTGTTTATGTCTATTCCACAGACCATCTCTTTACATACTGTAATGTAAGGAGGTACTCAACAAACTATAAGAAATAATTGGTTAAATGTACCTAATTGTAGCAGCACATGATATGCTTCTGATATTTAATAATATTGATATCTAGGTGTATTCAGGATATAAGTAAAAAGGTAAACATTTGTTAAAATGTTAAGCAAAATAAGTCTCAAGCAAGAAGCTTCACACTGTACACGTAACAAGGATAATAGCAAACAGTTCTGAAGAAGACACAACACATTTGTATATCTGTTTATTGACCCACTTAACCAACAGATAGATAACCCTTACTTGTTAAACATTGGGTAACATAAATTAGAGGTCAAACCTGTTCTCGCTCGCTAGTTCCGCGATTGAGATTGTTGAGGACAATAAGCACCAATGCAAATACGTTTAGTTAGACCAACAGACGATACCTACTAGATACATCTTGAGGATTACACCTTTTACAGAAAACTAACAAATGTCTCGAGTATCGCTATACGAAGTGTTTCCTTTTAAAGTGAAACTTTAGATATATGTTATATGATTAAGAAATAACAGAAATAGTAATGAAATAGCCAGCTGTACAATAACAGAAAAGGAATGATAGAAAGTTGTTTTAGATACAAATTCAGTGGTAACAACGCACGTTCGGTAAGAATGTGATAAATAATACTGGTTCACATACCTTCATCGCAGAGTCCCATCTTCAATTAATAATATTTTGCCTTAATCTTGTGTTAATGTAACTTATTAGAGTTAATTTAAGACCAAATCACTAATTATTTTAATCAACAAGTTTGTTTAATGACAGCTGTCAAATTCAATTGACGTTTTTCTAGGCGGAAGTTGGAATGAGTTGGAATGAATGAAATTAAAATATCAATGGTGCTGCCATACACAAAAACTAATAAATCATTATAGTGACATCTAGCGTAGTGTTTAATATCACTAATGTTCAACAGATGCCGCTGTAAGTGCTACGTGCCAGTCAGACCAAATGTGGTGCCAGTAGATTTTAATAAACTTTGAATAATATGTTTAAAATTAAAATTGTTAATTAATGGAATCAGGCGTTATTTTGCAGAAATCCATGGTACATAAAATTTAATTAAAATAGTAGTACAAAAACACAAATGTTGAAAAAATTTCTACGAGCAGGATTAAAATTGTATAAACAAAACAAAAAACATTTTAAAATAGTAGTGTTAATTCCGCTAACTCACTCGTTCATTCAGCTTGGATGCAGTACGCATGCACTGCCCACCCAGCCCGCAAAAAGTATGCACATGCAGAAGAAACAATGGATGCAAGCGAACATGCATGCACACCAACACAGATACCGGGTATCATTGTACCGGGTTTGTATTAACATTGTTTTATACTAAATAAATAAAGTTCTAAGAATTCAACAAATTTTATTATAGCCATTGGAAATAGTCATACCATAGTAAAAATTTACTGTTTAATACTACAATCACTATACGGTATTATCTAACTAAATCGTACCTAATTAGGTATCTAAATACATAAACAATAATTTTTTGTAAGTTCAGCGGAGTGCAACTTTCGAGGTCAACAGAATAGACAAAAAGAATTATGTTAGATAGGTAGGTAGGTAGATAGGTTACTAGGTAGATACCTACCTAGGTAGGTAGCGTGTCAGTTGCCACAGTAAATGCATACAATTAGTTTAATTGTAAGGCAGTGTATTCTAACCGAGATCGGCACAATGAGACGGTCGTTTGACCTAGGCTAGGAATCCTATTTGTTAACATAACGCACACGTGCTCTAGCTAGGCAACATGTGAAGCCGTTTCATCAGTTAATGGAAACCACAACCATTCTAAATTGACAATAGTTAGAAATAGTATTATATTAATACTTACATTTCTTGTATAAATTTAAAAATTCTACTCAAATTTTATTTTGAACATTAAAATATCTATTTAGTGAAGTTATCTACTAATATATAGTATACACACCTACCCGGATATTCAGAAGTTGCGTGTTCGAATGCGTCCAAAATTCTTGAAGCACCTTTTTGGTACCATATAGGTATATTTATCATCATCATCATTATCAGCTCATTTTTTGTCCCCACTGCTGGGGCACGAGCCTTACCTATGGATGGACAGGGAGAACGGCACATAAACCCACACGCGGGCCCAGTATCCGCACTGGGTGGTTGTTGACGACTGCTAATTCAGCCGGAACCAACGGCTTTACGTGCCTTCCGGAGCACGGAGGAGCTTGAGATGGTAAATTTTTGGTCACCCATGCGATGACCGGCCTTTGCGAAAGTTGTTTAACCTCAGCAATCGCAGACCGGACGCTTTAACCACTGCGCCATCAAGCTCCTCATATACATTACAAAATATTAACATTTAATTATGCTGGAAGTTAATATATTTTATTAATTTAAATAAAGTACCTATGTTTCAGACTTTACGATAAATAGCCTGGGGTTGAGATCACCGACCAGCATTTGTCAAGCGTGATGATTAAGCTAAAACTCACCAAACCGCATAAGACTAGCGTTGTATTGATAGTGGGAAACCGTAGCCTAACATTGGGACGTTTATAAGTTGATGATTACGATAATGAATAACGCAAATAATAATAATATATAATAATTAGCTAGGGCCCTGCCCCGCTGCTGGCGGTACTCTAGAATTAGGTTTTTAAAATGTTTTATTGTGTTTATATTAAAATATTGTAAAAATCTAGTTTTAAGAAAGAAAATAAATAAAGGGTATAATAATGAATAATAATATAAAACGCATATGAAACGAAATCCGAAATAGATATTATAGGTAGTTTTCTATTTTGTTTTCCGTCATCTGATACACAAATAAGTCTTGGCGGTAAACACAAATAGAAATCAAATCATTGAAATTCATGGAAAATGGGTCAAGTTCATATATTTTGATCAGAGCTAGTTATTAGTGGACGAAGCGATACAAGTATGTAAGGATCGTAGCAAGTGGAAAGAAGTGGTCTCTGCCTACCCCTACGGGAAAGAGGCGTGATTATATGTATGTAGGTATGTATGTATATAAATATAATATGTGGATTGGAGCCGAGTCTATCAACTAAAATACGGTTTAAAGTTTTTAATTTTATCTACAATTATTCTTATTCAATATGTATAGTCAGTATCATTTTAGCTATAATGTTTTACTTTTAAGGAACATCACAAATTATTTTCAAAAAAGATTTTATTTATCACATTTGTGTACAAAAGTAATCACAACACACATGTATGCTGAGGGTATAACTATCTCCGTGGTCAACTGCACAACTATCAATATTCAATGTATTTATAAATACTCATTTATAGATTTTATTGTTTAAGAATAGGTATCGGACAAGGAAATATTTCACGTTGCATACAACATTGCTCAAATTGAATTCTGGGGTCGTAGAGCTTGTTTTTTTCTTTTCAGTTTTTTCTCTTTGCGTTATTTTTTATGTTAGTCCGGTTTTTAGAAGTATATAATTGTTTTTATATATGTAGTTGTTTTAGCAGTCGGGTTTTTTGTTTTATTTTAATAATGTGGTTTATTTCAAACTTTTTAGTTTTGTTAAGTAAATAACCAAGCATTTCAAAACCCACATAAAATAATTATATTAAAACGCCTTACTCTTTTAAAGAGCAAAGTCATAACACATACACCAATTGTCAATAATCTGATTAAAGCGTAAAGGGTTCTTTGTACCTATCCATGTCCTCATAACAAAAAAATAGAAATCTTCAAAATATGCAACGAGTTTTCAATATTTTATAACTGTACGGTGAAGCTAGTATAGATTACTATTAATGCAATATAAAGGACATCATTCATTTTGGACCAAAAAGTGAAAGTGCCGGCCAGAAAAAAAAGAAGTATAATATTCGGGTAGAACACATAATTCCTGTACTTTTTTACTATGACATCAACCCTTTTCATCATCATCATCATCATCATCATTATCAACATTTTTAATAAACAGTATTCTACTCGTACAATTGAATGTTGTTTTATTTGTTCTTTTTTATCTAAATGAGATGAATGAATTTATCATAAAAAAAATGAAATAAAAAAATCACAGTTTATATTTATTTTCATTAGCCAACATGAGAGCCACTTTATTGTATTTTGATATCTTGTAACAACGTAACCATGGGGCGCACAGGGTTGATGTCATAGTAAAAAAGTACAGGAATTATGTGTTCTACCCGAATATTATACTTCTTTTTTTTCTGGCCGGCACTTTCACATTTTCACATTTTGGTCCAAGAATGTATGAAACGAGAATGATGTCCTTTGAGTAAATCTATAACAATGTATTTTTTTAATTGGTAACTCGGGAGACCTCATCACTCTCTCCATATAAAACCTCAGTGTCTCCAAAGGCTGGGCTGTAAATTTTTTTCGCATTGTTCCTACAATATTCTACAATAATTTAAACATAATAAAGGTAAATATACCATTTTTATGAATTTTCCAAACCTTGTCCCCAACTGGTCACTAAAATCAACGTCCCTTCAGTAACCATTCTTGTATTTCGTACATTTTGGCATTTTTGGCCAATCACCGCTACTGGCCCACATGGCGTGTAATAGTTATGGTGTGTTAATTCGGTGTCCCAAAAGTTTCGACGTAAAAATTGGTAAGTACTCTTTAAGAAAGTTTAATAATGATAATGGATTACATTAAATACGTCTGTCTATCATCATTAGTGATAATCGATTCTGTATTATTCTGTAGAAAAAGGTATTATGATCAAGTTATAAACTATAAAAGTCTTCTCTGTTATCGGTCCCTTGAGTTACTGTAATAGGTAACTTAGGAGACCTAATGGTAACTCGGAGGACATTTTACATACAAAATAGTAGGAGTACGTAGGTACTATTTTGTACATAAAATATCCTCTTGCTAGTATAGCAGTAAAACACTGAAACTGTTAATCCGATTTCAAAAATTCTTCCAACATTTGAAAAGTACATTATTCCAGATCTACATGGTTATAATTTATTCGTCATCTAAGTCAGAAAAAACTTAGTTGAGGGATTTTGTTACGGTTTTCAATAATAGATAGGTGATTGGATGATGGGGAATGGGAAGGGGTAGAGTGTTCTTTTTCAACCCGCCCGGGCGAAAATTACTTCACAAAACGTTCGAAAGTAACTTAAGAGACACAATAACATAGTTTAGCCCATATCCCGTACCATGTTGCGTCACTAGTCAATTATTCCTGAAAATCATAATTTTATTTTATATGATACTAATTTTTTTAACATAATTTTTGACCACATTTACTACTATCTGTCACCAACATGTACGGACTTAGACGAGACATGCCCTGTGTGTGCCCATGTTTTTGAATGCTTTTGAGGTACTAGAAGTCGTCAACAACCTCGACTGGCGATGGCAGTTTGACAAATGTGGGGAATAAAAATGAGCTGCTGATGAATTACCAAGAAGTGTTCCCTAATGCATGCAAGCATTATGCAATAGCCGATATGAATTATATGCATCGTGACGTCACTTTGATATTGGCAGTAGTCGCTGGCAGCGGCGCGAGCGCACTTCTCTCGGTCGTTCAATGACATGGTTCATTTATAAACCCGTTGTCAGAGTGACGCGCTCCATTCATACCGATATGCCATGCAGACCCTCACTGCAGCTGACAGGTCAGTTTCGTCAGATAAAGTTAAAAAAGTTAACAAGTTACCTAGCTAGCGCGAGTTTCATTCGTTACCGCTGCACGATTACGTTAACGAGACCGAGAATTTAAATGGCAAATTTTTAACTCTCCTCGTGTCACCTTGAGCTTTAATGTCATATAAGTTTAAATAAAACGTTTTATTCACAATAATATAATAACCTAAAGTAAGTGTTTTTTATATATTTTAGCGTTTTATTAACGCTTAAATATACTTAAGTAAAATTTTAAACACTGAAAAAAGACGACAACCTCAGGCGGGAATCGAACCACGCACCTTCCGCATTCCGGGCGGCTGCCTTAACCACTTGGCTACCGAGGTCTGGCTTTCACCCGTCGAAATTTTTCAGTGCTTGATGCTTATGTTTTTTAGTCAACATTGCTTCATCAATCTTAGAAGTTTTCACCTCTGAGATCCGAAAGAAATATTTTTACAAATATTTGAACATTCGGTTAAGATGAAGCTGCGTTATAGATAAGTGTTTTTTATATATTTTAGCGTTTTATTAACGCTTAAATATACTTAAGTAAAATTTTAAACACTGAAAAAAGACGACAACCTCAGGCGGGAATCGAACCACGCACCTTCCGCATTCCGGGCGGCTGCCTTAACCACTTGGCTACCGAGGTCTGGCTTTCACCCGTCGAAATTTTTCAGTGCTTGATGCTTATGTTTTTATTTCTTTCGGATCTCAGAGGTGAAAACTTCTAAGATTGATGAAGCAATGTTGACTAAAAAACATAAGCATCAAGCACTGAAAAATTTCGACGGGTGAAAGCCAGACCTCGGTAGCCAAGTGGTTAAGGCAGCCGCCCGGAATGCGGAAGGTGCGTGGTTCGATTCCCGCCTGAGGTTGTCGTCTTTTTTCAGTGTTTAAAATTTTACTTAACCTAAAGTAACTAAAAATATTACGAAAATAAAATATGGCGTCAAAAAAATTAAAGTTTTGGTTTTCGTTAACGTGATCGAATGGCGAATGTAACTTGCACTAAGCAGCCTGAGATCAGCTTAATCAAGCGTCGGGCGAGCGGATAGATGCTCGGGTTGAATGCAAGAAATTCCGGTTGAATCAATCCCTATAGCTCCGTTATTCTTATGCCTATACCTATTAAGGAATAATCAGTAAAACAATGAAAGATTAAAGTAAAATAAACAGTAAAAGAAGTTTACTTTACAGAAGTATGTTGTGTTTTCAACTGCTTTGCCGCTGCATAACTTCTCCTTGCAGCCTGGATGTGCTGTGTTTGCCTGTGTGTGTATTTATATACGAAATAATTCTTAGGCGCGATGTAATAGTTATTTCTATACTTTTTATTGAATCAAGCCTAAGGTTCTTTGAGCATCCCTGGTTTTTTTTTTGAGAGAGAGAGATTGCTGATTGCCTCAAACGGCATTTTCAGCTTCACCGGGCTTGTTTGGGGGCGGCGAGAAACTTAAAGGGTTCCTCAAGCCGTGTCGAGGTTTTCTAGAGGGAACGGCATCACGCGCTAAGGCGTGTCCCCGTGCCCTACTAGATTCTCCGAAGGGATCTGATCGGATCGGGGATCCCTGGTGAAATGCACTTCCCCTTTCGACCTTATCATCAATGAGTAATTAATTCATCATCCCTATTATCCACGTCCACTGCTGGACAAAAGCCTCCCTCAAGGATCTCCACAACGACCGGTTTTAGGGTGCTCGCATCCAGCGGCTTCTCGCGAACATCACCAGATCGTCGGTTCACCTTGTCGGAGGCCTGTCCACACTGCGTTTTCATGTGTGCAATAATACTCAAGGCCTATGTCCAGCTGTGGACTAGTATAGGCTGATGATGATGATGATGATGATGATAATACTCGCACTAGGCACCCTGAACGATATTATTTGCCATTCGATCATGTTAACCTGTTAACCTGTTAACTTATTTGTCTTAACAAATACGAGAATATCGATAGCATCGCAACAGTGCCTCCTCCTTGAAACAAACGAGAAGAGCTTTGAGAAGCGAAGAGCACTTGGCCTTCATTGAGATGAAGTGAGGAAAAGGCACCTGATGTTAAGTGAGATGAAGGACGAAGGTGAAAGCGCACTTCACCCGGAATCCTCAACTAGGGAAGCTGGCTATCTTATCTCTAGCTGCCGGAACAATGCTACAAACATTAATGTTATAACGACATGTTTAGATAAGGTGGTGGTAGCCAGCCAGGTGAACAAACAAGCCCTTCCACCAACCATACCGAGTAAAATTCAAAATTCAAAATCATTTCATCAGTTAAGGCTAGAAATAGCTCTTATGAACGTCATTATGCAATCGGTTCGTACACAAAATAGAACCCGGTATCTCTGGGTTTGAAATTGGCTACAGAGGCGGTTAAAAGAATTTCCATTGCCATACTTAGTCTTGTCAATTCAAAATTGCAACCCACCTCATTTGTCATAGCTACAAACACTTTTGAAGTTTTATACAATAATTAATTAGTATATAAGTGCAATACTTACTCAGGTATTCGTCGTCGACGTCCTCATAACTGTCAAAGCCATGCTGCACTGTAGGTCTACCTGCCAAAATCATGTACTTGGATAGAAACTTGTGGAATCGTTCATTTAAGGTATGTATTTGTTTTCTTAAAATTTTAAAGGTTTTTAAAGGCCAAACACGCAAAATGAGGATTACTGATTCAGTTTTCAGACTATATATCACTTTCGAAATTTGTGATTATCTTTCATTCCAGTGCATCTAAACATTCACAGATATCGAACTTATAAGTACATAGGTTATATACCTAAATGATCGCGAGCAGCTGAGTGTTGGCATAGGTTTGCATTCTAACGATCCTATACTCATATGTGTGTTTGGATTATAATTAACTGCCGTACCATTCCAACCTGCAATGGGTTTCCCGAGCTCACGGCTTGGAGGTCGGTCAACCACTCATCTGGTGCGTGAACGCGTGGTTTTCTTTTTATTCAAATCACACAGTGTGCAGTGATAAAGTAACCTTTAGGCTCATACTTGGTTAGCCAGGGTAACTGGTAGGTACAAATTGTATATGTAAAGAGCAACTAAAGAGAGCAAATAAAAAAATCTTACGAAACCTGTGAAAGAATAGTTATTGTAATAAATGCTTGTAAGTGATATAAACTATTTTACATTACTTTGGAGGATCTTTTATGAAGGTGCTTAGTAAGAGTTTTATTTCCCATTCCATCACGTTATCGAATACGAGAAGTTGTATGACATTGAATCAGCGCCTCCTAGGGCCCGACCTAACTCGATTGCTTTGGCTATAGCTATAGTTTATGACGTAATCTTGTCATATCGTACCGCCTATGAAAGCAATAACGAAAGTCTATCTATTTAAGCCAATCCACCAGAGTAATATAAAGACAATCCACAAAATTATAAATAAAATCAAATAAAAACAAAAACACATCAAACGCCCTCCTCTCCCCTAATTCTTGCTGTGTCCATACTGTTCTTGACATTATTTTAAGACCCTTGTAATACATATGGAAAAGCATTAAATAATTGAAATTGGAATTGAAACTGGTGCTTCTACGATAACCGTTATCGTTGTCATCGAATGGTGAATGAAATTTCGCGCTAGGCAGTCTAGGCACCTAGGTGGGCGGAGGCCCCATGGGCGAATACTTCGCTCGCGTAGGTCATGAACGTATTTGTTTAGGAAATTGTCGTCTTTTATGCGGACGGCATTAAGTAGGTACTAAAAATCCTCACCATGGATAATGAACTACATCACACTACCAGGCGGTGTGACTCTTGTTCACTATTCATATTCATTCGATTACGTTTACGATAACGAAAATTAGTATGGCATTGAAGCAGCCCCTCCGAATAGCTACAAGAAGAGTTAAGACTTTGCCATACAAATTCTCGTTTTTGTTAACGTGATCGAATGTCGAATGAAAGTAAAAACCTAATAACGTTACGGCTAGCCAATGCCCCTTGTACAGACGCCTGCACTTCAACATATCCAAAACAGATTATTTACATATACTGATAGTTTTACGCAAATATTGTTGCGAAAAAATTACAATTAAAAAAAAGACAAAGTGTTGAAAAAAATCCACGGGCGGGATTCGAATAGTGCTCCTTTGGCTTTTATAGTAAAAGTTGATACCTAGTGTTGATTAATTTCGGCGAGTTGGTTTAGAACGATAGCATAGTTGGCAGAGCACCTGACCCGGCATGTCATGGGGTGCGGGTACGAATCCCGCTCGTGGAATTTTTTCAACACTTTGTCTTTTTTTAAATATTCAAAACTGTCAAATTTCTTCAATAAATTTTCAACAGTATGCCTTAAGTATAAAGCTCAAAGTCTATTGGGAAAATGTGACGGTTAGTGGTAGGTTGATGTGCAGACGTGTGTACTATACACACAAACGACAAGTTAATGAGAAGGATAATTATGATGCATAATCCAAAAATAATGAATGACAATGACACTTAAATACCAGAATAATTATCTTCAAACTTAGTAAAATCTAAAATTATTTATTTATTTTAGGCTACAACTAAGTACAAAATTGAGCTCCTAAGATAGTAATAATCTCAATAATAAGCGCTTATAGTATTTATGACATCATTCTGTCTCCATCAACTAGGTGTATGATATTTTTAATTCTCCTGAAGCTCTTATCGTAGATACCTAATCGAATAAATTCGATTGGTAAAGAAAACTAGCTGTATTCAAATTGTCTAGTGCTAGTTTCATCTGACATTTGATCAAGTTACCGAAAACGAGAATTTGAGCAAAATTTTAACTCGCCTTAAATTCCACTGAAAGGCGCCGACGGCGCTTCAATGCCATACAAATTTTAGTTTTCAAAAATTATTATCTATTCCACCACGAAGCCCTACTTTGATTGTGTTAAATTTAGCGTCAAGGTCACTATAAACGGTGAGTTTACTCAAAATTAGTGATTTGGATGCCCTGAGTGCTTATTTACTATCCTTATTTTTTCGATAACGTTACGAAAACGAAAATTAGTATGGCATTGAAGCAGCGCCTCCTGGCGACATATGAGAAGAGTTAAAAGTTTGCCATACAACTTCACTATTTCGTTAACATGATCGAATGGCGAATGAAACTCGCACTCGGGTCTACCCCTTATTGAAAGAAGGACGTGAAAGTATGAAGGTAATCGAATTCGATTCGAACTCGCTCAAGGCACCTAGCAGATACTGCCTAGTGTGAGTTTCATTCGCCATTCGATCACGTTAACGAAAACGAAAAATAGTATGGCAGCGCCTCCTGGCGACATACGAGGAGATCCTGCTCGTGGAAATTTTTTCAACATTGTGTTTTTGTAATACGAGGAGAGTTAAAATTTTGCCATACAAATTTTCGTTTTCGTAAACGTAATCGAATAAATACGGATAGTACCTACCTAAACGAAACTCACTCCCTGTGGTGTTATTTATGTTACGGGTTATTATTGGGCAATGTTGTCTAGTTAATCAAGGGAAAATTATCTGGTACTCGAGATTTCCACATTTGATTCAACGCCACCTTATAATATAACATAGTTAGTTGGTAGTGTATAATGTATTTGCACTACCAACTACCTACTACCAACTTTGTAAGTCTGTAGACTGAACATTTTAACGTCAAGTAACAAGTAACTTACTTAACCTTATTCGTAATTTTTTGTCACAAAAATATTTTTTATCTGTACTAACTAGTTATAATGTTTATAATCAAGAAATTGGGTATAAAATATATCACGCGGATGACAGTGATAAGCGGGTCGTTTATAAAAGATTATTAAGTTTCCAAATAAAGCTATTAGGATTACCTATTTGAGTAAGTGATTAATAATGATAGGCAGTTATCTTACTTATTTCATATTATTTTTTTTACAAAAAAGGCGTGGTAAGGGAGCGAAGTCTATGTTTATAATCAGCATTGGTGACCTATAGAGGATTGCCAACGCCGATTACCTTATTTTAGTATTTATATTAGGTTTTCCCTATTCTTGACACATTTCTTTAACGATAAGATAGCCAGTTCTTTGGAAGATGTGAATGTAGGGGTGTACCTATTGCTCTTCCATCTTCACTTATAAAAGTGCGAGATTAATTAGCCATTCCATTACGTTATCGAAGGCGAAAATTGAAGCATTGAAGCAGTGCATCCTGGTGATAACCGAAGAGAGTTAAAAATGTTGTCAAAAAATTCTCATTTTCAATAACGTGGTCGAATGGCGAATGAAACTCACACTGGGCACCCCGCTTTTCCATCGCTTTCGCGTTGAATTGTAAGTAATTTAAAGAATAGTGAGATGATATATTATTGTTAAATTTTATTTTAAAATTTTAACCTTGATACCTCAAGAAACTGCAAAAATCATGTTGTATTCTAAAATTACGCCAAAACAAAAATATACGTAATTTCCACAGGTCCACTCGCGTTTATTTCTATCTATATCATTTGAGTCGGAATGACGTTCCCATGCTGGTCTGGGACGTGAAAAGAATGTATCAGCTGTTGCCAAACTAATGGCATCTATCTTTACAGAGGAAGAAGATTGAAATGATGGGGATGCACAAAAGATCCTGATGAGTCGAAGTGTTACTGGGAGAGGGAAACCTCAGCAGGCCCCACTAAGATAGGATAAGATGTATCAGCTACCTAACTTCCCGTGCATGTACTAAGAGCCGACTAAAGGACAAGGGCTCCAAGATGCTCGCTTAATATCAGGCAATCGGCTAGCAACCTCACTGATGTTATCTTTTCCAACTCGAAGCCCTACTTCGAGTATGGTAAATGTGGCGTCAAGGTCAATAACGGCGAGTTTACTTAACATTTTGATGCTTTTTCTAACTGTCTACCCTTTAGCCCTTTTTTGGAGAAGGACGTGCGAGTATGTTTGTATGTATATAAAGATTGCATGTTGCTTCAATTTAAAATAATAGTCGTCGAATAATATGAAGCATGTAGAGAGGCATCAAGATTAAGAGAGGCAATAGCATCAATATCGTCAATAAAGCAGTTTCGCTGCACCCCGTCATGACTTACGCTAGCGTAGTTTTCGCGCACTCCGCGCCCTCCTATTTGTATCGCTTACAAACCCTCCAGAACCGTTTCATGCGTGGTGCCACGGGTTGCCCGTGGTACTATCGCAACGTAGATCTCCACCGCGATCTTGATCTTCCCACTATCAAAGACTTTATCAAGGACGTTTCCATACGATACTTTGATAACGCCCCCCACCACCCTAACCCGCTTGTTGTGGCGGCCGCCAACTATAATGTTGGAAGCCTTCCACCAACAAAACGGTTCATGTCTAGGCGTCCTAAGCACGTCCTAGATGACCCCGACGATCCCATAACGGTTGCGAACGCCCCCCCGCCCGATCCTCTAAATGACAGCACACATTTACAGAATACACTAAACATGCACACCAGTTTAGGCCCAAGACACCGTACTCGTAGAACAAGGGTACGAAAAACCGGTTCACACTCGCTCTACACCAGGTACAGACATGTACCTGGTCGGTTCTCTCCTCCTCCACGGCCCGGTCAACCCGAGCCGAGGTCCGTGCCTTTAGAGGCGCCCTCGGGTTGCTCCGCTCCCCGATCCGATCCGAACCCTTCGGAGAATCTAGTAGGGCACGGGGACGCGCACTTGTGCGCGATGCCGTTCCCTCTAGATAACCTCTGAAGGTGATTCGTTTCACACGGCTTGAGGGACCCTTTACGTTCCTCGCCGCCCCCAAAAAGCCCGGTGAAGCTGAAAATGCCGCAGCGGCAATCAGCAATCTCTCTCCAAAAAAAAAAAAAAAAGTTTCGCTGCAACTGAGTCGATCGGTCTCTATTGTGTCAAGGAATAATGGGCGGGATGAACTTCTGCCCTCTCACAATAAATACAAGACATCTTCATATTATTATTGTGAAGCTACTTTATTTATACAGGCTGTTTGGTGATATGTGTATAATCTCGAAATATAGCCATGCAACCGAGCATAAATAACACTGTGGTAACATGCAAAATCATATTTATGAAGATTCACTTTTCCATACCAAAAACTAATATTTTTTATTACATTATTTTTGTTTAACCCTGACATGTTTTGACTTGTGTTTTGTTTTGATCATGAGGTTGACAAACAAGAACAATATATCAGCTGGACCTAGGGTGTCACTTTAGAATTTCACTTAGTAACAAACAACCTTTTTCTGGTATGTTTATAATTTTCTGGGGTTCTACGACCTGTGCCCTATCTGCCGTATTCGGGATTATACAGGTATTACCAAACAGCCTGGTAAATAGATTCTGTCTTAAACTCGACTGGATGGCGACGACCCTCATACCTGCCAAGCAGTATTTTTTTGCATTGTTGTGTTACGGTTTGGAGGGAACTAAATTCAGTGACAGTACAAGGCCACACAAGGCATAGAAGCACAAGAAATGAGAGATGGATGAGAGTAGCCGCGGATCGTGCTCAGTGGCGTGCACTTGGAGTGGCCTATGTTCAGCTGTGGGCTAGTGTAGGCTGATGATGAAGCACAAGAAATAGAGGTCTACTTTCAGCGTATAACTTAGGTGTTGTTAGCGTCCATGGGTGCTTCCCGGCAGGCGGGATGATATTCCTCAAAATCCTCAGTTTCACTAAAGACTGATGGATGACACCAAGGCGAACCTTGAAAAGTGACTTTGAACTGTTTTACATTTTGAAATATATACTCCTTCCAAATAGGTTGCAGGTAGAGTTAGAGCGACACTTCTTTTAAAAGAGATGTAAACGATGGTGGTGCATTATTATGCTTATTATATTACCTACTTCCTACTTTACATCGGGAGTTAGCAGTTTGCGCCATGCGCCAGACCGCAATTTTATGCAGGTTTTTTTTGAGAGAGATTGCTGATTGCTGATTGCTGTGAAACGAATCACCTTCGAAGGTTTTCAAGAGGGAACGGCATCGCGCGCGTCCCCGTGCCCTACTTCTCCGAAGGGTTCGGATCGGATCGGATAGCGGAACAACCCGAGGGCGCCTCTAAAGGCTCGGACCTCGGCTCGGGTTGACCGGGCCGTGGTGGAGGAGAGAAGCGCCCAGGTACGTGTCTGTACCTGGTGTAGAGCGCGTGTGAACCGATTCTTCGTACCCTTCGTTCTACGAGTACGGTGTCTTGGGCCTAAACTGGTGTGCATGTTTAGTGTATTCTGTAAATGTGTAGTGGCATTTAGAGGATCGGGCGAGGTTTATGCAGGCACGCAGGTAGCTAGTACGACAGTACTATTAGTTATTCTGTGGTACGATAATAATAAACGTTGTTTATTATTAATCCTTTTTGGCAAAGAGTGAGCATGATGAAGCTTCGGTAGCCCGGGGTCACCACCTCCATTGTTAATACAGGATACAGGTCACTTAACTTACAATGGTGTGCATGCGTATTGAATTATAATTCGACTTAAATTATATGAAAACTGACGTAGAAGTAAAATTTGAATTTTCTTATCAAAAATATACCTATTTGAAATTGATTACTTACGTTTGTAATTTAATATTCACAACTGAAGCTTGTGTGTATTCATAAATGTATTGTTTGTTGACAATGAATAAAGTTGAATGTGGCTTGTTAATACGTTAAACGTTGAAATGAAACAACTTTTACGGATCTACTCGCGTTTATTTTATAAATTAATTTTAATTACGTTAAACGTTAATGATTTTTACCGTGTAGAAGACAATATGTACCATAAACCATAACATAACATCATGGGCTCCTCTGAAAATCGGCGTTGTAGTTTCTTAAAGGTGCATGCAACCTATAAGCTGAGCGCAGTTCAATTCGTCGTAGCATTTAGTTTAAGTATAAGCACAGAAAAAAATATTAGTTTTATTGATAGAACTTAGGTTCTAACAATAAGACAGAAAAGAGATATTAGACTGCTGGGGAAATCCTGTAATTTTCGTGGTTTCATACCTAATCTATGATATTTATTTATTTGTAGAATTAAGATACAATGGTAATAAGTACCTATTTGTAGCTACCGTTTATCGGTTTTGTGATCACTCTTCGTCCTTATTAATAATGATGACAAATGGTTTTTGTAAGTTAAGACAACGATACTAAACTAAAGCGGCGATTGTTATATCTGTCTGTAGATAATGCATTGGTTTGGTGCGTATTGGGTACACAAAGACCTAAAAATAATCAAACGGACTTACTGGTTGACTCATTAACGTTTAAATTATGCACATAGGTTCCTTTTACGATGTAGATCAAAAGATAAGACGGGTTTTTAAATTTTCCAAAGAATCACGACAGACACGTTTTCAGGCGGACGAAATATACTACTCTTCGCCAATAATGAATATTAAAAAAAATCTTAGTTCGAGTTTTACTTACAATTCGATCACATTAACGAAATCGAGAATCTGTATGACAAAATTTTAACTCTCCTCGTTTGTTAGGATTCTCGTTCGCCAATGGTTGCCTAGTGAGGGTTTTGTTTACTGTCCGTACCTATTTATTCGATTACGTTTACAAAAACGAAAATTAGTATGGCATCGAAGCAGCGCCTCCTGGCGACATACGTGAAGAGTTAAAATGTTGCCATACAAATACTCGTTTTCGTTAACGTGATCGAATGGCGAATGAAACACCTGCAATTGCGTAGAGATATAGCGTCACTCAGCGTCTTCTATCGCTTATATCACGGCGAGTGCTCTGAAGAACTCTTTGACCTTATCCCACCTTCTCCCTTCCTCCATAGGAGTACACGTGCTGCTCTCCGGTGTCATCGCTTCACTGTCTCACATTTCCCATCGCGCACAAAGAAATTTGGTGACTCGTTTCTTTGTCGCACCTTCAAAAGATGGAATAGTCTACCAGCACATGTTTTCCCTCTTTCCTATGATATGGGGTCCTTCAAACGAGGCGTGAAGAAGCACCTTGTGGGCCGGCAGAGTGAAGTTGACTGATGCTGCGTTGTTTTCACGCTGCACCAGTTGTCTTCGCGTCTGGACTCCATTTCCACTTAACATCAGGTGGTGTGGAGTCATTTGCCGTGCTAAGTATAAAAAAAAAAGAAACTCGCACTAGGCACTCAGTTGGGTGTATCCCACTATTTCCATTAGGTATTTCTATTGATAGAAATACTGGGACTGATTCTCCCACTATATCCATTGCAGGCGGCGGCGGCAAAAAAACACTGCATCACCTCTTATCCATACATCCATACATCTGCGTTGTGACGAGGTGGCTTTTTTCTGTAATTTGTACTGTAGAGTATGTGATGGAAAATTATTCACCAAAATGGAAGATTATTAATTTGTTCTCCATTTATTTATTTTTTGTTCAACGAGAAGTCGTGTTTTTATTTTATTCTTTTGATTAAATTCTCAATATCTCCTTAGAATTTTATTTATCAGCAATTTAACAGGCCGTCATAAATATTAAAGTGGAGACAGATTCTCAAATAACACAACCGCGTTTTTTTGCCGCAATAGAAATAATGGGATATAATTTGGAAAAAAACGCTAGTCCCACTATTTCTATTTTGTATTTCCATGTAAATAGTTTACGTCGCCAAAAAAAAGTTTCATTGAAATTTTACTGGAAGACCGCTAGCCACTACCTACTTCTTTTTAATGAATCCATATTTTGAAAGTCTTCTAACATCTAGACACACGGTAGCGTGTCAAGCCAAGTTCAAGCTAACAGAACTGGCAAACCGCACCGTGTGCAATATTACAACAATATTAGTAATATTAGACAAATATTACACGGACCATTTGGAGCCACTTTTGACCCCCTCATAACTCAAAAACTATTTGACATAAACATGTCGAATTTGGCTCATATATTGAGACTTGCGAGATACATATGTGCTCCAAATTTCATCAACGCACCTCAAACGGTTATTTAAATATTAACGTCCAAAAATCATAATTTTTATCACTGACTGACTGATCTATAGATAGATCAAAATTCTAACCCCAGTTCCAGATGACCTAGAAAGTTCAAATTTGGCATCCAGATAGGTAGTTGGGCGAATACAAAGGATTAAATCAGAAACTAGTAAATTTATTTATTATATTTTTCAATTAATTAATTTTATTAGGAACACTTACTTAGATGCCTGTAATGTAAGAATCAGCAATCAAAATTGATCACAGCCGGTCTCTATGTGGATTTTAAGGTCTTCACGTGAATATAAGTGGAATACCACCCTTAATTTTTATTTATTCCAAACATATCTATATATCATATCTTCCCATTTTTAATTTATTAATTTTATTATTTTTCACCCAAGGTTACCTGGAAGAGATTGCTTGTTAGTAATAAGGCCGCCTATTTTGTACTCTTTTTTTTAAATTATTTGTCTGTATCTGTATTATTTATTTTCTTTCTTAAAACTAGATTTTTACAATATTTTAATATAAACAACAATAAAACATTATAAAAACCTAATTCTAGAGTACCACCATTAGCGAAGCAGGGCCCAAGTTACCGGTGGTCAGGGCTGCAGAGTGAGGAACCTCCTGACAATACGTGCCGTGTCAAGGAGTACTGCTTTCTGAATCTGACCATAAATCCAATCATCAAGCGAGAGCCTCTTAAGATGTTGGTCGAGGCTCTTCGCTATCAGACCGTTCGCTGAAACGACTATCGGGACAATAATGGTTGAATCAACATTCCACATGGCGGTCACCTCGTGAGCTAAGTCAAGGTACTTACTGAGCTTGTCCTTCTCGGCTTTCACGAGGTTCTCATTATGAGGTATGGTGATTACCAGTATTTCCCGGCGCTGGGATCGGTCAACCACCACGATATCAGGCTTATTGGCGATAATAGTCCTATCCGTAATGATAGAGCGATCCCAGTAGAGCGTTGCATGACCATTTTCGAGTACTGGCGCAGGTGCATATTTATAGTACGGCACCTCCGATTCAACAAGGCCATATCCAAGAGCAAGTTGCTGGTGAATTATTCTGGCTACTTGGTTGTGTCTGTGCAAATACTCTCCGTTATCAAGATGAGAACAACCAGAAATAATATGTCGGAGTGATTCTCCTGGACGGCGGCATGCTCGACAGATGTCGACCGTACCGTCCCTCATAATATATTTCCGGTAGTTATTCGTCTTGATAACTACATCTTCAATGGCATAGACAAAACCTTCGGTTTCCCCAAAGAGGTCACCGAAACGTAGCCAATTCACCGAGGCAGTCAAATCTACATCAGGCCCAGTTAGAGCCCGATAGGAGCGCCCGTGTAGCACCTTGCTCTTCCATATGTCCTTGCGATCGAGAGTGCTTAGCACCACTGGTTTGCGCCAGTTTTCTGTTGCCAAGGAGAGTGGCGTAAAGTGTCTATCAACTGCCACGACATCCAAATGCATCCCGCACTCACTGTTAAGTAAATAATCCCTGAGACTGCACACCTCACGATTATGTAGGTCCTTGGCATTTATTATTATATCTGTTTTAGTACCTAAAATTTATTATAACTAAGTAGGTATACACGACTTTCGCATATATTACGTTATTATTAACGTAATATATGGGATTTAGTATTAATACCTACTAATAATTTCTGTACAAAAAGTAATGATATCCCATCAAAAACATAAATATAAAATGAGAGCCAAGTTCCATATTATGATATACCTATGCCTTGGTTGTTGACTTCAACGACAAAAGAAGTAAGATCTAAATGAGTGCCAAGTTCAACAAGGCCTAACGTCTGACTTGGCTAGTTTTCATATACTATTACAAGTGTTTGTTACACTCAGATACCTACTACCTAATGTTGCAATCGTAATTACCTATTTAAAATTACATATTTTTTTGATTTGTGTAAGTAAACAAACGTTGATGAATGAATAAATATATAAATGTAATAAATAGCTTCTTAGGTGAGAGTAGATATTATTGTTTCAGCGTCTCACTATCCGCAAGGTTTGATAAGACGATAACAAGGTACAGTGACCCGGATTCCGTTGTGTGTTGTCTTCTTCGGCACTCTTCGGTTAGCGAGAGAGGCCTCTTGAGTGTTGATAAAAATAATTGCATTTATAACAACACACGTAATATAAAACACCAACTGACCCGGCCAACGTTTCGTAAAAAAAAACTGGATAGGAACACCATAATCACCTAGCGGTATGAAATATACTATACGACATTAACTAACCTAACGAACAGTAAGGATTTTTTATGCTGACTGATTGTATAATTCTGCTAACCAAATAATAATTTTAGTTACAACTATTTATTTTGAAAACACAAATTATTTTCCAAAAAAAATATCATAATTTCGGTCAAGCTCAGGCCATTTTAGAGGAGTACGACCACAAACACCATGACACGAGATTTTCATAGATATATCGCACATGAAAATTATCACTGTATTATTTCGAAATTTTTAAATTTTGATATAGGTAAGTATGCAAGAGCAGACCAGCTACCACTGGCGGCACCCGTTCACGAGTATGACTTATGAATCAGCCATCGCTTCGCTCAACCATATTTTAGGGAACGTAACCGACCGTAATGTAATCGACGCACACGACACCACCGCAGAGACAATAAAGAGAGCATGACACACTCAAGAGACTCTAAATAAAAACCTAATGATCTATAACGCTGTTTGTTAACTGTATCAGTATAAACACTATATATAATAAATTAATTTTATTATATTGATTCAAATAGAGTATAATGTGTTTTTTATTATAACCAGGCTGTTTTATCATCTAAATAAACCTTTTATAATACAAACGTGTAACTACTTACAATGTGAAATAACATGTGCAGGCGAGCAGACTAAGATGACCACACATTCTTATCATTAAAATAATCATCAATTTTATAGTAGCCTTTTTTCATTAGACCTTGTTTTATTTCTGTCTTAAACTTGTGTAGTGGCAATTCCGTTAGAGGGAAAGGCACTTTATTGTATATTTTTATACATTTCCCAACAAATGAATTACCGACCTTGTTGAGTCTAAGTTTTGGAACGGCAAGTTTCTTTTTATTTCTTGTGTTAAAATTATGGGTATTACTTTTTTTTTAGAATTTATCTACGTTTTTATAAACATAAACGCTCGAAGGCTCGTGTCCCGCCCCAGCAGTAGGGACATAAAATGAGCTGATGATGATAATAATGATGATGACCCTATTCCACGGTATTAAAAACACGATAAACGGTAAAAGAAACTATAAATTTGACTTTTTATTTTTAAGTGCTAATTGCTGCACTGAAGCTAAATTAAATATTATTATATATTATATATTTAGACAACATCACATATATTGTTCTGATCCCAAGGCTGATCCCAAAGCACTCGTTTCATGGAAATCAGAAACAACGATGGTACCACAACCACCCAGACCCGGCACAATATCGAAAAGTTCGTTTTCGACATTGACCCGAACGGGACCTCTGAGTTAGCGCCGCCCTAAGTCCAGCGTGCAAGCCACTCGGCTACGGAGGTCGTCAAAATAAAAATTTATAAAATACAGTGAAAAATAAATTAAACGTCCACCCGACCCAGCCAGGAATCGAACCTGGGTCTTCCGCTGACCTCTATGCTACCGGGAAGGCTGACGTAAGCGCTGAATTTTGTCACTGCTTTTTAATTTTTTGAGTGCTAATAGCGGCACAGTGCCATCTATCTAACGGTCGTTGCAACCGATGGCCATGTAGATTCACCTTAACTATAGATGAATGAAACAAGACGAAAAGAGACTCCTATAACACAAGGGACACACATTTTGGCAGCTAATTTTGATCGGCATCTTATCTTGATTCAAAAGTAATTCCGATTTGCGGTACCTATCTACTCAAAATTATGTTCAAGTAAGTATCTACAAAACATTTTTTCTTAGTTATCTTAGTTGCGCTTGCAGGTGGCATTGACAACATTCAAAGTAAAACATAGGTATACCCATTCGTAAGATATCACCAACGAATTAAATTATCACAGCCAGTGTCAACAATTACACGACATTATCAACAATTTATGGCAGTTACAAAAATGTGATTATCTACAGTAAATATTTATTGCTACATGACATCATCTCCATCAGTTGCGTATTGTAGTAGGTAAGGTGGTAAAGCAAATACATCGAGACACTTTTATGTTAGTATTTTTTGCACTTCTCTTACAATAAATAGGTATTATTATGATGAATTATATTCCCCAGAGATATACTTTCCCCGTAGAGACACTTTTGATAAAACTGCGCCTTTATTCCTGTAAGATACACTTTTTTTAAACCCCACCAATTTGTTCTCTTAGATACACTTTTCGGTACTGTTGTGTATAAAATAATTGCTGAAGATAAATAATTGGTATGTATAAACCACAGGCACAAACTGGCAAGGAGGCTGTTCCTTGAATGTCAACATAATGACATAATCAGACTGTTTCTATTAAACGACCTACTGTTGAGTTCGCTCGAGCCTTAGGGTAAAGTCACCAAAGAGCACGCACTACCAAAGAACCCCTAGCCCGATCCTCTAAATGCCACTACAAATTTACAGAATACACTAAACATGCACACTAGTTTAGGCCCAAGACACCGTACTCTGTCTACGAGGTCGTCTACAAAGGTACGCAGAACAGGTTCAAACGCGCTCTACACCAGGTACAGGCGTGTACCTGGGCGCTTCTCTCCTCCTCCACGGCCCGGTCAACCCGAACTGAGGTCCGAGCCTTTAGAGGCGCCCTCGGGTTGCTCCGCTCTCCGATCCGATCCGAACCCTTCGGAGAATGTAGTAGGGCACGGGGACGCACACTAGTGCACGATGCCGTTCCCTCTAGAAAACCTCCGAAGGTGATTCGTTTCACACGGTTTGCCCTTTAAGTTCCTCGCCGCCCCCAAACAAGCCCGGTGAAGCTGAAAATGCCTCAGAGCCAATCAGCAATCTCTAAAAAAAAACTACTAAAGAGTACCGCAGTGCTACGAATTGAATAATATTAATCTTTTAGCAACTACTTGCCTGTGACATAACGAACCTCACAAATCCTTTGGTAGTGCGTACTCTTTGGTGGTGTTACCCTACATAATATGACTCGTATTGTACTCGACTCGTACGTGTATTAACTCGTATATACACATTCGTTTCATACCGGGGGAGTAACCACGAGCTCTTAAAGCAGTATTATTGCAGTTGTGCAAACGAGACGCGTGTAGCGGCGAATATACTCGCGTCTCTTTTCCACAACTGCAATAATACTGCTATAAGAAAGCTCTTATAGCAGTATTATTGCAGTCTAGCCCCCTGACTATAAGCATAGTCAGGGGGCTGGTGTTAACGACCGCTATTTTACGATATTAACTGGGCCAAAGGGCTTAACTGCCTTCTGAAGGACGGAGGAGCTGACTTTATTTTTATTTTTGCCTTGCAACGGTATCATTCATTCATTCATTTATTCATTCATTCATACATTCATACATACATTCATACATTCATTCATTCATATATACATACATACATACATACATACATACATACATACATACATACATACATACATACATACATACAGATATAATAATAATAACTCTCAGATTATTAAAACCTGAAATCGCTCTCCGCAAATGATACCTAAAAATACTTGGGTATGTTAGAGGGGCTAGGAATAAGAGTGGCTGACATGAAGCAATCGTTGCAAGAGCGTTTCTTTGGGCGCCAGAAAATGGTGCTCACAAGCTCCTTATCAGGTGGCAATAAGGTGCGCGCCTTCAACGGTTGGGCCATGCCAGTCCTGATGTACTCCTTTGGCATACTCAAGTGGACTCTGACAGAACTGGATGCCCTGGATAGGCGAGTCCGTACATTACTGACCGCAAATCGGATGCATCACCCACGATCGTCGGTAATGAGGCTGTACATCCCGCGGAAGTGCGGGGGTCGAGGTTTTATAAATGCTAAGACCCTCCACAACCGTGAGGTGTGCAGTCTCAGGGAATATTTCTTAAAAACCGATATGGGTATGCACCGAGATGTGGTAGCAGTGGACAAAGGACTCACCCCGCTATCCTTGGCTAAAGAGAACTGGCACAAACCCGTAGTAGTTAGTGCCAATGACCGCAGGGAGATATGGCAAGGTAAGGAGCTCCACGGGCGCTTTTTTCATGGACCCGATGTAGACTTTTTAGCGTCCGTATCCTAGCTGCGTTTTGGTGACCTCTTTGGGGAAACTGAAGGTTTTGTCTGTGCAATTATGGACGAAGTTATGTTGACGAATAACTACCGGAAATATATTATGAAGGACGGGACGGTTGACATATGTCGGGCATGCCACCGTCCGGGTGAATCTATCAGACATATTATTTCTGGTGTTCTCGTCTGGCTAACGGCGAGTACTTGCATAGGCATAACCAAGTGGCCAGGATTATTCAGCAACTTGCTTTGTAATACAAACTTGTGGATTCTAAGGTACCGTACTACAAGTATGTACCCGACCCAGTTCTCGAAAATGACCATTTCACGTTATACTGGGATCGATCTATCATCACCGACAGGACTATTGTAGCCAATAAGCCTGACATTGTGGTGATAGATCGATTAGCGCGCCGCACGATGATTGTCAATATCACCATTCCCCATGATGAGAACCTCGTGAAAGCTGAGAAAGAGAAACAAATCAAATATCTCGACTTAGCACACGAGGTTGTCGACATGTGGAATGTGGATTCGGCTGTCATCGTACCGATTGTTGTTACGGCCAACGGCCTGATGGCCAAGAGCCTCGATCAACATCTAATGAGGCTCTCGTTAGGTGGCTGGATAAAGGGCCTGATTCAGAAGGCAGTTCTCCTCGATACGGCACGCATTGTGAGGAGGTTCCTGTCTCTGGAGCCCTAACTACCGGTAGCTTGGACCCTGGTCCCGATGCCGGCGGATCCCTATTTTTTATATTTTTAAATGTTTTATTTATTTTGTTTAATATTTAAAAATGTAAATTTATATGAGAAAAAATAAATAAAGAAAATAATAATAATAAAACATTTATTTCAGACCAAATTAGTCCATACATAGTTGATATGCCGATGACAAGCCGGGTTCGTATAACGCTCTTGGAATTTTTTTTCGAGACTTATTTAAAACTATATGTTGCCCGCGACTTCGTTCGTTATTAAGTTTAAAATCTAAAGGCCTTTGTCCAGCGGTGGGACAGTTACAGTTAGTTATTTACTTTACTTTTATTAACGTGATCAAATTGCGAATGAAACTGACACTAGGCACCCTGGTCATGGTTCAGTTTTAGTGTGCGCGTTGCCCTTATAAAATCACTTGGTATGATACACGACACGACTGACCAGTAATTTTGCTGCTTGTACCGTCGCTAGGTTATTATTAGGCTGTCTGTGTGCGAGTGAGAGATGCTAAGCTAAACTAACACTAAAAAGGACCAACCCAACATCGGTGATTGGATGTGTTCCAGACAGTTGCGATGGTAACACAACAAAGTACCCAATTCATTTACCATAAACCTGTTCAAACGCAAACGAAGTTGTAAAATTATCTATGTTATTTTATCACCCTGCGTGCACTTGTGGTTTGGTAAAATCAGTGAGTGAAATAGTGAAAACGTTGGTTATGTTATGAGTAAGTGTAGCCTATGTACTGTCCCAATGAGGGGCAAAGCCATCATTGATATTAAAGTGTAAATCTTAATGAGGCTTCTTCGCATTAAACGCATTCAGCCAATTTCAGGTAGAAGTGGTATGGTAAGGCAATAATAAACTCAGAACTATACGGTAGATTGAGTTAAAAATGGAGTCTCACAACACGTGTTTTCACAAGAAAAACTCGGGTGAAACTCCGAAATTAAAGTCATCCCTACAATTAATGAATCATCCACGCTTATCAAATGCGGGTTGATGATCACTAACCCGCCCATATAGCCATTTTCAGTCGCAGATTTTTTCGAAGTAGTAACAGTCACGGCAGTATCGTTACATTTACTTGCGACTGTGTGAGGTTTGGTTTCTATGTGTGATAGGTAATAGCTTCCACACAATGCAATCGATGAAGTTTCAGTAACTTTGTATAGTCAAATATTCATAAAATTTTATAAAATACAGTGAAAAAATTAAACGCCCACCCGTCCCAGCCAGGAATCGAACCTGTTTGTATAGTCGCTGTGTCAACACCGTTAGTGTAACTTTTGTGTGGAAACATTTTACACACTGCGTTAAGTTTATGGTTGATGATCACTAACCCCGGGATAATATCCGAAGCACACTGCACGACCTGGGAATCGAAACCAAGACCTCTCCGACTATAAGGCCGAGCGCTTTGCCGCACCAAAGCGTCGGAGTTATGAGATTAGAGTTAAAAAAATGCAATTAAATCAAAAATAAAATAATCTCCTCTTTATTGCATAAAGCAACAAATTGTAATGATCGAATGGCAAATAAAAACTCGTAGTTACTAGCTCTCCGACAGATTAACATTTAAATAGGTACCATGCGCAGGAGTCACGGGCTTCGTCATTATTTGTAGACAGGCCTACGTCTTAATCAGTCAATAACTATTTATTTATTCCCAATGTTGCGCATACGGAAATCGACAGCTATAAGAAGTCTAATCTAAATTTTAAGCCGGATTTTACAGCAGGAACTTGATCAATAAGTACCGGAGTAAGAACATATTAATAATTTTATTAAAAAATTGTGGGTAGACCAGAGTCTACCTCATGGGGTGGAGCAGACTCCAACCCCATGAGGTTTTTGTAGCTGAGCGAGACAAGGAGAGGAGAGTCCCACGTAACTCAGGGTCAACCCACCCCTAGCCCCGGTATATGCGTAAGGCAAGTAAGACAGCATTATACCTAGTTGAAAAAAAAAAATCTACACTAAGCAGTTGCGTTAACCTCCGTTAGACATTACATATAAGAAATCTTCTCATAAGCTGCATGTTTTTAAACCTTAACAGTAAGGCAATGGCTCCTTGTTCATCAAACCGAAACAATTAATGAATAGTTTTATTACTTGGAGCATGAATTTCCTCACATATTGTTTTGTAGAGTCATTAGGTACGACTAAGAACGTAACTCATATACATACATATAGTATAGTAAGTATGCAGTTAATTTATTTGTAATGAGTAAGTATCCAAAGCTCATAATCATGAAATACACTCTCCCATAAGACAGTTTTGGTCCTATGACTTTCAAGTGGCCTTACATTCCTTCTCTACACCGACCTCACATCACTCTCATACAATCTTAAGTTACTACATTGCAAGTGTCTTGTCTCTAACTATACCTGGCGCTAAATGTTAGTAGAAGTATAGAGTTGTAATGTACTGACTCCGACAGAGAAAGGATAGACCATCGGTAGTTGAGGTGAGGATTCCGGGTGAAGTGTGTTTCGACCTTCCGCCTAAACTTCACTTACTTTAAGATGCTTTAGGTGACCGTAAGATCTTTATCTCACCTTTGTAAAGCGTTTTTTTCGCATTGTAAAACTAATAATAAATATAACTAATAGGAGGAAGTATAATATATTTTATTGGGAACTTTAAATACCTATTACTTTTTAGCGTAAATGTAATTCAAAATACTATATTAGATAACTACCTATGTACCCAGCTACTCAGGCAGAATCTTAGCATTATGCTAGGTAGGCTAGACGTGTAGGTACTCATCATGCTACAGAACTGTACATACTTGTACCTAATTAATTAAGTTTTAATTACTATTATAAATAATAAACTAAATTACAAGAGCCCCTGTCGCGCCGTTGTGGTAGTTTTAACCTGAAACTGATATTTCGATAAGTAAATAACCATAACCATGCTATCTATTTATATAGGATGGTTAGATAAACTTATTTATCCATTAGTACATATTGTTTCCTGTCATTGAGTAAACCCTATTGTCGTAAGTAGTTACCCAGGTAGCAAAATGACGTCGGCGCCAAAAAAATGACGTCTCCTCAAGGTCATTTTAGGGTCAGTACTTTATTCGTTGAATATGTACGTCTCGCTGACGTCATTTCAACGTCTGGTACTTAACGGGACGCCCTGGTGACGTCAATTTAGTGTCAATTCACTGACGTCTCGTTTTGATCATGATTATGACGATGTAGCAACGTCCATAAAAGGTCAATTCTGTGACGTCCTGTGTTGGTCATGCATTTTACGTCCCAGCAACGTCCACTAAGGGTCAATTCTGCGACGTCCTGTGTTGGTCATTAATAAGACGCCCTAGCAACGTCCATTTGGGGTCAATTCTGTGACGTCCTGTGTTGGTCATTAAAAAGACACCGTAGCAACGTACATTTAGGGTCACTACTGTGACGTCTTATGTTAATCATGCATTACACGTCCTAGCAACGTCAATTTAGGGTAAATTCTGTGACGTCCTGTGTTGGTCATTAATAACACGCCCTAGCAACGTCCATTTTGGGTAAATTATGAGACATCCTATGGTGGTCTTAATAAGACGCCGTAGCAACGTCTATTTAGGGTCAGAGACGTCCTTTAGTTGGTTAATATTAAGACGCCATGGTAACGTCCATTTAGGATCATTTCTGTGACGTCCTTTTTGGTTATTATTATGACGCTGTAGTAACGTCCATTTAGGATCAATTCTGTAACGTCCTTTGTGAGTTATTATTATTGAGACGCTTTACGTCTATTTAGGATGAATTATGTGAATTATGTTACGTCCTGTGTTGTTGCATAGGTCGCAGCCAACTGGTTGATTTAGCCGCCTAGCCATTTCGCCGACGCCGCCGGCATTCAATCAACGGCTTCAATGATATACAGCCGATACGTCACTAATACAACATTTAATGAACTAGCTGCTTAGGCCATTTATACAATATCTACGGACATGCAATAGGGTATTTCGGTAGGTCATTTAGATATATTATTCCATTCCAATTTAAAAAACGTACCGTGTAAAAGTAACAAAATGTTACTTATCTTCAAAACACTTAAAATTTAGGTACTTCTGTAACGTCTACGGCACTGCGCGCGGGATGTGCGTTGATGGGTCCGCGGGTCGATGTCTTGAGTCTTCACAGTGTAAGGGTCGCCAATATGCTAGTATTCAACCCATTATTCCCCGGAGACCATGGTTTTTTAACCAAAAAACCATGAATAGACAATCCATCTCCACAATTTGTCGCTTGCGTATTGGCCACTCATGCACTCCAGTCCTACAATTTCTTCTGTCTTTCCCTCATCCTTCCATATTAAATTATTTATTTAAGTTTATTCAGTCAAATAATATAAGATTATTACGTAGATAGATACTCAATTCACAAAGTTTTTAAAAAGATATATCTTCTCCCGGCCAATATTTGTAACTTCTACTGGCCATTTTCCAAATTATAACGTGTCTCGTTAATCACACGACATTGGCGAAATTATTGGTGTTGGAAAAACCCAACAGAAGCCATTAATAAAAAAAAAATGACAATTGTCACGACTCCCGCGCTTTTTTTTCTCGTTCTCGCTAAGTCCATAATCACAGCACATCTACTAAAAAAATATTGTAAAATATTAAATATATATTAATATTAATAATTCATTTAGTTTCTCTCTTTGACTTTTTCAGTCTGCTATATCCTTAGGCTATATCTAACTAAAACAGAGACTGGTGTCTGAATTAGGTTAGGTAAACCGATATCTCAGATCACCAGTTGAAATATGTATGGTGTCGTTCAGTTCGTCGCAGCGAGTGAGGGTGGCATTGTGGCTGTGGTCGTCAATAAATGCATTACACCTAAAAAAAGAGAAATTTATTGGCCTCCCGTAAAGGAGGCAAAAGCGTTTGACAAATTGCTGCAGAGGTGTTCGTCTCCAAATGAACAGTGGAAACTTTATGAGATTGACAGAGTTTTCTATCAGACTGGTAAGTAAGTTTTTTCTATTGGCTAAATTATTAAAAGTACTACCACAACTACCTATTTAGCAGCTGGAGGCTATTGAGGACAGTTTACTTTACGGTAGGTACAGACAGACTGGCTCACAATTGAAATCTAGTACCTACTTGTGCATAATACCTAACTATAAAAAAAACGCGCTGCCGGTGCCATAACCTAAAAATCGATAGTTCTCGGCCGAGCTGACGTTGCCCGTTTTGATTCTCATTGAAAAATATTCAGCTTGGTTAAGATTAGAAGACTAGCAATTTTTTTTTTGAAAGCCCGGTGAAGCTGAAAATGCCGCAGCGGCAATCAGCAATCTCTCTCAAAAAAAAAAAAAAAAAGCAATTTTTAAGTTATAGCACTGTGTAAACACATTGCTAAGAAAGGGTGTTCACAGGTGTTTGGTTTTGTTAATTATTTTCAGACAACCCACTGACCTCACAAATATTTGGTGCTCTGGTTTTATACTCATTCATATGATATATCATACATTTAGTAGTAAGGTGGCCACTATACCACCAGGGTTACATAACGCACGATTTATCTTGGCGAGTCCCAACATAGCCTCATGTCGCCATATGATTCCTAAAAAATCTTACTGTGCAGCCTTCCGACTCGCCATGATAATTGTCCGTACTGTATGTGCGGTAGGCCTGTACCCACATCCACCTAGGATGTGTCCTACATAGCATTGTGTTGTGTCCATTGTAAAGTATTGTGTACCTGTAATCTCACCACCTTATCATACTTTCAAAACAGAAACCCAGCAATGCAAGCATTACTGCTTGGGTAACAGAAATAAGCATTATTATGATGACAGTACTAATAACTACTAGTAATTAGGTAGTACTAATGGATTAGTAAGTGCTGGACTACCAAGATTGTATGTATGGCATGGGTGTGTTGTACGGCATGACTAACTTTATTAAGGAATGTGGCCCTAGGTGACCGGATCCTTTAACTTGCATGTGGTTTGGATATTAAGTGTGTTGGTGTTTTGTGCTTTTAGGTCTCCTAACAAACCATTGCAGCAAATTTATAAGCGATTAAAAGAAATGGAATCTTCATTGCCTCCAAAACCGATTGACGAGGTACCAGCTGTTTTTTATTGCAATAGTTTAGGACCAACGCCTGTTGATAACAATTCTTATGAATGCTTTAATAAACTTGTGTATAAGGGCTTTGCAATGTATACAAAATCAGGTATACCTAATAATTATTACTGTTATGCATACGGCAAAGTTGTTGAGATATATAATATTTTGAGATGTAAGATTAATGAAGAGGTTTCCTTGTTCATCTATGGAAAAGAGTTTGTAAATTATGATTATCCATAGATTAGTATCCATATGATTCTGCTGTTATTGATATTTTTAAAGTTTCAGGACTCTGTTCAGGTTATAAAATTATACCTGTTTATGACATTATTTCAAAATGTGTGCTTATTCCTCAACAGGCCAATAATAATTTTATATGTTTTCCTATGCTCCATGCCTATAATGATTAAAATGTTTCATTTAAATAAGATAATTACCTTGTTTCAATAAATAATACTACAATGCAAATTTGTGATTTTTAATTGTGACTTTTCAGAGTAGTAACTCTGAGGACTTTTACCTGATGTTAATATGACGTTTTCTGAAGACGTTAATAGACGTTACTTTACGACGTCTTCAGAATACGTAATATTAATATCTTCTGAAGACGTTAATATGACTTTATGTGGAGACGTTAACATGACGTTATCTGGACACGTTAATGTAACGTTATCTTGAGACGTTAATATGACGTTTTCTGTAGACGTTAATATGACGGTATCTGGATACGTCAAAATGACGTTATCTGGAGACGTTAATATGACGTTATCTGAAGACGTTAATATGACGGTGTCTGGATACGTTAATATGACGTTATCTGGAGACGTTAATATGACGTTATCTGGAGACGTTAACGTGACGTTATCTGGAGACGTTAATATGACGTTTCTTAAATGTCATCTTAAGACGTCCTTTAAACGTCTTCAGAGACGTCGCTAGGACCTGACATTAGGCCGTCATTTTGTACGTCTGCGGTACGTCTTTTACAACGTCATTTACGCCGAAATTGACCGTGAATGGACGTCATCATGACGTAAAATTGCTACCTGGGTAAGTGCCGGTTTCAGTGTCAAACGATAATGTTGTTCAATGTTATCTCACGAGTAACTTAAACAATTTTTCGCTTATAAAAATATCAAGATTTATCTCTTTATTTGTATTCGAGTGTATGTATTCGCTACAATTGTGAGCTATGAAACTGGTTGCTTGTGTAAGATAGTAACAAAATACAGATAATTAGACTCGCAAGGAATAATAATATTATTATGTTTACTTAAAATTTTACGTGACCTTGGTAAAATTTGATTTATCATTTGGTAATTTTCAAATATAGGTAGGTATTAATTCTACTAACAACAATGATTTAACATTATATAACAACATACAACATTTTACAACATCAACGTTTTTACCAATAAGAAACGCCGGTAATTAACTCAGCAATAGTAGGTACCTACCTCAGAATAACCAATAAGTACCTATCCTAGTGCAATAAAATAGATTATAAAATAAAATACCAAGGGCCTTACAAATAAACAAAGAATAAGGTCTTTGAAATGTTAACGTTTACATGACAGGAACAAAACACGGAATAACTATTCGGACCTTATTCTTTGTTTACTTGTAAGGGGCTAAATGTTTAAGAAGACTAGAGTTCTTGAAACGCGTAAACGCTTACCTTTTTTTTTTATATTTACGGGTAAGCACAGTGCCTTGATCTCACCTGATGTTAAGTGATGATAAGGCCAATGATGGAAGCGCACTTCACCCGGGATCCTCAACTAGTGAGGTACTGGCTATCTTATCTCTAGCTGCCGGAACACAACAATGCTACAAACATTGATGTTATGGCGACATATTTAGATAAGATGGTGGTAGCTAGCCAGGCGGACAAACAAGCCCTACCACCAACCAAACCGAGTACACATACATGTATCCCCCGCTGGGAATCGAACCCGGGACCTCTGGGTCTAAACCGGTGGGCTTAGCCAATAGACCACAGAGGCGGTTACAACCTTTACAAAAGATAGAGATAGAGCAGAATGAGGTATTTATTTGCAAGTGGTTGTTGTTTTTTATATTTTGCGTGTTCATTTACGAGGACACTTTGCATTAGGTACACAAAGTGTCCTTCATATGATAGGAAGTCATCAACATTTGACAGTGTACGAGTAAAAGAAAGGTAGAAAAGGAATGCCCTAGTGGAGTTTCTTGTCGGCTCTTCTCAGTGCAAGATCTCTCTGTATCTAGAGTCAAGAACTTAGCTTGGTATCTATTTTAAAACTAATGGCGTAGTGACATTAAATTTAAAATCCCAATAAATTTCTTTTAGCTTAAACTACAATTTGTGTTTTGAAAATTTAGATACAGGTTTACCTTCGACTTTTCCAAAAGGACTGTATAAAAAAGCCAATTTTTTGTTATTTATTACAACACAGTTAAGGAATACGTTAATTCCTTAATAAGCACCTACCTAATATTTGCAGGAAGCTGTCCTCCAACCTCATAGTCGAGGAGAGGAGGTAGTCGGTCCCCTCCAGCTCGCTCGGCGCTAACACGTCGCTCCTCATTATAACACCCTTCCTCCAAACTTTAAAGTTCAATTTTCACCGTCCAAGTTATTGAAGACACATTTTGTTTTCCTCAACGTTGACTATACCAATCCGGCACTACAACTTTTTATTCACTCGCGGCGAAAAGGTTTATGCAATGATTAAAACATCGAAGCGGTAAATTACGTCACGACAGGCGTACAAGCTTTGATCTCGAGACGGTGGTGAAGTTTTCTGCAAGTCAGTCCTGTCCGGCGTTCTTGGTACTTGTGCGGGCAACGTAAACAGCCGCTGAGCCGGTTATTAGAGGTTCACGTGTGTGGTATTATTTAGTGTGATAACGAGAGATAGTGCGCGTGCGACCGAGCGACGAGCGACGGCCGTAGCGCGCTGTAACTACGCAAGCGCGCACGGATCTACGCGACGCGCGACGATCGCCCGCCATCGCAATGCCATCAGCTGATTCGTCCACTATAAATAATATACACAACTGTTTGGATGCAATTTAACGCGACTAATGTGACAAAAAAACATAGAGCCAGCTTCGCTGTAAACACATGTGCGTAAATACATGTCTGGTTAGAATTTACTCACATGCGTTGATACGTTTACCTACGTCAGAAAGTGGGTAATAAAAATATTTCTGTCGGTTTGTGTTCATTGTAAACAGGTATTATATAACTTCATTAATATGGCTTTGTGCATTAGGGTTCGTTTACAAGCAATTGTGCCCCTGGTTGCACGTAGGCTGTTTAGCTACTTCGCTAGTTTCCAATTGGCGGTTTATAAGTTATAAAAAAAATATTTTAACACAAATTTTACGACTTTTTTAGGCTTAATGCAGGTTCATTACTAGTAGAGGTAGATTTATTTATGTAAGTTAGCCTGTAAGTTTATTTTTTAAAAGCTTAGTGCAAAATTTTGTTAGTCAAGTGTCCCCCCCTCCTGCCAGCCAAATGGTTGTTTTTGGATACGTGAAAAAATTCACGGTAGTTGTATATATGACGAAGTTAAAAGGAAAACTATCACAGCTAAGTAGGCGTTACAAGTTTACGAGTAACAGTCGACCAACTTATAAAATGTACTTGGCGCAGTACAAATTCCTCATTGGGAACTACTTAAATAACTTTGTCAGATGTGTGAAACCGGTAGTATCTACATTAAATAAATGTTCATAAAAGCCCTCTTCTCAGAGTCCGCATTATTGAGATGGGCTGCGGAACCCTACACTGCGCAATTGGCCAGTTTTTTTTTTAAATATAAACTTATAGTATTATCTTCTATGTAAGTATGGTAGGTATACCTACTTACTTAATCGTTAAGCCAGGCGATTATCGGAGATATCAAAAACCGTAAACTAATAAAGTATGTTACCTATCTAATTAAGTAAACTGACATCATTTAATAATAAAAACGAGCAATATTCAAAATTTTTCTACGAGGATAAACACTATCACAAATACACTATGACATTCGTAAAGGCTTTTACTTGATGAATTAATAAGCTATAGCCTATAAGAGATAGGTAGTTAAAAAAATCTGATACCCCTTAAAAAATAATCAAGTCTATAGATTGCAATAAAAATAAAGTTCGTTTAATGTCTATTTGAGTTTATCTTCAAACTTCTCTACGAAGGTAGGTATGTCGTATGTTCAATTCCCAGGTTAAGCCAAGTGTGTTTCGTATTATTCGGTGTAACCACCGAAGCTAGAAAACGATACCCGAATAATGGCTAAACCAAATCACAAATTAATTGACAAGCGTGATGATAAACCAACACCCACTAATTTTTTTTTCCTTTTGTTGATGGCTTTGTGCGATTAGCATATTTAGCCAGTGTCAAAGTAATTTTTCTTACAAGTAATACATAAATAAACAATGTTTTCTTTCTGTATGATGATGATGAATGATAATAGAAATGGAAAGTGAGATATGATATTACCCCCCAACCCCTCGAGTATCTCAGTAAAAATGTGGGGGCTTTACTAAGTCCTCACGCAGACTTCTTGAGAGAATTTGAAAAGTGACGTTGCACTGTTTTGTTTCATTTGTCAACACTCATGCACACTCACGAACACTTAACGGTTAATAATCCACCATTATTTCACATTAGTATTCGACATAAGACACAAATTTTAGAAAATAAAACAAAACCGAAGACATAACTCTTCACTTTCCCGCCAAAAAAAAAACCACCCACTAATTGTAGCGATAATTTAGATGTTGGACTTTTTGGCGGGAAAGTGAAGAGTCATGTCTGCGGTTTTGTTCTAATTTCTAAAATTTGTGTTATATCGAATATTAATGTGAAATAATGGTGGATTATTAAAAAAAACTTGATGTTTCTTTTAAATTTAATAAACCGACCGACTTACCTAATACTCAACAGAGTATACAAAGCAATGAGTTATTTATAATCTACAAATACCTACAAGCAAGTAGATACTAATTCAGGGTCTACAACTCTGTATTAGTAAAATGATTTGCTAAGCTTTGGCACAGATAACAAAAAACACAAAATATTCTTTATCTTATCCCCGGTACACAATAAAACAAAGTACTTAAATAGAACGATTTGCCTCCTTCGACGGTACAAATTTGTGTGATTGATAAGATAAACTACACACTTAGTAAATTATATAGGCACTTTATCTTATAAATAATAGTCAGGCTTAGTTACGACATTTAAGTTTTTTTTAATCTGTTTAATGCCATCTATATCTTAGAATAATTGCGGTACCTATAGAAAGTGAGTCCGCGCGATTTGAAGCACCTTTATGGCTCCAAACGCCGAGTTTTCAATTACACTACGGAGTTAGTATGTCGCCGAGCGCAAGTAGAAGGAAGTAATCGTTGCGAAAGTGTAAATCGGTTTAGTGCTTCACTTTTGACAAAGCGAGCGCTTGTATGAAGCCTAAGTTTCTATACGTAATTATTCTAAAATCTACATATTTGGTTCATGTTTATTTGATATTTTAATGTGGTTTCTTTCATACGAGTATATGGCAAAATTTTGGCTCTCCTTGTTTTTCGCCAGACAGCGCTGCTTCAATGCCATACAAATTCTCGTTTTCGTTAACGCGATCGAATAGAGATGTTGACAACAATAATAATAAATTCCAGACCATTAAACGTATAAATGAAATCACGTTTTCTTAAAAAACATTGATTCACGTAGTTCTTAAAAACATTGACCTATGCATGAATTTCTGTTAGGTACCCTAAAAGTTATTTATAAACACAGAACAAAATGGTGACGTCATAGTTTGCCATCCCCATACAATTTTTATTACGTATCGATAATCGTTTTGACAGTTCTTTGCTAAAAAAAATTATCTACTGAGTAACCAGTCAACTACCCAATTGTGAATGAAACTCGCACTACGCACCCTGTTCTGTCTTCTGTGGCTGAGAGTCAGCGAAATGTATAACCGCAACATAATCAATCTAACAATCTTCTTAAAAATTACGTAATATACAGTAGTTATTTTTAATGCGATGGACTAAAATCACGCAAATTAAAAATTGTAATTTACCCACGTTCTCATGAATATCCACCAGTATCGTCGCCAACAATGAATAAACTCAATATAAATTACCAGTTTAATTATTTATGTGAATACAAAGGAGTATCGGTAAAAGGAAATGGTAATAATATTCAAATGTATATAATATAAGTGTAAGTTCATTGTCTTATTGCTGTTCGAGTAAGAACTAAAAAGAAAATAACAAACCGCATGCTTATACTAGTTCTGGCTCAGCGGTAATTTCATTCGCCTACGATCACGTTAACGAAAACGAGAATTTGTATTCATTTATTTATTTAAGGTACAGAAGTTTTACAGACATTTCAACGAAAGTTTTTTAGCTTACATTGAAATCTCTGTAAAACTGTTCTAATATATTTATTTTTAGTTTGTAAGCTGCTATTATTATTAAATAGGTTATTTAAAAGTTGTAAGGCAAAAGTCTTATATCGCAAAATAAAAATAAATGTAATAAAAAAACAACAATGATTTGTATAGCTCCTTCAATTAAAGCAGAGCTCCCTGATGACAAACGAGGAGTTAAAATTTTGCCATACAAATTCTTGTTTACGCTAACGCCATTCACATGGCAGATAAAATTCGTACTAGGCAGGCACTTTATAGTCGTAGCCAACATGGCGAAAAGTTTGTGTAAACGGTTGTCGGAAAAAACAAAACATAGTAAAAATAAAAAGTAGGTGTTCTTTTAGACTCTGGGGGTACTAAACTTTAAAGTGACGTAATACCGCTGGCTTGCAGCTTAAATCATTAAGTGCTTGAAAAATTCAACGAGTCTTCTGGGGTCTCGGTAGCTCAGCGGTCAAAGCATTGGAACGGTTATCCAAAGGTTTGATTCCCATTCGAGCTTCCTGAGACTAGTTGATTTTTTTATCTCTTAATTATAAATGCAAAATTCAAAATAATAAAAATTTCTTTTTTTCGTCAATACCCGTTTGTAAAATCAAGACAAAATAAGACGAGCAAAATTATGTATTTTTTTTTTTATTATCATGGAATCAACAGCACTTTATAAATTTAGTTATTACATTGTATTTTTTATTGTATTTTTTAGTTTTCTCATGCTTGACAAATACTTTAATAAAATATATACGAGACATACATATTATAATACCATAATAATTATTAAGTATGCCGATATACTGCATACCATACAATTATAGTAGACCAAGAAGATACACTTTGAAATACTTGTTTACGTGTTATGTAGGTATATGGTATCTTGGCGGGCGTATATTTATTTAAAATCCCAATGGAGCTTTAGCGCCGTGAAATACAACATTTGTTGTGTAATCGCTCATAAAGAATTTAACACTTTAACACTGAGGTAAAAATAAAAGGTAATAAAAAAAGTTTTTCATACAAAAATATTTATTTTCACATAAAAGCGATACAAAAACATGTAAAAATTTGTATAGTAATGTAAAATACATCTAAAAAGGCACAGGTGTGATCATCAGTATAATACTTAAATTAAGGCGACACGTTACCCCTACATCTACGATATGGCAATGTATAAAGGGAGATTCTGAAGAGAATTAAGCTAGTTCTTAACATAATTATGTTAACTGAATGCTGCTTTAACTGAATTCCAACCTTAGTGTAAAGGAATAAGGGCGTCCGGTAAAACTTGGTTTAGCGCTTTGGAACAAGGGGCATATTGTCTAATTTCAACCTCTATCACGATAACTTTCAAAGGTATTTTCGCTTGTCATTTTGCATAGACGATTTCAAATTGTTAAATTGACGATGTCGTTCGTTCAACATCATTCGAAAACGCGTCGCGATCGCAATCACCGACACTTGTGAATTATTTTGTGTCCTCAAATAGTTTTCAAATGTCAAATTGAAAGGTATTACGATAGGCATTAGAGTTAGACAATAAGGGGGCTGTTGTATGTAACAGATTCTCATACAATGTTTTAAAGCAAGCAAGCGCCAGCTACTTTTAACGGACGGGGTTAATATATGGCAAGATTTATATTAGCATACATATGAAAATTGTCATAAAACCATTTAAAATTTAAAATCTAATATAAACGCAAGGTTTTGTACAAGCAATACATTTGGCACTCGGAGATTCTTTAACACAATGATATTTGCTGTACAATTAAAACATAATTAGTTACTAATAATTATTCACTATAAGTATCAATGACATAATAATTTACTGACTTAGCAATAGGATGGACGAAATAAACAAAAGATAAATTATAATAATGTTAATACGATATTCCTGATTCATCTGTTTATTCCACTTTGTTTTTTTGATTAATTGTGCGGAAAACAAAAAAGTAATAAAAAAAAAGAGTTTTAATTTGTGTGTAAAATGTGTTTTTTTCATATTGTTGCTGATTTTTAATGCACACAACAAAGTTGTAGTAAGTTTATTAACGATTTTAAAATACTGCATAAATAAAATACTAGATTAACATTATGTTACTTAAAGTCGATGATTTTGTAGATAATAAAAAAATTACAATATTTTAAAACATTAAACTTTAAATAAACGTCAAATGTAGAGACGCCTGCACATCAGACTATCCAAAACTGTCTAATATCTTCAATTTATTAATGTTCATCCGTATGACATAGATATAAAGTTCAATGCCTGTTCAGGAAATTCGACAGTTTGTGGTAGTCTGATGATGAGTGTGTACTTTAAAACTGAAGCGTTATGCCCGTTTTTACCGACGACCCCTAAGTGTTAGGTAATCCCTAAGTCATGTTAGGTGACAGTTGTTTAAGTATAATTGGTCACTTTAAACTTAAGGGTTATTCGTAAAAATGGGCATAACCTTACTTGCTTAAATATCGGTTCGAAAATTTTCCCAAATGGGTAACAGTTTTATCTGTTTTTATTGCGTTATATAATATCTTTACTGAGAATATAATTGGTTATAATGTTCTTATAGACCAATTCATAGCTAAAGCTAATTAATCCTACAAAAAAGGTAAAAATACAGTCAAATTATAATAAAATCGATTGACAAGAGATTCCACCAAATATCATCATAATAATTTTGTGTAAAATATTGGTTTATTATTAATATTAAATTCTCTAATATAACGCTATTACGACGAGCTAGTCAGGTGTCAAATATTGTGTACAATAAAGATGGAAATTAAAATGGAATTTTCCGTGTGATGTGTGTGATAAATAATAGGCGATGGTAGAGTTCTATTCATTGATTAGAGCTGTTCTTCGATATTAAAATGTCTAACCAATAAATTGTATAATGTTATAAAAAATAATTAAAGATTTATATTTTATGTATAAATATAATATTATAAACCGTGGTAGCCTTTATACGAGGAGTTAGTTTTGGTAAAACTATTTAATTTTAATTCTTACATGATGATCTAAGGTACGCAAGCAAGCTTATCTAATTCTAGAAGATAATATAGCCTTATCCTAAATTAGTATTAAAAATACTCCTTACTTTATTTTTCATATTTATTTAAAACTATCTTTTTACTATGCGGAAGATCAAATTTTGCAACAAGGTAGATTTTTAAATTAACATTCGTTCTTGTATTTCTATTATTTGATGATATAAATTATTGTAAGTATTAGATTTAGTTAAAAAACACAGCGTTTCTCCAAATACTACGTAACCACGTGTCAACCTCGTTAGAATAACCTACCTTAATTTAAAAAAATGGTTATAAATGACTCCGTATAATAATAATTATATTTTTAATCTGTAGATTTGTGAGCATATCAAATGGAACTAATATAAAACGAGTATTCTGTTTCCACTAAAAAATTTTAATTTTTCAAGATTTTAACGTAAAAAAAAGTATTGGACGCTCACATTACACGTTAAAATGGACTTCTCTAAAAATATAGTTCTATATATTTTTACAATATTTGTTAAGAAGCCGCCGCCATCATGTATATGGCAACAGAGCAGAGACAGCGCGACTGGTGACGCTAAATGTAACTAATATGAGATACCATGAAGTGTTAATTCATTTGAAAATATCGACGCACGTATGTACAGACGCCTGCACATCAACCTATCTAAAACTGTCATATTCCTTCAATAACTATTCAATCATTTGACAATGTACATAAAGTTCAAAGTCTACTGAGGAAATTTGACAGTCTGTGGTAGTCTGATGTGCAGGCGTGTGTACCTCATTGATTAGCATGATTACCATATGATTTCCAAATTAGCAATTCATGTATTGCCATTACAGAAAAAATTTCGTAATATGAGTAAACATAAGTAAACTTACAATTAAAATTTATATTTATTTTGTAGCTCATCTTTACTCAATTGAATAACCTAGGTAGGTACCTTGTTTTTAAATACAATGTTTGAATGAATTTGCTGCGCTTAAAACAAAAATAACGCCTGTAGTTTTTGTTACGTTAGTCGTTAGTAAATAATTAATTTTAAAAGGTAGTTTAGTACTAATTTTGTGTTGCATAGGGTGAAATTTCCATTAGCACGTATAATAACTATGAATTAAGAGTACTTGTGTACCATTCTTTAAAGTTACATCATCAGAGTATGCTCAAGTAACAGTTTAAAGCTGAACGTTTTTAAACTTTACCCCACATTTACAAAACGGGCGCAACGCAACAAAATCGTATATAATTAGTACGAAGTCACGCGTACATATTCGCAATGAACGTGCGGATCCGCAGACAGCAACTTTGATCACCGTGTTGCGGCAAAAGGCAACTCGTAACTAGTTGTTTCCATATCTATCTAAAGAAACTGCACATACATAGCAAGTCTAGTTTCGAGTTTCGATGATCGACAACAATTTTTAGTTGTTGCAACTAGCAACTGTTAAATTTGTACTAGTTGCGACAAGTTGCTGGTTTTCCCAAACACTATCGGATGGTTGACTATGGATTTGAAAAGTTTATTTAGAATTGCGGCAACCGTAAACTGTTGCTGCAAATGGCAACCTTTACGAAATCATTTTAAAAGTTGAAAGTTTCTTCAACTAAAGTTGATATGTCTGCGAGGAGTCCGTAATGTCCCGCACCCACGTTTGCTCATCTATTGTGTCTATAGCTTCAGTTACCAGAGTAGAGTTACAGAGACTGCGCGTCGACCTCTTCGCCGTAGTCGAAGTCGTCGTAGCTGAGGTCTTCGTCCAGAACATTGTCGCCGCCGGCCTTTCCGCCGGGGCAAGCAAGGCATCTGGAGACAAAATAAAAAAAAAACCTACACTCACACCAATTATCTAGCTAGCCCAAGAGAGCTTCGTTATGAAACTCGTCAAATGGTTACTAGACAACGGATAAACATACTTAAAATACTTAAATACATACTTATTTATTATACATAGAAAACACCCAGACCCGAGACAATTTAGAAAAGCAATAATTCCTAAATTGACCCGACCGGGGATCGAACCCGGGACCTGAGAGATAGCGACACCATGAAAACCGGTGTACAAAACACATGACCAAGGGGGTCGTCGAATAACGATTTAAATTTATAAAAGACTAACAAAAAGTGTAAAAGAAAGTGCATTTTATAAGCCTCGTAGCTCGTCGCTTTTTTTTTATTTTATTTATGTCTTTATATTAGATTGTAATTTAGCGTATAAACTGTTATATTAATTTATGTTTTGATTTATATAAAACTTAGACTAAGCCCACATTCGCCTGAAAAACAGGGTTTTCCTAGCTCAGCCAACAGCATCTAATTTAATTTAGATTTAGAGCACCTTATTAGTTTAGAGCTCTTTGTAAACAATAGATGTACCTTAACGTATTTCAATAAAGATTTTATTATTATTATTATACCCTTTATTTATTTTCTTTCTTAAAACTAGATTTTTACAATATTTTAATATAAAAACAATAAAACATTATAAAAACCTAATTCTAGAGTACCGCCAGCAGCGGGGCAGCACCCAAGCTACCGGTGGTCAGGGCTGCAGAGTGGAACCTCCTGACAATACGTGCCGTGTCAAGGAGTACTGCTTTCTGAATCTAACCCTTGATCCAACCATCAAGCGAGAGTGTCATAAGATGTTGGTCGAGGCTCTTCGCTATAAGACCGTTCGCTGAAACGACTATCGGGACAATAATGGTTGAATCAACATTCTACATAGCGGTCACCTCGTGAGCTAAGTCAAGGTACTTACTGAGCTTGTCCTTCTCGGCTTTCACGAGGTTCTCATCATGAGGTATGGTGATATCAACCAGTATTGCCCGGCGCTGGGATCGGTCGACCACCACGATATCAGGCTTATTGGCGACAATAGTCCTATCCGTAATGATAGAGCGATCCCAGTAGAGCGTTGCATGACCATTTTCGAGTACTATTATTATTATTAAAGTATTAATACTTTGTATTTGCTTCGTGGTCGGCTCTTACGACATGTATGGGAAGTTAGGCAGCTGAAACATTATTTTCATGTCACTGCCCAGCACGGTGCTAAAATAATGTTTAATAAACGCAAGTGCAGTAAACGCAATTTATATTTTAAAATCTTATGTTATTAATAGTATCTAATAAAGGGGATCTCTTTGCTTAACGGGAAGACTTGCATGCAGTCTTTTTTATTTTTATTTTTAAGTGCTAATTGCTGCACTTAAACTGAAATAAATATTTATAAAATAAGTAAAAAAATTCAGTGCTTACGTCAGCTTTCCCGGTGGCATAATGGTCAGTGCAGCCGCCCAGATTGCAGAAGACCCAGGTTCGATTCCTGGCTGGGTCGGGTAGGCATTTAATTTTTTCACTGTATTTTATAAATATTTATTTCAGCTTAAGTGCAGCAATTAGCACTTAAAATTAAAAAGTAAAATTTACTATAGCGTTGTGTTATCAAATTGGTGGTATTTCATATGTAAGGATTAAGCATTTAATTTTATCACTGTATTTATTAAATGTTCTTTTTTATGTATTTGACTATTTTGAACGATCGCAATGTGAACGCACAAGCCTCTACGTCAAGGAGCACCTTATTAATAATAATAAATGGTGATAATTTATGGCTGCCACCTGTTGATCATTTGATACGGCGATGCGACTATGCTAATGCCAGAATACCAACGTGACACCACAAAATAAGGAGAGCCAGAGGGTAAGCTTAATACATACCGCGCTCGAGCAACGCACACATATACCCTCTTCCGATCCGATCCGAACCCTTCGGGGAATCTAGTAGGGCACGGGGACACGCACTAGTGCGTGATGCCGTTCCCTCTAGAAAACCTCCGAAGGTGATTAGTTTCACATGGCTTGAGGAACCCTTTAAGTTTCTCGTCGCCCCCAAACAAGCCCGGTGAAGCTGAAAATGCCGTTTGACGCAATCAGCAAAGTCTGTCAAATAAAAAAACATATCCAAAAACATAACCCTCTCACGGACACGGAATCTTAGAACAGCAGTCCGAGCGCACTGCTGTTGCGAGACACCGCGTCCGTGACAGGTTGTCTATGTGTGCGTTGCTCGAGCGCGTTTGTATGAAGATTACCTTCTGCAGTCTTCAGTATTTTGTGGTGACACGTTTCTTGGATTGTAGAAAGAGAATATTAATCATTTGATTTCTAACAAAGATTTAATATTTTTACTAACACGTTGAATGAAATACTTTAGTTAGATGGATCTACTCGCGTTTCTTTTTATTGTGACGTCACGATCCCTTTGCAGGCTATGTGGTCAAAGAGAGAGATAGGTTGACTGATAGGTTATCTCAAAATTAATTTATAACTTACAACCATCATTTGCTTTTAATCAAATGCGTTACGTCAAACATTAAATGTGATGTCACAGAACCTTGTAAAGGGATCGTGTTTCATTTCAACACACACAGATTTTAGGGGCTTACTACATTTTGGCATAATTACCTACATATATAAATTTCAAAGTTCAATATTTTTTAAACTAATAAGCCAATTCTAATATTGTCTACTAATTTATTAAGAAAGACTAGTATGAGATACCAAAAATATTTAAAAACCCTTATATTAAAAACTTTCAAACTTGAATAAAAACTTTATTTGGTTATGATGTACAATGCCCCATTTTGTCTGGAAAATCAGCAGTGGTAATATGTAGCTACAGATAATTTAATTCGCAGAAACTCTATCTCACCGGCCAACTAAATTAGGCCTTATCTGTTTATAATGAATTCATTACAATCATCAGTTCATACTAACTAACTAGTTTACATAAGTTTGAGGAGACATTAACTACGTATAGTCTAATAATTACGTGTCAGAAAATTATATTATTTTCGATGTTTTGTTATAAAAGAATATTAAAGTGACCAAGACTCATAATGTGTTAGTATTAACTTATTCTATGTTAGTAATTTTTTTTATTTTTTATATGAATATCTACTTATTAAACCGCAATTCATTTTGTCCGCAATACCAGACGATATGGTGCAGAGATAATTTACGTATCAACAGTCAAGCCTGCTGGCGACCATGCTCAGGATGCTGTTGGTGATGCCCCGCACCCTGCGCACCAGACGCGCATCGCTTTCGCATCGTTGTGTAGAAGTAGTTAACTTGCATTTTGGCGAACATTCCGAACGCGCTACAAAAGCGTGGCAGCCCCAAAAGCACCCTAAACGCATTGTTGTATTGAACAAGGAGGGAACTAAGATTTTTGTGTGCCCATATGGACGACATTTAATAAATTTTTTAAAATAATATGTTTCAATTCAACTTACTTATGTCAACCCTTACTAAGGGTTGTCTGTGTCCATAAAAACTATTATGTTAAATCATTATCCAACACAGTAGCTATTATTATAATATAATTATGGTTATCATATCATTATTTAACAAGTACAATTCAAAAATAATTTGTGGACGCAATTTAGTTTATTGGCAATTAAGTGAATTTCGCTATTAGCTTAAATTGTTATAATTGATAAACGGTTAAAAATGAGCCAGTTCTTAATATTTCACAATAAATTGGACAGGACAAGTTAAATGTTAACTATAGTATAGATAGTGTTTGATAATAAACTATAAATGAAACTGTAGTTTATTAATAAATAAATTAGCTCACCTGCTTTCCTTGATTCCATAAAATAAGCATTTCTCGCCGACACATTCACAGCACCCGTCGTGGAACCATCTGAAAAACACAAATTAATGGTTAGCTAATAGGTTAACATACACGTTAAACATAAGCCGCGCGTTTAACGTGTATGGGCCTATGGATCTACGAGCCATAGTAGGGATCTATCTGACATAGGGACATAGGACCATAGGGCACGTGTGTGACGTCACACTCACCTTATGCTGTTGGCGCCCACGCTGCGACAGGAGGCACGGCACTTGTCGCATGACACACACTGCGACATATACGCGACGGTGCAGTTAAATAAGAAGATATGTAACAACTCCTCAGCCCTGGTTAGAATGGAAGATGTCTGTGGCGTCACCCTCACCTTATGCTGTTAGCGCCCATGCTGCGATCGTAGGCGCGGCACTTGACGCACGACATGCACGCGACGGTGCAGTTGAGCGTGATGATGTCGCGGCTTTAGGACCACTAGTAAGATAGGACATATGTGTGACGTCACCCTCACCTTATGCTGTTAGCGCCCATGCTGCGATCGTAGGCGCGGCACTTGACGCACGACATGCACGCGACGGTGCAGTTGAGCGTGATGATGTCGCGGCTTTAGGACCACTAGTAAGATAGGACATATGTGTGACGTCACCCTCACCTTATGCTGTTAGCGCCCATGCTGCGATCGTAGGCGCGGCACTTGTCGCACGACATGGACGCGACGGTGCAGTTGAGCGTGACGATGTCGCGGCTTTCCGATCACTAGTAAGATAGGACATATGTGTGACGTCATACTCACCTTATGCTGCTCCGGCTTGCGGTTTCCAACACTATCTAGAATGGAAGATGTGTGTGACGTGACACTCACTTTATGGTGTTGCGGCTTGCGGATTCCGACACTTTCTAAAATGGAAGTTGTGCGTGACGTCACACTCACCTTATGCTATTGGCGCCCATGCTGCGACAGGAGGCGCGGCACTTGTCGCACGACATGCACTGCGACATGTACGCGACGGTGCAGTTGAGCGTGACGATGTCGCGGCTCACCGGCTCAGCGTCAGACTCCACGCTTTCTGCAAATATAACGGATAAAGGCATTCAAAGGAAGCAATACATATATCGTGCTCAATCGGAGGGACTGGTGTGGTAAAATTTTTTTGATTTTGTTTACTTCGGATTATGATCCAGCAAGTGTCAATGCCCATCAACTGAACCGTGTTTTGAAAGGCACTTTATACCTTTGGTCCCGATTGCTATAGTAAGATTGAAGTCTGCAAAATTGGCGCCGATATCTCTTTGTGTTTTTCTATATTTGGGCAAGCCTGAGCGTATATATATGAAAGGCTGTATTCCTTATTAAAAAATGCACTTAGTAAATGTTTCGCAATTTCAAGAAAAATTAAATAGAGTTACCAAAAATAGGAATGCCTACATAATGATGACATTAATTTAAGATGTTTCTAACAATGAAACATCGACTGTTGATTATAGGTAGACGCCTGTCTACCTATTTATAATATAAACAGGGTGGAAAGATCGAATGCCACATGTATGGCAACTACCTTAAATATTGGAAATAGCACATTCTGTGTAGTAAAGGAGACTCCTTTATTTTTAAAAACAATAAATTCTGCATTTATGGATTTCAGTTATCTTCTCTCTAATAATCTGTGGATTTTCCAAAATCGCTTGTCTTAAGCGGGACTCGAACCAGTCAAATGCGACAAAAAATAACATGGCGTATTTCATGATGCAGAACGAAAGGGTTACTGATAAGGTTCATTTTTCTCTAAATGACAAATACAATCAAAATAACGGTAGGCCATGAAAACTAACAATTACCTTTTAATTTTGTTATCACCCGTCACGTGAAATGCACCGCAACTACTTTAATTATTGGAAATAGCAAATTGTACGTAATGGAGACTTACTTTTATTTTAGAGGATAATAAATACTGTAATTTGGGATTTTTGAAAAATCCTCTGTCTTAACCGGAAATCAAACCGAAAAAAACATTTGCTTTTCCAATAATTAAAGTAGGTAGTTGCGGTGCATTTCACGTGACGAGTGAAAAGAAAATTAAAAGATAATTGTTAGTTTTCGCCATTTCGCGATTTCCGTTATTTTGATTGTGTTATTATGTTATTTAGAGAAAAATGAACCTTATCAGTAACCCTTTCGATCTGCATCATAAAATACGGCATGTTATTTTTTGTCGCATTTGACTGGTTCGAGTCCCGCCTAAGCGATTTTTCGAAAATCCATAAATGCAGAATTTATTGTTTTTAACAATAAAGGAAAGTTTTCTATACACAGAATGTGCTATTTCCAATATTTAAGGTAGTTGTAAGTAAGTAAGTAAGTAACGGTAAGTTGCCATCCATGTGGCATTCGATCTTTCCTCCCTGTATATAAGCAAATATATATAAGCGAATATATATAAGCGAGTAAGTATACAAATTATACCGAGTACCTACTCGGTCATTCAAAAGGTATTAATTTACAATGAGAGCCGGTATCGTAACACGAAACACGATACGCGGATGCTAATGGCACCCAGTGACGTGCGTGGTGAACTGCGAAATTACGCAGCTGCAAATCTAAAATCAGATCGCTGGAAGGAATATGTTTAAGGCGCTGACAGCTATAAAACAGCGCTCTCTGTCGTTCTGCATACAAGCAAGAGGGATGCATATAGTGCGTAATTCTCTGGATGCAAGTCAGGAAATTAAAAAAAAACGCTATTTATTTCCACAATTTAGCGTTTTCTAATAAGCATACTTAATTTGATCAACGTACTTTAGTACTAAATGAAAAAGAAAATCATGTAAATAGATACTGTTTAAAGATGACTTTTGATTTTTTTCTATCCAGGAAATTTTATAATTCTGCATTAGGGAAACAATAACATTGTTGCATATATAGTCTATCGTAACATATACTTTTATAGGCGATGTATGTTGTACACTTTTTATATGTATAAACCATGCATCATAAATGGAAGGAATCTAATAAAAATCATCACAAAAAGTTTGCTTCGAATTTCGGAATATTAGTATCTTATATATTTCCTAATATTTTATTCAGTTTCATAAAGTATTTTTAATACCACCTGACCTGAGTGCTCTAGCGGAAATTTAATAATCAAAGTTCTAAGATCAAAGTGATGAACGGCTATAATCTTATGCCACAAATGTTAGTCGCCACAAAGTATAAAGCGCCGACATTGTTTAACATCACAGGGCAGGTAAGCATTCCGAGATAATGACTCACTCAACATCTCCGCGGGTGCCCTTTTTAACGTCTCCGCAACAACTGTGTGAGGTCTGCTTTATAGTTCTACAAAAACGTTATTATCAGACAGATAAATAACACATAGAAATTGATTCTATTGTCCCACGGTAGACGGTACTGCGCTTTGATTGAACATTAGTGCGTGCGACTGTCAATTGTTTTTTTTTGGGGATTATTTAAAAATGGAATAATACGGGAACATACTAATACCTATTTGTTTTTAAAAAGCAACGCTGCAAAGCGGCGAGCTAGCTATGAAACTTTTAGAACAATAAACAATAGTAGATTGTATGACAAGGGAGCAAAAGAGTATTTTTACGGCGAGGCGGCGCTACTTAGAACCACAAGCGAAGAGAAGGATTCAAAGTACCTGCCTACATCGCCCGAGGGAAAAATAATTTGCTCTCGAGTCATATAAGTACTCTACTCTTCATCGCCTTTCTATTAGAAAATACTTTTGATTTCTTTGGTTTGTGTCCTTCGGGTACGTGATTCATACAATTTGCGTTCGATTTCCATGAATGATATATGTTCCAAATTCAAATCTCATTTCCGCCCGCTAAAAAGTTCCTATCGGAAAAGAGCTATTTTGCTCCCACTTATAGAGGAACAAAGCGACACTTTTCAAATAGAAGGGATAAAAAACTTATTGTTATCACACTATTCGGTTAATAGGATATAATATTGCCCATCAATTAATTATATTTGCGTTCAGAAGCGCATATAGGTGGTAGGTATATTTAAGTCTTATTACGTACCTACCTACCCATTTATGTTAATTTGAATATCGCGCGCAGGTGTCGTATTTATTTATCTTATTTAATATTGGCAAAATGGATTGGACTAATTGATGATGATAAGTACTAAAATATTAGATAATTAATAAAATATGTATGTATACATATATTATAATAAAATATGGTATATGTAATTTATATTATTAATAATATAAAATGCTTTTTATGATAAATTATCTGGATTATTGTCATGATCCATCTTTTCTCTTTCTTGTTTTCGAAATTGTTAAAAAGGTACTAACCTTTTTAATAAGATTTCGAATGCCTTGCGTGTCCTCGACCAGCCCACTAGCATTCTTTTTTTTTGCAGGGAAAGTGTACCAAATATGGAATACATTTCACATATGGACCAACCTTTATATGATGATGTATTAAATCCCTGCAACTCTCTTTAATAGCCACGGGTAGCAGTATAAGCATAGTTGCATAATCTCAAATAATATGGATTGGTTCATATTGGGATTGAGACATATTCCATATTCGGCATACTTCCTATTTGCTCTAGGAAATGCCTAGCATCAATGCCAAGCCGAAAATGGAGGTCAGGTCAGCTTGTGACAGAATAAAAGTAAAAGTGATAGGGGTTGTATTAAGTCCGCCTGGCTAACTACCACTAGGGTTGGCAACACAGCGAGTTAGTGCTGCAAGGAATTTCTTTCAAAGATAAGCCCACCTTTGTAAATATCTTTTGTAATGTGTGTTTAAATTATGCACATATGTATAATAAAGGATAGTAGTTAGAAGATAGCCAGGTATTGTCTTCTGAAAAATATCAATGTGAAGTGTGGTTTCACTCTTTATTGTCACTTACCGTACAGAAAGATAAAAGCCAAGAGCTTCCTCCTTGTGGATTATAAAAAATCTTTGAACTTTATCTTTATATCTTTGAAAATCATTCAAATGTTAAAAAATATTGTTAAATTGTACTTTTATTTATAAATATAGCTTGTCTATTCATAACATTCATGATAGTGATTAAATGTCTCTTAATATTAGTAAAAATCCAATGTTGATGGTGTAGTTGTTGACATTGAATTAGGCTTGTTTGGCTCACAAAGTAAGAGTAGTGCCTATTATTTATTCTGTGGTAGTGCTAATAAATTTGCATTTGTGTTGGATAGAATTATGATAGTGTGCCTGACCTAGCATGTAAGGTGTCTTTAAAACCAGCTCATTACAAGCCTAAAATGTACAAACTTAGGTATAATTTTATAAAACATAAATTGTTTTTGTATAGTTTTAACACAAATTTAGTTGCGAAACAAATCACAAAAACACAAATGTTGAAAAAATTTCCACGAGCAGGATTTGAATCAGCACTCATACATACATACATATATACCCTGACATACCGGGTCAGGTGCTCTCCCAATTGAGCTATTGCGGTTCTAACCAACCCGTCGAAATTGTTCAACAATATTTACTTTTTACTTTAAAAGCCAAAGGCGCCCATTCAATGTCAACAATTACCATCATTAACATCCGATCATAATATTTTTACAAATACTAAAGATAAGTTAAGATGTAGGCAAGCTATTTATAAATTGTTTTTGTAATTTTAGCGCAAATTTTGTTGCAAAGCAAATCACAAAAGTTGAAAATATGTATGGTTAGAACTACAATAGCTCAATTGGAAGAGCACCTTACCCGGTATGTCAGAATGGTGCAAGTTCAAATCCTGCTTGCGGATTATTTTTCAACATTTGTTTTTGTGATTTATAAAAAATAATAGATACTTACGTAAATGATACACCACTTGCTTCTCTGGTGTAGGGCGATATACTGACAAGTCAATGTCAACTGGATATGTTATTGAGAGCCACCGTTCCTGGGGATCAGCATCGCTTGTCAATGCAGAGAACAGGCCGGGCACTCCATCAGCTAGCTCCTCAACATATGAAGATTTAGACAGCTCTGTCTGAGTGTCGTTGGGTTTGGGGCACATGTCTGTTGGAGAAAATATCAGAGCTTGAAACTTGTTTGTGGCTGCAAATTTTTATCTAAGACATTTACAATGACTAACGAGATTTTTAACACTTTCTAAACACATGACACTTTAGGTATACTTACTAAAAAAGTTTTTCAATTAATGGTTTACAAGTTTTTATTGATGTTAACAAATTAATTGTATAGCGTATAGGGACAAAGTAAAGTCAAAACTTTTTGTTCTAAATTCAAACTTTAGTGAGGCAATATCACACATTTGTAAGACTTAAAAGTTTTACTTACCGACGCAGCTACAGCATTCACTGTACAAGTAACTAAGGCAGTTGAAGCAGTCCTTACAACAGGAGCAATCTTTCAAGTCGCACTTACAAGATCCAGTTAACATACATTTGGACACTACACTCGCACATATAGCTTCATTGCACGCGTATATAATGGGTACCACGCAAATCAACGCCACGAACAAGTAAAATTTAATAGCCATTGCCAATAACAACACGTATCTATAAACAAGAGAGAAACTCAACCTTAGAAAAATAAACAATTACAGTATGAACAAACTTTAGAAGTCCTACATACAAGTTGTTTTGTAATTAACCACTTTGTGAGACCGTTATAACAATAAAGGCTTTAAGTTTATACCACTGATTAATAAAAATAAAGAATAATGAGCTTTTCTTTAAAGTATTTTTAAGATTTACGACAAAAACACCTGCCTGTCATACTTTTCTTTACAAGTTCTGAGAGAATGAATGGAAATTGGAATGGATTGGATTGGATATTTTATTCCTAATAAAGTTGAATGAATGAAAGGTGTGTGATGTGAATGAAGTAGTAGCGTACTGCGTTCCGCTACTTAGAATTGTAACAAGATCACTAAATCTTATTTTAGCCTCAGAGTAATAGAGATTTTAGCACATGGTATAAACAACCAACACTACTACTTTGTTTCACTCAGTATATTAATGTACCTACTCTGTGAACATTTCAATCTGGCTGGCTAGCTCCACATGAAAATAAAAAACAAAAGAATGATGGTGACTCATGTAAAAAAAAAACGAGCGAGCCTTACAGTAGTCGCATCGCAATAAGATGACATCTCACCTTAGTAATAAGCAATTTTAACATTATATTCTAAAAAAATGGGTCAGGTATTACATCATTTTATAACTATAAAATAAATGTAGTAAATACTCATTCAAAGACAATGTCATGTCATGTTCATAATATCGATAGTAAATTTACTCAATGGTCGACTTCCTGTTACACCTACTTCCGTCACATTTCACGAAATCACTCCCACAAATTGTATATATAGAAAGCGAGCGGAAAGATGTTACACATCAAAAATTTACGCCCTGTGATAGTTGTAAATCAACCGTTTAAAACAATAATACAGATGTTGTCGCTGTCGCGAGATGAAACATCTTTGCGCGCTCGAATTGTGCTCGAATGCTCTAAGTTGTACGTGTATGGACTAGAAAGGACCATTGTGTAGTAAATTAGAAGAATAGAAGAAAACTCTTGTTGTGCATACGAGCTGGCAACATCGAACCGCAATAATACATTTATTTTAACTCACAAACAATTGGATTATCACAGAGTTAAGGCAAGTTTCATGTAGTAGAAAAAAAACCTGACAAACCTGAAAAAACATATTTTGGTGCTTCATCAGATGATAAATTAGATGACGTACAGACGCCTGCACATCAACCTACCACAAACTGTCAAATTTCCTCAATAGACTTTGAACTTTATGTTTAAGGCTTAAGGTTGACAATGTATTGAAGAAATTTGTCAGTTTTGGGTAGGTTGACGTGCAGGCGTGTGTAACTACTTAACACTGAGCTCCAATTAAAAAAACATGGTTTTCAACCGTTTCAAACCGAAATTTTTGATATAAAATTCTTTTAACGAAAAAAAATGTTTTAAACCGACCGATTGAATTCGTTTTAAACCGGCTTTACATCTAGGTATACCTGTGAGTAAATAATAGGGGTTAAAGTATGAAATTGCCGTTTTATTGTATTAGGTACTTCGAATTGACATAAACCTTCATGGTTTGAGATTTTTGAGTGAAACTTTTTTCACATGGTACCTATGAAGTTCTTCTTTTAAAAAATGTGCAAGATTCAATTATCGACTTTCTGTTGTTTTTTTATTCAGCTTAGACAAGAAAGATGGATACTTCGAAAATTTGAGTTATTTTAAAATACGAGTTCCGACGCGGAACTAACGCGGCAGAAACAGCTCGCAATATCAATGTTGCGTTTGGAGAGGGAACTGCTAATGAACGCACCGTGCGATTTTGGTTTAAACGCTTTCGTGATGGAAACTTTTATTTGAAGAACGAACCACGTGGAAGACCGCCCACACAGGTGAATAACAATGAATTGAAAGAGATGGTGGAAGCCGATCCGAGCCAAACTACCCAGGAATTAGCGGCATGGTTTAACGTTACCTTGCCAACAATATTATTTATATATAAATATCATTTGCGTCAAATCAATAAAATAAAAAATATGAGAAATGGGTGCCTCATGATTTGACTGATCTGCAGAAAGAAACGCGTGTTGAAACTTGTGTTGCCTTGTTGAATCGATACAGAAATGAAGGAATATTGGATCGAATTGTGACATGTGATGAAAAGTGGATTCTTTACGATAACCGTAAGCGAAAAATGCAATGGCTGACCCCAGGTCAAACGCCGCAACAGTGTCCTAAAGCAAAGCTTACCAATAAAAAGGTAATGGTAACTGTTTGGTGGTCTCAGCATGGTGTTATTCACTATAGCTTTCTCCGATCTGGTTAAGCAATAACGGCAGATGTCTACTGTGCCGAACTTCGAACAATGATAGCAAAACTAGCAGTGAAACAGCCCCGACTCATGAATCGATCTTCACCATTATTGCTCCATGATAACGCGAGACCTCATACAGCACGAAAAACCGTTTTAACTCTACAGGAACTGCAATTAGAAACCATTCGTCACCCTCCGTGTTCGCCAGACTTTGCTCCAATGGGCTACCATTTTTTTCGTGATTTTGACAATTTTCTATGTGATAAAAAGTTTTCTTCTCAGGAGGCAGTACAAAATGCATTCACACAGTTTGTCGAATCTAGATCACGAGAGTTCTATCGCAAAGGCATAAATGACCTTCCTATTAGATGGCAGCAATGTATCGATAATAATGGTAATTATTTTGATTAAATAAATATGTTAAATTAAAAAAAAAAGAATTTCAATTTTTCAGTACAAATCGGCAATTTCATACTTTAACCCCTAATACTAATGCTAAACAGGATGACCTTCCTATGTACCGAGTATGACAACACGTTCATGTTTTATAGATAATTTATAACTTTCGTATGTATTTATTCCATTAAACCCGCTTTTTGTAATTCGGTACTTGTCATATTTGTAATTATTTTAAAGGAGATGTTTAATTTTGTATGGAGAAAATGCCAACACCTTTACACAATACCGAAATATAGCTAATGTATGAAATAAGCTTATTCGAAATGATTTTCTTCAAATAAATGAATAGTCGTGGCATAAAATTAAACATCTCCTTTATTATTTTTAAATATTTTTTTTATTTTTGAACTAAAATAATACTGTCATAACAAA